>OZ010630.1:8911370-9274138 GCA_963932165.1 Pimpla rufipes
TTGTGAAGTATGCCCATGAAGTATGGAAATTATTCTCTGTTTTTATAGAGGTGTTTATTTAAAGAAAATTGGCATTTTGGAGTCTAAAATTGTGTCCGACTCACATTCTTCGCAGTCAACAGATGAATTTGGATGAAAATTGCTACATAATTCTGAATTACCTTAATTCTGAAACACTTTTTTTAGATTATTTGTCAGATCATTTTTTAATAGTGTTAACCAACCACGATACAGTATTTCAGGTCAAAATGTATGTACAGGTCTCAATCTTCGCAGTCGCAAGAACAATTTTTCTGAAACTTGCTGCGTACTCCTAATTTACGTTAACGAAGAGGTATTTTTATCAAATAGTTTTAACCTACCACGATATAGTTTTTCAGGTTGAAATGAATGTAGAGGTATCAATCTTCGCAGTTGTCAGAACCATTTTTCTTTACTTGCTGCGTACTCCTAAATTAATTGAACGCAGAGGTACTTTTTAAAATAGTGTTCACATACCACGATACAATTTTTCAGGTTGAAATGTATGCACAGGTCACAATCTTCACAGTCGATAAAACAATTATTCTGAAACTTGCTGCATACTCCTAATTTACTTTAACGAAGAGGTATATTTTTAAATAGTTTTAACCTACCACGACATAGTTTTTCAGGTTGAAATGTATGTACAGGTCACAATCTTCGCAGTCGATAGAACAATTATTCTGAAACTTGCTGCATACTTCTAAATTACTTTAACGCAGAGGTATTTTTTAAAAACAGTTTTAAACTACCACGATATAGATTTTCAGTCCAAAATGTATGTAACGTTCTCAATCTTTACAGTCGTCAGAACAATTTTTCTGATACTTGCTGCGTACTCCTATATTACTTTAACGCAAAGGCACTTTTTTAGGTTATTTTTGCTTCCTCATTGAGGAAGCTTTGTTTTCGTGCATTTTTTTCGATATTTTCATGTCAGTATGTTCAGAATCACCTAAAACGCCCAGAAAAATGGTTTAGAAAAAATAGCCGTATGTGTGCGTGCGTGCGTGCGTGCGCGAAATTTCAGTGCGCGCGTCAAATTTGGCATGCAAGTAGAGTGGTAACTGCTCTTCAACTGTTGTGATTTTTGAAAAAATGTATACATGAATACAGAATATACAGAATATTTAATTTGTCGAAAAAATGTCGTACACTCTCTAACTTTCGTAAAAAATCAACGATTCAGCTAAATAGTTCTTCATAACTAAAGACACTTTCAATGGAGTTCGCTATTGCATTTTGACGAAATCGTTAAAGCGGTTCGGATTTGATTGAATTTTGAATTTTACGAAAAAAATGCATTTTGCCCTAAATCACGTCGAATATAAACAAATGAACTGAACTGTTCTACTTGAAACAAACAAATGAAGTGAAATGATCGGTAAAGTCGTTGGGATTTTACGACATTTTGAATAAAAAAAATATAGATTTTCGCTATTACTTCCACAAAAGTTAGGAAAGTAAAAAAAAAATTTGGAGATAATTGAAATTAGATGTAACGGTGTTTGTAACGGAGTTTTCTTTTGTTCGAATAAAAAAAAAGTTGCAAAGTAGAACTTTGCACATTGCTTCCTTATTAATTTCTCTTTTTCACAAAGCTTTCTCTATGAGAAAGCCAAAGTTAATAAATAAGCTTCTTCATAGAGGTGGCTTTGTGAAAAAGGGAAATTAATGAGGAACCAATGTGCAAAGTTCTACTTTGCAATATTTTTAGATTATTTTTAAATAGTGTTAACTTGTCACAATACAGTTTTTCAGGTCGAAATATATGTATATGTCTGAATCTTGTGAGCATGGAAATTAATTCCGCGCCACCTTCGTGCGCCCTCCTCGCCCGTCGCCAAATGCCGGTGGGCGCCAGCCAATTTTTATTTTATTACGCGGGCGGAATCGGCAAACCGCCCTACCTCAAACTTAAACTTGACCGAAACGTAACCAGCGACGGACTCGGAGGAGCGGTTCACGGAACCTCGGGGTCGCTCAGTGTGCTAGGTTGTGGAGAGAGGGCGTGGATCCTTAGTGGCACTGAATAACGGCGAAAACGTAACGCAATTATACTGAAACAATTCGGTCGGTTTATTAATCAAATACCGGCATCTGTTACACTAATTCATCGGAATAGAGAACGACAAAACCGAGAGAACGAGGTAACGAGAGAACACACACGCTCAACAATTATGCGTAAAACGAAAATGCCTCAAAAGAAAAAGAAAAGCGAATTCTCATTAAAACTAAATAGAGATAACTGGGGCCAGGTAGCGCGAGAGCGCGTCACGTCGTGGTCACCCACACAAAAAAAACAGAAAATAAGAGAACGAATCACCGCACCTAATAAATCGGTAAACTCAAAAGTACTGCGCACTAACTAACTAGGGAACACCAGTGAACCAACACGAATATATTAGGGAACACTAGCGAAACGAACGCGAACTAATCAGAGAACACTAGGTAACTGCACTAATATTAATCCGTGGGTTCGCTAGTCGTTCCACTAATTAACCAGTACCGGGCGAAACGGCGATCTAAAATTAAACAGACACTCGAAAATAATTACAGACAGCGCCGGGAAACTTAAAGATGAGGCCGAGAAGATAACTAAACTCAAAAATAATTAACGAGAACGCCGGAAAACTTAAGGATAACGCCGAGAAGATAACTAAACTCAGAAATAATTAAAGAGAACGCCGTAAAACTAATTAAAGGTAACGCCGAGGAAATAACTAATAGATAACTAAAAAAAAGGTAATGCGACAACATAACTAACACTAAGAAATTCTAACAATAAAAAGGTAATTTTAGGTAACATTCGGTAACCTTAGATAGCATTAGGTAATAGGAGGTAACATCAGAGAACAAGAGAGAGTGCTTGCCGGCCGAAGGCTGGCCGACGAGAGATCGTCGGTCGGCGGCTCATCATCCAGCAGGGCTGCGAGATCCGCGCGCCCCACTCTAACCGGGGTCCCACTCTCAACAACGCGCGGCGATGCTGCGGCGGTGATGCGCGCGCACCTACGAGCGTCCGAGCAAACCTAAAGGCGGACGCGACGAAAACGCTGTTCGTCTCCTCGGTCCTCGTGGGTTTCGTTTTCCGCTTCATCGGCGTCGAGCTCATCGTCCTGAGCTTCTGTTTCGGCTTCAGACTGCTTCTCGGCATAATATGCGCTCTCGTAATTGCTCTCGCCGAGATTTACATCGTCGAGACCTCGGCTCTCTCCTCGAAGGACGTTGACCCTCCCGAAGCGACCACTTCAAGACATCAGAGACTAACTAATTAACTAATATGAAAGAGTCGCAGGTAGGGAATAATATGAAATAGTAATAATAATAATAATAATAATAATAAATAAAAATAATTCCCTGCAGACTTCACCAGTGCAGGGAATGAATTTCTTCTTTTACCTGTAAATGCAAATATGCGTCAAAAACGTTCATTACCGCATGTTCATTACATAACAGTTTTCATTACCGCAGTCGTCATTTCACATGCCCTTCACGGGAATCTGGAGTAGATTTAATTTCCGACATTTCTCGTGTAAAAAGTGTTATTTCTTAGAACATGTAATGGGAGGGGTCACGTAGGCGCGTATGAAGCAAAATAACTTTGGTTTTATTAAAATAATTCGAAGTACAAAATAATCGACTACATTTCGGACACTGGGATTCGGAGCGATGTGCTCGTCGTGAGGTTTGGAGAAGAACTAACTTCTACTCGTCTTAAAAGTATCTTATAGTAAAATTCTTACTCATAAGGGATGTTTGGACAGCGGCCCAGTGCAGAGGGCACGTTATCGCTACCACTTGAGATCTAGGGCTTAGTCAGTTTGTATAGTTCAAAAAGAACGAAGGTCGCTTGTGCGTTTGCAACGATGATTATTTTGGAATTTGGACGGTCTTCGCGTTGGTATCTTAAGCGCTGTTTAATTTATTGCTTGCAGCTGAGGCTCTCGAAGGGAAAGTATTCGTTATTTTCTATAGTTTATCACTAGATGCTTGAGATTGTTGGGAATAGTCAAAGGAAAGTGAAGAATTTGGATGTGGTTCGTAGCTGGGACATTACTAACACACTATACGTCGTTAAAACGCTACGTACGTAGTTGAAATTTGAGTGAGATGTTATGTGAATATTAGTGAGTGTTTGTCAGCCAGAATTTCGGTCAAAAACTAAGAAAAAATGTAAAAAAATCGTATACATAGTTTTTAACCTCAAAAACAATATGGCCGCTCGAAACGTCAACAGTGCCTTTGCTATAAGATATAATTTTTTCAAGAATTCAAACTTGCCAAATCAGACTGTACATGCATTCTTTAAAGTTTTCGTTACACTCTAGTACCCGCAAAATGTCGATTACATCAACTAAATCTATGTATAGTGTGTTCTACGAAATAGCACTTTTTACACGAGAAATGTCAGTAACTAAATCTACTCCAGCTTCCCCTTAACTTATATACGAGTGCTGCCAGCGCTTACATAACTACTTTAAGGTTTTTACATTCAAAGTTTCATGCACATATTCGTATTTTGGCAATAATGACGAGACAAAAACGCTCTTCAATATTATCACCTTAATTTTGGTTATTTGCCGATAAATGCGTTTATTATTAATTTAATTAAATGTAATTTCGATTAGCGAAACCGGGACAGGTGAACGAAACTTGGTCGTTTACCTTCCCGCGCAGAAAAAAATAGTCCCGGAAGGACTCCCGGATGGAGTCCGGGCGAGAATCCTGGCGGGAGTCCGGGCGGGAGTCCCGGTTGTCCTGGCGGGAGTCCCGGACTCTATCCGGGAGTCCCGGACTCTATCCGGGACTCCACCCAGGACTTTTTCGCTAACGGTCGGAGAATCGGGACGGACTCAGAATCCCGCCCGGACTCCATCCGAGACTCCATCCGGGACTTTTCAGCTAACAATCGAAGAATCCGGCCGGACTTACGGTCCCGCCCGGACTCCATCCGGGACTTTTTCACTAACAGTCGGAGAATCGGGACGGACTCACAATCCCGCCCGGATTCCATCCGAGACTCCATCCGGGACTTTTCAGCTGACAATCGGAGAATCCGGCCGGACTTACTTTCCCGCCCGGACTCCATCCGGGACTTTTTCGCTAACAGTCGGAGAATCGGGACGGACTAACAATCCCGCCCGTACTCCATCCGGGACGGTTTCGCTGACATTCGAAGAAACCGACACGTCTCACGGTCCCGCCCTTCTCATTGTTAAAACCAATGGTACACGGAAGTAACTCTGCGCAACTACAGATTTATACCACTGTGTCGATGTTTCTACGTCTCACAAGTTTAAAAACGGAAACACTAGTTGAAGGACGCCCGGTATATGATTTTTGTGAAAACTTAGATTCTAGACACGGAAAAATAAAGCGACACTTTATTTCTGAGTCAGTATATCTTGTCGGAACTTGCAAGAAAATGCGTGAACGTCCTCAAGAACTGCAGCAAGTATTCTTAGAGATGGCCGTACTACCAGCTGAAACGTGTTCTTAGTTTCAGAGACTTTTGAAGAATAATGTAATGTACTCCTGTACAGAATATCAACGTAGTAAGCGAACTAATTCGACATTTGTCGTCTATTCTGTAGACGGCAATTCTCGCATTGGGAAGATCCGATGCTTTATAAGGATATCGAACTGCCTCTGTCCGTCTTTGTGCAGATGTGAGGCTCGACATTACGCCGTACTAAAACCGTGCATGATGCACGATCAATTCGCAACTTGCATAGATGATGCAAAATTGTCACGAGTACATAAGTTGCTGGGCTATGAAAACAATGAAAGGGCAGTTGATGTCTATCGTCTCCAAACCGTCTGCTTTTATTGCAGCGTACAAGACTCGGCAATCTCGTACATTATTGAACCGGTGAATCGTGTGGAATGGGAGTAAATGATGTGATATTCTCTGAAAAGTCGTTACTTTTCAGGGAATTTCATCGCGGAGCCAAGTACTGGAGTTCATCTGACTCCTTGCTTCGCGCAATACCTCGATCATCGGAGCCAGCGAGCATCGCGTCCGTCTGTTATCACAATTTCTACTGCACAGAAGTGCTATTCCTTAACCGAACTCCGATCGCAGTGTGGTATACGGTATCGCGTCCGTCGACCATACCATCTTTCTTTCGATACTACTGCGACACTTGTATTGCAATCGTCCTCCATTTATTGTAGTTGAGATTTTGTAAATACTTATAAAGTGAACTAAATGCACCGCTTCTTTGCGACACGTATTTAGTCAATGGCCGTCGTGAACCTTTTGCGGTCCAAGATGGCCTACAATTCTTACAATTAATCTATGAAAAATGTGATTGCGAAGAAATTGAGCCCTAGTCGAGGCCAATCCTGTAACTGATTTTCTCTGGACTACGAACAGACTGAAAAACACATACTTCTAGTTTCGAAGCAACCGGATGACTCAACTGGTGGGTCCAGTGATAGAAAAATTCTTTGTTGTGGTCCTAAAAGAATATAATTATTTCAAATTTTTTTCATTGACGAGGAAAAAGTAGTCCTTACAATAAAACTACATTTTTTTACTGACCCGGTCCCTTTAAAAACTATTATTTGAATGTCCGGTAGCAACCTCCACATTTTATCCAACCTCAACCACGTTATGCACATATGTTCCTCCCAATAATGTCAAACTTGGTTTCTCGGTGACCAATTATAATTATAAATCTATAGGTCCCAGAGATACAGTTATTCTAGTAAGTATAAGGTAATGGTACCGGTTTCGGTCACTGTGTTACGTCCCGAACTTTTTCGAGATGCGTCTCGAGAACGTTCGGACGTGACGCGCCTGAGCAACAGCGCATCGCTGAGCTATCACCTGGGGTGTCATTCCACACCGCAGCTGCGCTCACGTGATGCGCTGAGCAATTTCCTGTGGAATAGAATATCCGCCAATGCGCAAAAGTGTTGGGTTTCCGCCGCGCCGGACGATTGCGATCGCCGCGCGTGTCGGAGCTCGGCGCTTTTCCGCTGATCTCGCGGAACTGATCCCCTCTCGTCTCCCCGAGAACTCGCGAGCTCTCGGAGGGCTGCGAGGGAATTCAGTTCCGAATTAACCGCGAATCCGTAAAGATTCTTTTTCGAGTAACTCCGCGTACCCGTGGGCGCACTGGTCAGTAAATCTCGACTTGGAGAAATCGAGCGAGTGTGTTCCTCCGCGCCGTTAATCGTGACGCGTACCCCTTAAGGACTTTTTCTTCAAATCGACCAAACCGACTTTTGGTCATTTATCAATATTCATAGAGACTATAAGTGACATAAGAACATTAAGTGGACTAGTGATTAAGTGCAACAGTGGGGTGAAACATATTTGTTATTTTTATTTTGCTGTTTACGGCCGGACGACTTTCCCGGATTATCATCCACTGTAAGTTGCATGGGTTATGGAGGTATGCGTGAGCGCGTATGATTCAGAGTATTTGGTGGCATTGTAAGCCCATTTTTCTTTAATAGTATTGAAATATTTGAATAAATTAGAATATATTGTATAACCTAATCTTTGTGGCTACGGATCAGTTTCTTTCCAACAATTACCTTTCAGGTATTCTTCTCTTCTAAGGATTTAGGACGCGGGCCCGTACGGGACGTAGCGAGCGGCCCACGAATAAAAATAAAATTACCCTCGCGCCTCACGCGAGGAGTTTGGAACGCGCCGTGAAACGTGCGCTTCACGCACGTAGGCGCGTAACAACTGTACCGGTTTCGGCCATTTTCACGATATTTTTATTTCAAATGACTTTTTTCTGTTTTTTTTACGTTGGTACTTCGAAAGTATCTATATAAATTAACAAGTTTATCGATACAATTTTATTTCATTTTAATAATACAAATAATTCTGTGCTTTCGAACTCGGTGACAGAAACTAAGCCAAAGGTGGCCGAAACCGGTACCTTTACCTTAACTGGAAAATAAATGCAAACGAGTTTCAGCCTACGGCAGCGACCTCCAAATTTTATGCGATCTCGCCCAGTTTTCGTCTATTTGTTCTTCCCAACAATGTGAAGTTTTCTTAATAAGTGCCTGATAACATTATAATGTAATACGATTGGCAAAATAGTACGTATGCCACAAGGGATGGAAGTACAAAAATACGCGTAATAATTAAGTAATTATATAATTCGCATTTGAATGATGGTAGTGATTTTTATAGTGCACTAGGCTAATCACACGCGCTGGCGCGCGTGCCTGAACGACTTGCCAAAATCGGCCCCAATGTTTTTTTCATCATTTTTTTTTCAATGAACCATCATTCTCAAGTCGCATATTGTACCCCAGAAAACACTGGTTATTAACCTTTTTAAGTCGATTTTGAAAAGAATATTTTTTTGGCGACGAAATAGTATATTGTGCAACAAGGGTCGAAAGTCGCAATTGCCATTTCGACCCGTGTTGCACATCATACTTTTTGTAACGAGTGCACGAATCTGCGGCACTTGGAATGGCAGTCACGCGAGACGAACACTGAAAAGTGAGGTTGTGATTCAAAGGAAAGTGAACGACAGAAACTCCCAAGGGACGAAAGTGAACGAAATGGGAACTGCGCATGCGTGACTCTGTAATTTCACCATAGGTTAGTGACTGACAGGAGAACGGCCACTTTCGGCTCGCAAGACCGCCATGGAAAGTGCCGCGATTCGTGCACGTGTTACAAAAAAAATATTTTTTTCGTAACACGTGAGTTTTTCACGACGAGTGTGAAGGCAATGACACGAGTCGTGAATCGCCTACGCGCACGTGTCACACATACTATTTTTTTAAATATGTGCGTGCGAAGTTCGTCTTCTCGTGCCTGCGTACCGGGCGCGAAGTAGTCGATTTTCGCATGTTATTGGAGAATTTATTCGCACACTCCGAACAGTGCGCGAATAAAATTCACGCACATGTTTCAAAAAATATATCTAACTTGAAAATGACTTATTTGCACACGACGAACGCGTACCGATACCTTATTGGAAACAAAAAAGTTGACCACGGTCGTGCCTGTTACGACAAAACATTTCCCAGCTAACCTTTGCCGCGACATATCTATTCACGCATGAGTACGAAACACCAAACCTTATCGCGCTGTTCTTCAAAATATTAAATCTCGACACAGCACTAGTTGTTAACCGCAAACTTGACCACAGCGCTAGTAGGCCACGGCAACGTTTGACGTGACCATGTTTGACGCGGCAAAAGTTGTACACGGCGAAGTTGTAGACCGCCCGAATTCGCCACAGACCCATCTCAACACGGACCCATCTCTACACGGACGAGTTCCGCGCGATGGTAACCGCGAGAATATTTTAACCGACTGCCAATTTTGCGTTGAGACGGCAAAGTAGATACACGACAAAGTTTTGATCAGTAGCAGTAACAGGTCGTGGCAGTTAAATTCTAATTCTCTTTTCACAAAACAGGATTACAATTACGTAATTATTTTTAGTAGGCTAATCGCACGCGCTGTTACGCGTGCCTGTAAAACGTTTGCACTGCTGCTCCTGTCGTCTTGTATCAAATTTGGCGAACTCATGAACTTTTTAAAAGAAGAATGAACAAAGACCCCGTTTTTTATCATTTAGCAGAGAATCTGATGTCTGCAACGAGTAACGAGCGGAAAGGTAAGGTACAGGTAAGTTATGTAGGGGAGACCGGGGTAAAACGGGCCCCTATGCAAAAAATGGCTCTGTGTCAAATCTCAAAGTGTTTTTTATTGCTTTTCACTAAAAAATTCGAAATCAATCATGAATTTTGAGCGTCGGCAAAAAAAAATCCGTGTTAAAACGGGACCCCCCTGCACAATCCGGCACAAATATGAATTACTACACAAAATGCTACCGATCGGCACGAGTGTTGATTATTTGGGTCTTTTTCCTAAAATGTGTCACAAAAGCACATTTTGGTCATGACAGATCGCCGTACAGGCAAGAATTGAACTAGAGAAAAAAAAACTGTTGCCGATGAAGCCGGCGAACAAAAAAAAATCACGGAAGACGGGAGCCCATTTTACCCTAATTTTGTTTCTTTGATCAAAAAAAGGGTGACCCGTTTTACCCCGGAGGCCCGTTTTATCCCGGTCTCCCCTACAGTCTTAGTAGTTTCGCGGGTGCTGCAGTGCCTGATGTCAAATGCTACTGGGAGAAAACGAAGTTCCCTTTGTGAGCATTTATAGTACACTAAAGTCCACTATTTATGTTTTCATTTTCAGGCATATGATGTACAAAAAAGCAATCAGTTAAGCATCATTAAGCATTAAGCATTAAGTTGTATCATTAAGCAGTTGTTTAATGATAATCTTATTATTGCGCCTATAATAGTTAGGTCCACCCATTCGAAGCACCCATTTTCTCATGTATATTTGGCATTTATTTATTATTTTTCCTTGAAGAAGCAGGAAAAGAGGAACTCAAACTCAAAAATCTACATTAAAATTGCAGAGAACAAAATGACGTAAAAAATGACGAGAACTCGTGTATCAACGATACCTATAACCCCGTGGCGGGAGCGTGCGATCGCGGACAGTGTTCGTAGGAATTTATGTGTTGTCAGCAATCGGCGCAAGACGATCCAGCATCAACTGATACAAAAAGTCCTCGAGTGTGCACCTAAGAAATAGAAAAAGTATTTTTAGTTATCGAGAATTGCTAAAGGTTATAACTTAAGGGAATGTGAAATGCCGAGTTTGCACCTCAAAAGTTCGGAAGTGCCGTTTTTCGCGAATTATGAACGGATCAAAGCGAAAATTGAAATACAGACGCCAGTAATGTGAATTTCGTGCGTGAATTTGTCAGAATTTTGATTTTCGAAAAAAAAAATTGCAGATCAATTACCGGCTGAGAAATATGTAATGAAAAATTCGATTTTTTCTCAATTATTCGACAAAAACTGAGAAAAGCGACTAATTCACGCACTAGATACTGAAAAATCACACATGATACGTGCATTCCGATTACGATTTGGGAGTAATAAATAAGCAAAACGCACTTCCGAAAGAATTATCGGTAACTACGACAAATTTTCACGTCTCGCAACAGCTATCTCTCTCTCGCACTCGCGTGTCACGTGGTACATGTTTCACATGCCCTTAAGGAGTATCACCGACAAAAAAAACACGAAATTCCGAATTTGGGGATCTGTCCCATTTCTCCCGCACTTTTTTTTTGCCGACGCCTAAAAATGATGGTTTGAATCGAATTTTTGTAAAAATTTAATTAATTTTTGAAAAAAGTATTTACAATAATAATAAAAGAAAAAATTAGAAGAAAAGATTCATACGTTTTACATAAATGAATATAATAATTAGAAAAAAAACTTTAATTTTCTTTTATAACTCTGTACACAAGCGCCGAGTTTCTGATAGCATTTGATGTTCCTGGGAAATCAACAGATTTTGCGTATGCCCGCTATGAGGTTGTATAACGACAACTTCTCCACGGTGGATTTTCACGGCACCGCGACATTTCGTCGTTGAGCGAGTCGAGCAGCGATACGTACTACCGAGCGTTACGTCCTTGTGATACGCAAACCCTGAGTGTACGAATATTCGTGAACCGGCTCGCTTTCCCGGTAACTCCTCCATCTACAAGTTTACAGTCAATGTAATAAATAATATTTTTTTTAAATGATATTGGGGAGACCGGGGTAAAACGGCCCCCTAAGCAAAAAATGGCTCTATGACAAAACCCAAAGTGTTTTTTTATTGCTTTTCATAAATAAAAAAAATCACGGAAGACGGCGGGAAAAAAAGTTTTTACGTAGAAAGAAGCCTCAAAAGTTACGACGGAGACGGGAGCCCATTTTACCCACATTTTTTTTTTTCGATGATCAAAAAAGCGGGGCCCGTTTTACCCCGGAGGCCCGTTTTACCCCGGTTTCCGCTAACTCCTTACCCTTTCATTCGCGACGACGACGCTTCGAAACTGTTCTTCGAGATGTTCGAAAACTCCGTTAATATTTTCGCGCACGAACGTCGTCTACGTCGCGTTGTCGTCTCGTTCTCGTGCGTTCGTCACCTTTGTGAAACACACACAAATAAACACAGGATGAGCGGTCGATTTCTGAGCTACCGTATAGACGCCGCGTAATACAATAATATCGAGCCGCGCTCGATAATAATCGGTGTCTGTCGAAGCTTTGTCGTGACGGGAGTATATTCCCTCTATCTCGACGGGAGTATATCCCCTCTCTCTCGATCTCGCGCTCCCGCCACGGGGTTACATTGCTAATACACGAGTTCTCGGAAAAGCTCGCCGGTACAAGCTCATTCTGAGAAACGAAAACTCGTTTACGAAACGCTAAGGTGCCCGGCTTGCCAACTCTTCATTCGCGCGCGTGATGCTCACACGGTGTGCGTCGGTGGTCGGGTTTGCGTAGGGTTTGCGTCTTTTGTGATCATTATAGAACGAACGCAGTATTCTTTAAGGGGGGAAACCAGTTTAGACCGATAAAAAAATCGACTTTTTTTATTGCAGAAATTGTTAGTATAACTCCTCAAGAATATGTGGTAAAAATTTGAAACCAAAATTCGCATTATTTCCGATGTTATGAGCACTTGAGTGACCGCCCGTCGGTTCGGCGCCGAAGCGCGCGGTACACCGAGAGAAAAAGTTTCCTTGATTCAATAAAATTTCCTTGAAATCTCAACCTATGAAACATTTCTTTGAGGTCAATGAAATAATATCCTTAAGTTAATATTATATTTTCTTTGAATGATGTCATCAACCAAATTATAGGTTATGTTCACCAAGTTTTTGGTTACGTACCATAGTACTTAGATATGTTCACCAATAACTTCGATGGTTTAACCAATGATTATCTTCTTGATTTGACTTGACTTAACTATAACATAACAGATCAGCTTGCGCGAGAAACACCAATACGACTTATCGCGAATGAGCCAAACGTTGACAGACCGGGTGCCGTCAGGCATATCGTTTCTTTAAATCAAGGAGACCATGTCTTTGAAATTCAAATAAGAGGAGATGCAAGCCCGAAATGACGCGTACGAACAAGAAGAGGGACTGCTATATGGTGCTGGCATAGCCGATTAACCGCTGATCATTTTATATAATTAATTACTGCCATGAATGTCTTGTTTTCGCTTCATTTTATTTCAAACGCGTTTTTCTCGAAACGACTTTTTTTCAACTGGTGGGCGTTCTAGCTAAAAAAGTTATTGACCAATCGTTCTGAAATTTTTTGTGAATATTCTTTATTCGATTCCAATCTATATGAACCTAAATCTGAGATTATATTGTTATTAAACATTTTTTTTATGCAAAAAAGGTGAAAAAATATGGTGTAAAACAATGATATCGTGTTCAAACTCTTCAAAAACATGAATTTATTTTTTTTTTACCAGATTTAGGTTCATATTCTTAGAAAATATGTTGTTAACGAGAAAAAAAAATTTGGATGATTACAGATAAAAATTGCGATTTCAGGAGTTCCCGCCAGCAAAATACTTGGGTGGCAATCGTCCATGGACAGCACGTTCTAACGCCACTATTTCCGGGGGAAATTGCTTGAAAAAATTATAAAGTGTACTTCAAACCATAAATAAAATACCCTCCAAGTTTAAACAATTTCAGATTATTCCTTCCCTATTTAAAAAATTCACGAAAAACACCAAAATTTCGGCCTCCTAAACCGGTTTCCCCCCTTAATACGTCTGCGTAGTAATTGACGCGGTGGGGAGTCCGTCTTGGAGCGCCGCGCGAGTCGGACGTGTTCGTGGTCGCTCTTCAACCGTAACAATAACACGGACCCCGTGAATACTCAAGTATGGCTTCGCGCAGTGAAATAAAAGCCCTGCTACAGGAGCACAAGCAAGAACTCAAAGAGGAACTGAAACGTGATTTTTACTCCCAGTTGAGTGCATTAAGTACGACTATAAAAGAAGAATTATCCCCGATCGTCGAAAAAGTTGAGCGTAATACCGAAAGTATCGAAAACTTGAAGAAAGAAAATCAGCAGCTGAAAATGGAGGTGGACAAACAGGCACGACAACTAGAGAGAATCACAAAAAAAAATAATCTGGTAATCTTCGGAGTAGAAGACCAAGTCAACGAAACATCGCAGCAGCTCAAAGAGAAAATTATATCGTTATTTGAAGACAAGTTGGAAATAAGGATCGCAGCTGAGACGATTCAACGCATCCACCGCCTCGGAACATACAGCCAAACACGAAACCGCCAGGTATTGCTAGCACTACACTCTAGCGAAGTAAAGACGAGCGCCCTGGCCCGGCGAACACATTTGAAAGGCACCAATATTTACATCAACGAAGACCTAGACAAGGAAACCCGCAATGCAAACAAGCTGCTATGGCCACTGGTCAAGCAGCTGAGACAGCATGGATACAAACCGTTTATCCGAGGCAGCAAAATTAAAGCCGGCACGAAAACGTATTCGCTGGATGAAGCGCAAGCGCTTGTTACAGCATTGCACGCGTCAGCACAGAGACCCGACGATCCAATAGTCGAGATCGCTGCGACGGGGCAAGCCCGCAACACAGCGGCCGTGAGAGAGGTACGCACGACGGAAAACGCAATCGGTAAAATTCCACCCGATCCATATAAGAACACACCGAGAATAAAACGGAAGCTGGAAAGCGACGAGGCCGGAGCGATGAGCAACTACATCACGAGGAGTGCCAAAGTGCCAAACACGAACGAATGACTACATGAACCGAACCATCACCACGCGGCGGGGAAACTACAGAACCCGCGACTTCTACCGGACACACTCGCAGGGGACAGAAACGAAAAGGAGCATAAGACAAATGTAAACAAGTTGCGAGTGTGTGCGTGGAACGTCAGTGGGTACAATAATATTCTCTCTCTCGGCCGAGAACAAGCTCACACCATCGCGGAAATGGATATTATTTGCTTAGTGGAAACGTGGAGAATGGATGACCAACCGTCTCTACCTAATTTTCTTAAAGATTTTAAATGCTTTGCTAGCCCCGCCTCGCGCGACAAAAGCAGAGGCCGCGGCAGTGGGGGAATAATGTTACTCGTCAGCCCGCTACTAGCCCCGAGCGCACGGCTAATTGAAAAAACGAATTTGTGGGTGTTCGCGGATGTGACAATTTCAAATAAAATCGTCTCGATCGGAGCTATATACTGGCCCCCCAAAGCCGACATAGAGTTCTGCACTGAAACGTTAACAGACTTTTTATATGAGCTCAGTGAAGCCAGACACGAACATTTCAATTGTATACTTCTCGGAGATTTTAATTCAAGACTGGGCGATCTCAGCAACATTGATGCTGACATGCTCGATGGTACATCGCTCCACAGCAGAAGGCAGACCTTCGACAGCGTGATCAACAGGAGGGGGAGACAACTGAACGAGATAATGGAAACGCATGGATTTATTCTATGCAACGGAAGATCGAAATCCGACACACCGGCAAGTTATACGTACATGTCGAAGGCAGGCTGCAGCACTATAGATCTCGCATGGATAAACCAGCCCTTAATAAATAAAGTAATAGATTTTTATACAAACGACCTCTCCGAAGGCACAGATCACCTACTATGTATTTTAGAACTAACGTGTAATGTAATAGATAATTCTCGTCAAAGTACAAATAAAAAACTCTCGTTCGAAGTTGAACGCATACTTTGGTCAGAGGAAAACGAAACTGCATTTCAGGCAAGTCTGCACTACTCGCGACTCTTATATAATAATGCACAGAATAGCCAGCAATTATATGAAAATTTAATAGCAGCAATCGTCTCAGCCGCCTCGGAGGCGAACATGATATGTAAACAGAGAATAACGATGGGAGACCACTTGCCGAAAGCGAAAAATGTTTGGATGACTACAGAATGCTTGCAACTTAGAACTGAGATGAAAAAAGCAAAAAGAAAATACAAGGGGTCAGAAAACTCGTCAGATGAGTTAAAAAAATATATAAATTCCAGAGATACATGTAGGAAGCGAATCAGAGACTCAAAAGAATCATACAGAAGCGAAGTGCTCAACAAAATAGCAACAGTAAGAAATGGAAAGGACTTTTGGAAAACAATTAACTCATTCAAAAAACGAGATAATTCTGCGAATTGCATAGGGCCCGAAGAATGGACACGCTTCTATACGAATTTATTCCCAACACGCCAGCTCAATACGAACCAATTCTTAACAGACTTTAACCCTAGTTTAGACCGTCCGTTCACCCTGGAAGAGTTAGAAAAATGTATACGAAATTGTAAGCGTAACAAATCTCCAGGTCCCGATAAAATTACAAACGAGGTACTAAAAAGCTTACCACCAGAATGGATGCATTATCTTCTGAACCTCTGCAACATAACACTCGATTCGGAAACGGTACCTAGTGACTGGTCAAAGACAGACATGAGAATGCTCCACAAAAAAGGCGACAAAAACGACCCTTACAATTACAGAGGCATCGCGCTGCTTAACTCGGTCGCTAAAGTATTTACCTCGTTGCTGGCAAACAGGTTATCAAAATGGGCAGAAGATAACGCAATCATACCAGAAGAACAGGCAGGCTTCCGTGCCGGACGAAGCTGTCAGGATCACATTTTTGTGTTAACCTCAATGATTAACATAAATTTGAGCAACAACCGGAAAAACACTATGGCTGTATTCGTTGATTTTAAGCGAGCGTTCGATTCGATTGACCACAATAAACTGTGGCAGAAATTAGCGGTGATAGGCGTCAGCGGAAAATTAATTCGTATACTCGTAAATTTCTACAAAAACGCGCAACTCGTAATAAAAACTGGAGCCGAATATACCGAGCCAATCGAAATCACGCAAGGTGTCCTACAAGGCGATAGCTTAAGCCCTTTGCTTTTTGTACTTTATATATCGGACATTCTCAATTATTTCGAGTCTAAAGGCGCCCAGGGAATAAAATTAACGGATAAAAAGGAGATAATAATGTTAATGTTTGCAGACGATATCGTCTTAATGTGCAACTCGTGGCACGATGCAAATAAAAAATTAAAAATCTTAAAAGAATATTGCGCAAGTAGTGGGCTCGAGCTCAATCCGTCGAAAACAAAAATTCTGCCGTTTAAAAAAGCAGGAAAAAACAAGGCTCTACCACCGCTGCGCTGGGGAGAGGAAACGCTTGAAACCGTTAGCTCGTATGTGTATCTGGGGGTTCTACTCTCTTCTTCCGGCAAATTTAAACAAACCGCAGACTATTTTATAGGAAAAGGACTCATCGCGTCCTCAAAAGTGCGATCGATCCTATTGAACTGCCGGAGTGATTCTTTAGACACGAAAATCACATTACTAAATACAAGTATTAAAGCCACTCTTTTATACTGCGCAGAAATATGGGCACTAAGATACCACGAGAAACTAGAAAAAATCCAAACGAGCTTCCTTAAAAGTCTGTATCACCTACCACGGAACTCTCCGAACCATTACATCTGGCAAGAATTCGGAGTGATACAGACTAGCAAAGAAGTCCTCGACAGAGCTATTTCATGGTGGATTAAGCTCCTTGCCATGGACGAGAGTAGACTCCCCAAGCTATGTTTTAAAAAGTTATGCGAATTAGATCTTAAGAGGACCGATATCGAGCGTAACTGGGCTTCACAGCTTAAAGACTGGATTAATAACCTTGGCGAGCTGCGTTTATGGGAGCTTCAGCACACAGATCCAGAAATAGTCTCCAAAGAAAGAAAAAATATATTAGAGAAACACACGAACAATTGCACCTGCAAAAACATCGATAGAATACTGAACTCAGCGTACAATCCACTTTATCGTAATATCAGCAACTTGAACGACTGCGAAGCATACTTACGTTGGCGGGTGCCACTTGCGAAAACGCGAATAATAGCAGAATTAAGGTTAAGCAGCAAAATTCGAATAAAACTCTTTCACAGGGGAAACACCTACATAATAGACGCGACAGAAGTTTGTAGCTTATGTAACATGCAGAAAAACGAAGATCTAGTACACGTAATGCTGAAATGCCCAATATATGCTCCTCTTAGAGATCAATACATAAACAAACACATCCGAAGCGATACGATAACAAGCGATAACGAAAAATTGGCGACGCTATTAAACGTGCCCGACCCTAGCAGATTAAATGACCTATATTTATATACAATTAATATGCTCAAGCTCAGGGCATTTGTGACCAACGAATAAAACCTATAAAATACTGTAAAAAAAAAAAAAAAAAAAAAAAAAAAAAATCATAAATGTCCACCGATGTATGCAACCGAAATGCAGCGCTCCAACACGACGAACCTCCTTTTGTACAGACACTGTCTAATGCAAAATAAACAATCTATATCTATCTATATCTATATCTAGTAATTGACGCGGTGTGCATCGGAAGAGACAATTGATTGTATCCAGCCGACGAGAAAAATAGCGGAAGCAGCGCCACTGGTAAGTGATAATTCTATTATAATAATTCAATCATAAATAATATCTTCAATAATTCGCGATATATGTGACAAAAAGTAATTCCAGAAAAGCCCTTCGGTTGTGCGATTTCCGAGGCATGCAATCGTAACACGGTTACAAAACGCTAAAGCACCGAGATCTGCCAACTTTTGAAAAATGGCGGAAGCAGCAGATTTGGTCATTATTCTATTATAAATCGTATGTATAATTTTTCCATTTTTCGGTCGGGGTTATTGGTTTCATAATTCGCGGTACATGACAACAAATAATTGCAGAAAAGGCTATTCGTTGTGCAATTTCAGAGAAATTCAAACGTAAAACGGTCACTCGTACACAGTTGTAAATCTTCATTAGTTTAAAGTATAAACGTTACAGTACAGTTTCTTTTGTAGGAGTCTTTTAATAATAATAACCTGCGGTGATTATAAAATGATGTGTGAACTTTCGAATAGCTGCATAATACCTCATTTTCAATAAAAAAAAATGTAAGCAATTGCAAAAAAAAATGGAAAATCCCAGTCCTGCATTACTTTCGTAAATTATCGTGAAATTCGATTGAGAATCAATATTCTTTGCAGCCATTAAAAAATGTACACATTATATTATAATTACTCCATGTTATTATTATTAATTAATCATTGCATAACCAATTGGACCATCAAATTTATTTCTGAAATATTTGGGGATCTACAACTCTGCTCATACAGCACCCGGGCCACGCGCACCGCTCGCGTGGCCGCT
This sequence comes from Pimpla rufipes, assembly GCA_963932165.1. Lineage (NCBI taxonomy): Eukaryota > Metazoa > Arthropoda > Insecta > Hymenoptera > Ichneumonidae > Pimpla > Pimpla rufipes. Next base: position 8,930,544 of record OZ010630.1, read on the forward strand.
CGTCGCGTGAGGGCGTCAAACAACTGGACGTACAACTTGCTAGCTTCAGCGACACAAAATACATATAAATTTGTTCTGTATTCACATCAAATAATTATGAATATTCACATACAGATGGAGGAAGTCGACGGAATCAGGGACGGGACGCATGGCGGATTTACGTATCACTTTGATATTAGGAACAACGTTTACCGTTGTGCGTACCGAGGAAATAATCGCTGCCGCGGCTTGGCACGCATTGAAGAAAATGAAGTTGTGATAACGCAACCGCATGTGGTACACGCCCCTAATTCACACATACGCGATGAAGCACGCATGCGAGCAGAACTATCGAGGATGTGCAGGGAGTCCTGGCTACCAATTTCTGACATTTACCGCCAGGTATCGGTCGGGTGAGTAAAAATTAATGTTATCTCTCAGAGGGCTAGGCGCTTTACAATAGTAAAAGTAGTTCTAAATATGTCTTAACGTTTGTACAACGTTTTTGGATATTAATTAATATCACTCTGTAATACCAATCACCCTCAACTATACTGTTATTTAATGTTTCACTAGTAAGTGATAACTTTGATAACTATTGCGAGAAATGGTTAAAATGCTGATATTTTCCAATTTCTCACCTACATAGAAAATTCTATGCATCTCGTCTCCGCCGTGTCTCTTGCGCTTTCTCTCTCACATGTACATCGATAATGCTCCCTGAAAATCTCGTTTAGTTGCGGGGATCATGATCGACGTGTACACGCTCTGTGATTGTCTCCGACCGCATTAAATATCTGGTAATATCGGAGCTCTGCCGATAATGACATGTGCGTTTTTGTTTTCATCCGCCACGGTACACAGCCAACTATTCGCACACGATTACTGCTCAATTTCAATCTCTTACACTCATTCGATCTTTCGTTCTATTGTTTTAACTTTTCGTTTTTTCAATCTCTTTTTCTTGCGTCCCGACGAGCGTAACACCGTCCATTTAATCTGCGCTCCAAACCCCGAAGCATGGAAAGATCTTAAACAATATAAAATCCGCTGAAAGGTCAAATGTATGTCGCTGTCGAAGTTGGGCATTATTTCCATACAATCACCGAAAATGTATTCGACAAAAAGTTCTTAGAGATTATTTGAAAAATGTAATTGAGTGAGCTTACTTGCGAGAATAGCTTTTTACTCTGTAGATGCCCGATGTAATTAGAAATCGGAGTAAAAGCAGAGTACGCGGATCAGCAGAGATGACATACCGGCTGGATGAGAATTGCGGAAAAAAAATTGGAGAACGCCAGAAGTCCCGAAAAGATAGCGAGAAAAAATTCGACAAATTCTACGATTTGAAAAAAATATAATACAGGCTTTCGGAACGGTTATAATAGATTAGATTTTGACTACTGTGAAGCGCTCCGCGTTCTCTTATCAAATTAAAGAAGTCTGCAAAACTTCAGTCTTTTTCTATTTATTTTCATACACAGATATTCTGAGGTGCAATCTGCTGTGCCATTGCGCTCGATCAGAAGCATGATGGACCGCACAAGGGCAAGACGTCTTCCGGAAGTGCCACAGAATTTACTGCTTTTGGGACTAAAGCTGAACGACTACCCGCCGATGGCAAATCCATACTGCGGAGTTATCGGAGCAGGGGATGGACACCACGCGCTTTTTTTTGCGCATAACGAGATGATCGAGCGAATGAACAATGCAAACGAAATTGTTATAAGCTGCACTGCTCTGGTGAATCAATTTATTGAGACCGTTGTTTACTTCATTCGTTTTGTTAATAGTTATAATGCAATTATAATGCAAGTACGGAAAAACTTTTTCGTCACGAGTGTGTGAATACAACACAAGCCGCAGGCGAGTTGTGCAAAAGGTTTTCCGTCGAGTATTGTACAACGTTCAGTTAAACAAATTTACCACGAACTTGGGTTAAACGATTTATAATTAATATTGAAGAGATTCGAGTGGAACCATCCAGGACATATGAGATGACCGTGATGTACATGCGATTGCTGGACATGGTAAAGTTACATTCTACGTTCCGTTTTTAATCAATTCACGGTGACGTATACTGCACTAACCCCTGTCGATATAACCCGTATTGAAGGTTGTCCCGGCGATGTACATTATTTATCAAGGGAGAAGCAGGTTTCTGTTTGTTGCGATATGGCACTACGTGTTGAGTCTTGCGCCAGGACTGCAGGCCAGTCTCGCGACGATTGTTTGCCCGTACGATAATATCATCATCGCGTCGGTGCGCGAAGTGTGGCAGTGAATAAAAATCGTCTCCTGTTGGTTTTTTTACTGCATGGTAATGTTTAATAAAGCATAAATGTAAAGAACTTTTTTTCCATCTGTTATCATTGTTTTCATTATGGAGACGGATAGATATTTAATAAAGGCTAAAACAAGTTTCACATAATAATTCTTTCGTTTTCCAATCAGGATCTCTACAGAACGTGGCGACAGCTGCAATTGACTCGAGCTCCACGAGAAGTTCTTTACATGGCCTTGTCCCTACCTCTCGTGCCGGTAGTTCGGTTTGTGGAAGGACTGGAAACCATCCAGGTCACAGGGGATGGCATGGTTAATGAACATCAGGACATTTTGCGTTTTGTCCACGAATTGAGAACCCAGTGGTTACCGCTGCACGATTTAGTGATGGTTACAAGGCTCTCGTTGAAAACCAACGACATATGTGAGCGTTTCGAGCGCTATCTCGTCGGAAAACTCCGTGGTCCGCATAAAACTTTGTGGGCTTTTTTCGGTAAGCATTCGTATGCGTGTGACGTACTACTTTTAGTTAATCCTGACCAATATTTCACAACATTTCAACAATTTCTATATAGATCGGCTTGACGCCATCATCGCGGCTCGCAAAGCAGAATGGCGCAACCCGCAGCCGGTTACTCAGCACCGAGACTCTATCCGTGAAGAGGCTCGAATAGCCAATCTTCAAGATCAACTGTCAACGGCGAGGTCAGCATTTTCTTTAATAATATGTCTTTGTGTGACAGTGAGAGATAGAGAGTGAGAGAGAAGAATAAATGCGAGTAATAAACAAGGCTAGTTAATTACTAGCCACGGAATAGTCGTCCAGCACTAGAGTGCGACATTGTGTATAGCGACGTAGATATATAGATGCTGCTAAAAGAAAAGAAAAGTAAAAATAATTTAGCCGGCAAACAAATTACACACTGTCATGTTTTCAGACTCAACATTACCGAGTTTCTATTCGGCGTCGCGGACCATCGTTGACGAGTTACAGTCGACAACATCTTCCTGGATACGGCAGGTAGACTTCACACGCAGCATGCTAAAAAAGACTGTACTTATTCTCGGTCTTTGGAATACTCATAACGACGGTGAGCAGATCAATCGAAGAGACATCGTAGGTGCCGACGTCGCTGGCGATGCTGCGCCAGTGGCCGAAGCCGAGGCAGCACGCGTCATTCAAGAACCAGGAGGTAACGTTTTTCAAAATATTGTTACTTGCATTTTACTGTTTGGTATTCTTTACGTTCCCTCTTCAAAAATCAGTAGGAAAAATATTTCGCATTGGCGATGTAATTAGTTCTCTTTCGATGTAATTAGAAATTAGTTTTTTTTCTAAACAATAGTTCTCACGAAACTTTTCTTAAACTCGATTATTTTCAATTAAACTTCTTTTTTTGCATAAACTGGGTAAGAGCGCGAAGCGCCCGCATAGGCTAGTTAAAAAAATGTATTGTTAGTAGAAGAAGTCAGAGCGGAAGCAGAGGAGTTTCCAGTACGCGTGGCAGAAAATGAACGGGCGATCGAGAATGGCGATCGAGCGATTGAGAATGGCGATCGACCGATCGAGATCGGAGAAGCAGCTATCGAGAACAGCGATCGAGCGATCGTGATTGGAGAAGCAGTGATCGAGAATGGGCAACGAGCCGCTGAGGATTGATAATCGTATGTAATATCAGACTAATACATTATTATACGAGGGTGGAAAATCTTTTTCTCACAAATGTGAGAAAAAGTTTTTCCATCGAGTAATGCATGAAATTCCATTGTTTGAAAGCCTTGGCATCTTTTTTAAATTTTGTTTTGTTTTTCAGCGCTCGATGTGAGAGTGAGGCCGTGCGCCGCCTGCCTCGTTGAGCGTCCGCGCGTGCTGTACATAAGCTGTAAACATCTTGTGATGTGCGTAAGCTGTGATAAACGACTGCCAACCCGCCACTGCCTCGTCTGTCGCACCTTGATTGTATCTTCGACAGAAGTTTTTTACGGGTAATTCGAAAGTTCGGATAATTTCATGTTGTGCAAGCGCTAAAAATAATAATAACACAAAGGGATAATAATAATTTATGTAATGACAAATATTCTCCACGCGTCTATATGGCGTTGCCGTCTCGTACTCGTGCGTTCGTGATCTTTGTATAGAAACCGTTGTAAAGGCTACCCTACCGTACAGACACCGCGTAATAAATGTCGACAATAATCGGTGGTGTGCCTGTCGCGGTTTTGTCGTAACGGGTGTATCCCCTCTATCTTTCTCTCTTTCTCACACTCACTTCGCAACAACGTGATCGTTGTAGTACTGTGTCCATGCGATCTCACGCTCCCGCCGCGGGGTTACGTCGTTGATCTCGTAATATTGTAGGTAATATTGTTCTTTGTAATTTTAATGTCGATTTTTGAGTTTGACTTCTATTCCTTCTTCATCAAGGGAAAATAAATGTCAAATAAATGTGCGAAAATATGAAATTTCTTTAATTACTGTTCTATTTTCTTTCCCCGCTTCCTTCCTGCAGCATTCTTCCTGATAACACTGAGATGGTAAGTCTCGTATAATATTCTATAGGTCTCGTATAATATTCTGGACGTACGCTTCGAATGGGTGGGCCTAAATATTATAGGCGCCATAATAAGATTATCATTAAACAACGATTGCTTTTTTGTACATCATAAGCCTGAAAATGAAAACCTAAATAGTGGACTTTAGAGTACTGTAAATACTCACATAGGGACCTTCGTTTTCTCCCGGTAGCATTTGACAGCAGGCGCTGAAGCGCCGACGAAATTACTAAAACTGTATATAACTTACCGTACCTTACCTTTTCGCCCGTTACTAGTTGCAGCCATCAGATTCTCCTGCTAAATGGTAAAAAACGGAGTCTCTGTTCATTTTTCTTTTAAAAAGTCCATGTATTTGTCAAATTTGACACAAGACAGCGGGCGCAGCAGCGCCCGTAACCTTTTAAACCTTTATAAGAGTGCAGCAGCACAAACGTTTTGTAATCCTGTTTTGTGAAAAGAGAATTAGAATTTAACTGCCACGACCTCTTACTGCTACTGATCAAAACTTTGCCGTCTCAACGCAAAATTGGCAGTCGGTTAAAACATTCTCGCAGTTACCATCGCGCGGAACTCGTCCGTGTAGAAATGGCTCCGTGTTGAGATAGGTCTGTGGCGAATTCGGGCGGTGTACAACTTCGCCGTGTACAACTTTTGCCGCGTCAAATATGGTCACGTCAAACGTTGCCGTGGCCTACTAGCGCTGTGGGCAAGTTTGCGGTTAACAACTAGTGCTGTGTCGAGATTTAACATTTTGAAGAACCGCGCGATAAGGTTTGGTGTTTCGTACTCATGCGTGAATAGATTTGTCGCGGCAAAGGTTAGCTGGGAAACGTTTTATCGTGACAGTTACGACCGTGGTCAACCTTTTTGTTTCCAATAAGGTATCGGTAAGCGTTCGTCGTGTGCTAGTAAGTCATTTACAAGTTAGATATATTTTTCAATGTTTTGGACAACTGTGTCGTACGCAACTAAGCGCGTGTACTAAAACATTGTGGACAGAAGCCCATGTACAGATGCGTCTGTGAACAGACGGGATCTGTAGAACTGGTGTATTGCCTGGTTATTAACCTTTTTTAGTCGATTTTGAAAAGAATATTTTTTTGGCGACGAAAAAAATATTTTTTCTGTCAGAAATCGTAGATCCGGCTCCCGACCGAAAATCGCCAAAATCGACCCCAATTTTTTTTTCTTTTCAAAATATCGACTTTTAACCTATACCATCATTCTCAAGTCGCATATTCTACTCCCGAAAACACTGGTTATTAACCGTTTTTAGTCGATTTTGAAAAATATATTTTTTGGCGACGAAAAAAATATTTTTTTCTGTCAGAAATCGTAGATTCGGCTCCTGACCGAAAATCGCCAAAATTGACCCCACTTTTGTTTCGTTTCAAAATATCGACCTTTAACCTATACCATCATTCTCAACTAGTAGTAGTAGTAGTAGTATTTATTGAGTCCTGGGACAAAGTCCCCTAAGGACTTAAGTAACATAGGAATACAGAACAACGAATACATAGCAAGCGTGGAAAGAGTACACAGCCGAGCTTACAAATAAATGAGTCGAAAATAAATACATAGAAGCATAAAAACAAAAGCAGAGAAATATAGAAACAAAGAAGAAAAAGAGCAAAAAACAGGAAGTTTCAAAAACGGCAAAAATATATTACAAATTGCAAAGAAAAGAGAAGTCCCGGAACAAATCAATGTGAGCCGGAAGAGACAGCGCATAAAAATGGCCCACACGTAGAAACTCAGAGGGGGTAGGCGGCTCAGTAGCCGGCGCCAGTATCGTCGCAGTAGTCATTAAAGCTGCACCCGAAGTCGACGTCGTCGCAGATACCGCAGCCATCCGCGATGCCATCAGCGGGCATGGCGCGGCCCTGAGATCCGTGATGGGCAAGATGAAAGCCTCCGTCCTGTGTCCCCGTCCCAGCACAGGGAGCAGCTGACTCCGCACCACGGCCCTGACGACCGTGCCCGGAACGAGCAGCCAAAGGCACCTGAGGCCCAGACAGCGAGGCAGCAGCGGAGAGAGACGGCCAGCCAGCCGACGGCGGAGCGCCTCCATGACGAGGAACGGCCCCAGCACTGCGTGAACCAGAAGTTGGAGACGCCGAGACCGACGGCGGCGGCGCAGAAGAACGAGGACCAACAACTCGCGGTGCCGAAGACCGCACCGGCGGAGCAGAAGAGCCAGGGACGACGGCACGAGACGCCGACGAAATCACCGGCAGAGCAGCAGGGCGGGCGACAGCAGCCTGACCATCTGAGACACGCCGATCAGCTGGCGGAGCCTCCACACCCGCCTGCAGCTGATGAACTGGCCGGACAGGGACAGCACCATCTCCACCTCTGGTCCCACGACGTTCGGCGATGATGACTGGCGAACCATTCCGCATCACAAGACGCAAGCCACTCTCCCCCGCACTAACCCGAGCAGAAAGCTCAGCACGTAGACGACGATAAGCGGCATCCTGGGCAGGCGTTCGGTCAGACCGGATGACGATCCCCGCGTAGTCCGCACGCTGTCGAAGGATACGAGTAGCTCGGAAAACGGCGAAGACAGCTTCCGGCGAAGGAAGGACCACCTTCACGGGCCGAGGGCGAAGCGAGGCATCACCGGGAGCACCGGGTCCCACACGAAGCGCGACGATATCAGCAGCCGGGACATGAGGACATACAACTTCAAGGAGACGCCGAACAGCAGCCCGGTCCGCTTCAGCCGAGAGCCCCTCCGCAAGCCCAAAAATCATTAAATTCCGCATGCGTCCCTCCCACTCCGCAAGCTCGCGGACGACAGAATCGACATCGAGATCGGCAGCAGGAGCCGAGTGCGCGGCAACATGAGCAGTCAGATCCGTGGCCACCGCATCCATGCGCGAGGAGAGCGACGAGTGTAGCCTAACAACCTCCGGACTCAACGCAGCATGCTCTTCGGGAAGATCGTTGACAGCAGCTTCACTTGAAGCCAGACGACTCAGCACGTGGTCCACCTTCGATGTCAGACCAGCGATACCACCCTCCATACGAAGTAAACACGCTTGGATACTGTCCAGCCCAACGGCAGCGTTGATAGGACCGGCCGAAGCAGGCGGAGGGGAAGGGGCAGCCCCGCAAACTCGGGAAGACACTTCAGCATCCGCAGCATCGCGGGTACACGGAGAAAAAGGTGTAGTTGAGAGAACCACGGAATTGGTGGGTGCCAACCAACCGGCATGCTAGTATATGGTACTAGCAAGTTATTGCGTGTCAGAACCAAGCGTCGTTAGTTGGATCCGCAATAGTTGTGTGATCCAACCAATCGCAAGCATCTACCACCTCGGTTGGTTAGTACGACCAATCGATGTTGCGTACATTTGTTACGTCCCGAACTTTTTCGAGATGCGTCTCGAGAACGTTTGGGACGTGACGCGCCTGAGCGACAGCGCATCGCTGAGTTATCACCTGGGGTGTCATTACACACCGCAGCTGCGCTCACGCGATGCGCTGAGCCATTTCCTGCGGAGTAAAATATCCGCCAATGCGCGAAAGTGTTGTGTTTCTGCCGCGCCGGACGATCGCGATCGCCGCGCGTGTCGGAGCTCGGCGCTTTTCCGCTGATCTCGCGGGACTGATCCCCTCTCGTCCCCCCGAGAACTCGCGAGCTCTCGGAAGGCTGCGAGGGAATCAGTTCCGAATTAACCGCGAATCCGTAAAGATTCTTTTTCGAGCAACTCCGCGTACCCGTGGGCGCACTGGTCAGTAAACCTCGGCTTTGAGAAATCGAGCGAGTGTGTTCCGCCGCGCCGTTAATCGAGACGTGTATTTCTTAAGGACTTTATCTTCGAAACCGACCAGACCGGCTTTCGGTCATTTAACAATATTCCTAGAGACTATAAGTGACTTAAGGACATTAAGTGGACTAGTGACTAAGTGCAACAGTGGGTGAAACACATTCGTTATTTTTGTTTGCTGTTTACGACCGGACGACTTCCCCGGAATATCATCCACTGTAAGTTGTATGGGTTATGGAGGAATGAGTGAGCGCGTTATGATTTAAAATATTTGTTGGCACTGTAAGCCCATTTTTTGTTCCCTTAATAGATTCAAAAATATTTGAATAAACTAGAATATATTGTTAACCCAATCTTTGTTTACGGATCAGTCTTCCCAACAAAATACCTTTCAGGAATTATTCTTTTTCCAAGGATTCAGGACGCGGGCCCGTACGGGACGTAGCGAGCGGCCCACAATCAAAATAAAAATAGCCCTCGCGCCTCACGCGAGGAGTTTGGTACGCGCCGTGAAACGTGCGCTTCACGCACGTAGGCACGTAACAAATTTGGTGGCAGCGGTGGGATGCGAACGCTCTGCGTTGTCCTGAATTCTTAAGGAATTTTTATTTTTTTTATTTTTCCGGCTCGATGGTCCAACAGGAGTACGACTGGAACGGAACGGAGAGTTTGGAAGCTCCGGAATTATTTGGGGGCTCCGGTATTTTTATAGTGGACCTTTCGGTTAACTTGAACGTTGTGGACGTCAACTCGCTCGCGGTAGACGTCGAAATAGATTTCGACGACGTTGTGGTTATCACGCTCGCGGACGGAACGTTGCTGCACACGTTAGGCACGGTGACCCTCAACCTCCCGACCGCCCCAAAAATTTTCCACGTGGTAGCTAGTTTGCCGACCGAGTTCGACGGAATAATAGGAGAACTGTAGTGAATAGGTTGAAAGAAAAAAAAATAATCGAAACATGTCGGTGACAGACGGAGCGGATGGCCCGCCGGCGGCTGACCTATCCACCACGATCACTAGCATGATCGAGAGCCTATCATTGCGGGATCAGAAGGATATTATTCCGCGTTTCGACGGATGGAATATTCCGTTGAACGATTTCATCCAGGACGTTCGAAACGGCTCTACATTCGTACCCGCGCACAAGGCTTCGGAATTCGTTGCGGCGGTAATTTCCAAGCTCAGCGGGGACGCGAGGAACTGTGTTTACGGACACACAATAAACACTGTCGAGGAGCTCGTAAAGCTCCTCAAGAAACGCCTGACGCGGGGCAAAGATTTCGATTATTATACGTCCCAGCTCTCCAGGCTGAGGATGAGACAGGACGAAAACGTAGGACAATTTTACGACCGGGTTAGAATATTAATCGGAGGCGGGCGTAGCGCTTTTAAGTCCGAAAACGGAGTGGACCCGCCGCCGGAAGCGAATGACCCTCTTTGCAAAATAGCCCTCCGCGGCTTTATCGATGCTCTGCCGACGAGAGTCAGCGAGATGGTCGAGATGAGGGAACCCCAGAATTTGGAGGAGGCCTACGAGGTTGCTGAAAAATTCGTTCTGCGGAGCGAAAGGACCAAGACGCTCCACTCAAGCTCGTCCAGAGATCGGGAGGACGATGCGTTGGTAGGGTACACGCGTGCCGATTTCCGCGACCGCTCGCGCCCGGAATTTCGTGACCAGGGCCCCGATTACCGTGACCGCGCGCGAGACGATTTTCGCGATAGCGCCCGAGTTGAATTCCGCGAACCACGGTCGCGCTCGCGTTCTCCCTCGCCATTTCGCTCCCATGGGAACTGGGGAAGTTCTCGCCCGCGATCACCCGGGTTGCCGCGACCGGGAACACCGCCGGGGATATTAAGAACGGAGGGACGTCAGACGCCCGACGGGAATAATTTCCCTCCGGACGGTGTCGCGCGCTTCTGTTGCGCTTGCGGGGCGGAAAATATACGCTATCCACGTAACCGATGGTCCCCGCGCCCGACTAGGTCCGCGACTCAGGCACCCGCTCCGCAAAAATCAAACTGCAGCACCTGCGAAAATAGCGGGAATTTAAACTCGCAGCGGGCTCGTCATCCCGAGGGACTGTCGAGCCAGCCCGAGGGAACTGCAGCGGGTGCAGCTGCGAAGAAGGCCACCGTGCGACTACTGACCCACGAGTAATTATGTCCAGAGGGGATTCCGACGAGGAGGAAGTAGAATCACCGGTAATAAAACTAACTGCTCCGCAACTCCGAAACGGTACCGATCTTTTTTTTTGCGACACGGGATCCACCTTGAACCTCATTAAATTATCGGCACTCGACCCGGACGTCGAAGTAAATTTGGAGGAGAACACCAAATATCGGGGAGTCACTGAAGAACGGTCAGCGACCATCGGTACCGTAGATGTATATTTCCGTGAAATTCCGACGAAATTTCACGTAGTCCGCGAATTACCCATAGATAGCTGCGGTTTACTTGGGAGACCGTATTTCAGACGAGAGGAGGCGGAAATTTCGTTTTACCATAACTCAGTCGTTACCCGGGATGACCCGATTAGGCCGAAATTTTTTATGGACGTGTAACGGCCCGTCTTCATATAAGAAGACGATTCGAATGAGAGAAAAGTATAGGTGACATTAGCGCAGTGGTTAGCGCTCTGACTAAGGAATGAACATTCCGGGTTCGAGTCCCGGAGATCACCATATCTTTTCTCTCTTCGAAACTTCGCCAATACATCCGCACTACCATCCTACACACATCCCCGAATTCTCGGCCCAGCCGTTACATGGTGTCAGAAGTTTTCGGGCCCACGATCCCCAATTGCGCGTTTGTACCGACGGAGGCGTACAGATAACCCCGGCCTGGCACTGAAGAGCTGCACCGCGGGACTCAACACGGCCGAGGGAAGAGGTCCGTCGATGGAGATAGGCTTCGCGAGATCTACGACGCTCCACTGCAATCGCGTAACAGGCTACCTGCTCTGCGCCTTGTACCGATGGAGCGCAGCGTCTCCCCTGCAATCGCGTAATCGGACACCCGCTCTGCCCAGTCGACGAGGACGTCGAGTTCACTAAGGGGGAGTGTGTAACGGCCCGTCTTCATATAAGAAGACGATTCGAATGAGAGAAAAGTATAGGTGACATTAGCGCAGTGGTTAGCGCTCTGACTAAGGAATGAACATTCCGGGTTCGAGTCCCGGAGATCACCATATCTTTTCTCTCTTCGAAACTTCGCCAATACATCCGCACTACCATCCTACACACATCCCCGAATTCTCGGCCCAGCCGTTACAGACGAATCCAGTACCCGGGTAGAACGCGATCGCACCGTGAAACCGCCTCCCGAACCCAAGGTATTTCTAATCCGAGCTCGCACGCGCAAACCCATCTCGATTGAGGTCTCGAACGAAAACTTAGAGACGGGATACCTCCCCAAGATTGACACCGTCAAAGGAATATTTATTGGAGAGGCTTTGGTCTCTCAAAGGGACGGGGCTTGCCGCGTGCTTGCACTTAACACTCTCGACGAGGATGTAAACGTAGTCATTGGCCCCCAAGAGATATTACCTTTCGAGGAGCGCGACAGCGGGATAGAGCTGGACTCGGAGGGGGACGACACAACGGATGACGAAGTGTCAGCCCCAATAGACCGAGTCTCGGCTATCCTAGAAGCGCTGCGCTTGGGCGACCTAAATGACCGGGAAAAACGCGAGGTCCGCGGTATTGTAGAGGAGTTTCCCGAACGCTTTAAGCTACCGGGCGATAAGTTACCCTGCACCGACCGCGTCGCGCATCAAATCCCGACTACGGACGAGCTCCCCATACATACGCGACAATACCGGTTCCCGATTGTTCATCGCGATGAAATCGAGGAACAGGTTACGAAAAAGCTCGCCAACAAGGTAATCACACCCTCGCAATCTCCGTATAATTCCCCCGTGTGGATTGTCCCAAAAAAGGCTGATTCACAGGGGCGACCGAGAATGCGAATGGTGATCGATTTCCGCAAATTGAACGAAAAGACGATCTCCGACGCCTACCCACTGCCCAACATAGTAGATATATTGGACCAGTTGGGACAGGCACAGTACTTTTCTACGTTCGATTTGGCGAGCGGGTTCCAACAGATCCCTATGGATCCGAAGGACCGAGAAAAAACTGCGTTTTCCACGCCCAACGGTCATTACGAATATTTACGTATGCCCGAAGGACTGAAAAACGCCCCAGCCACATTTCAGCGGCTCATGGACAATGTCCTGCGAGGCCTCCAGGGAGCGGAAATGTTCATCTACCTGGATGACATCGTCGTGTTCGCAAAATCACTCGAAGAACACAGGAAAAAGGTCCGCCGGCTTATGGCACGCCTGGAGGCGGCGAACCTTGTCCTGGAGCCCGACAAGTGCGAGTTTCTTCGCAAGGAAGTCGCATATCTGGGTCACGTGATCGGCCAGGATGGAGTAAGGCCTGACCCAAGGAAACTCGAGGCCGTTGCAAAATTTCCGACCCCAAAAACTCAAAAGAACGTCCGCCAATTCCTCGGACTCGCGGGATACTATAGGCGTTTCATCAAAAATTTCTCGGCCCGCGCAAAACCCCTCTCAGACCTACTAAAAAAAGAAAAGCCGTTCCAGTGGGGGAAAAGAGAGCGACGCAGTTTCAGAGATCTACGCAAAGCCCTCTGCGAGGAGCCGATCCTACAATATCCTGACTTTACAAAGCCCTTCATTCTGACCACAGACGCGTCTGGAGTCGCGGTTGGCGCAGTGCTGAGCCAGGAGCACGATGGACACGACCTACCCATTGCATATTATTCACGCGTACTGAATAAACCCGAGATGAATTATGGGACAACGGAACAAGAATGTCTAGCGGTCATAAACGCCCTGGACCAATTTCAACCGTATTTATACGGACGAAATTTTAAACTCGTCTCGGATCACGAACCGCTCAAGTGGATTGGTTCGACTAACGATCCCGGGAAGAGACTTGTCCGTTGGCGAATGAGGCTCCGGAATTATAACTACGAATTCATTTATAAGCCCGGACGCCTAAATTCCAATGCGGATGCGCTATCACGCAACACGATTAATCCCGATTCCGGGACCTCCAGTGACTCAGATTCACGCGGGGAGGATTCAAGGGTTCTGCCCATTAAAAACCCGCGTGGTAGGCCCCGGTTAGGTTCCGCTCCCCAATCCGGCGCACGGGAAAACCCTAAAACAGCCACGCGTACTGCAACCACCGCGGGGAAGAAACTCACACTACCCGACATGAATGCAATAGCCGCACGTACACGCTCCAAGGCGGGAAACGCCGCCGCCCCGGCCGAATCCTCTGCGGCCGGCACGAGCTCAAGCGAGACAAGCGCTCCTCCCATACAGCGCTTGCATCACAGCATGCTCCCTGCGGCTTTACTGCCGAAAAAGGGGCCCATCTTAAAGAAAAGCCGTGACGTTATACCAGAGGAAAAAGAGGAAAAACCCCCTGCGACCGTCACTACCTCGGCTGAGGAAACAGAAACCGACCAGGGCGATAATTTAATTATTGTCGGAAGCCCCGGAATCAGTGACTCCGAGGAGGACGAGTCAGGCGGTCAAGAGCCTGAGGGTTCGAAACCACAACGGTCAAAGGCCCTGCAAGATTCCATTGACAGATTCCACGAGTCGATTAACAGGCTCGAGGAAAAATTTCAATCGAGCCCAGGGAAACTCGACGGGGAGGAACCTGAATTTCCCGTGTCTATCTCCGATGGGGAAGAGGTCGATATCCAAGTCAAGGAGGCGCTTGCCGAACTGGACCCGTACGATGACCACATGGAGGACTTAGAATTATCCCGCCAAATCGACAAGTTAGCCGAGCGCATGGGGGAAGTCACGGAGAAAGAACTCCTACACAGAGTCGGGGGGTCCCCGCCGCTAACCGCGCAGCCGTCCGAAAAGGAAAGAGAAGCCGATGATGAAAACGAGGAGCCGAGACAGACGGCGAGTGCGACGCTCGCTCTCCCTCGTACGCCGGGCTTGCGGCCGCGCCGCTCGTTCTTCGAAACGCCGGCGCCGGGACTTAAACCGGCAGCCCGTTCTACACCGTTCGGACGGCGTAGCTCGTTATCGCACATTCTCGAGGAGGGGAATGCGCAACCAGCATGGCCGTCGGTCCCGGTGACGACCGCGGCCAACCCCCTATCTATGCCCCCCCCCCCCCCCGCTGCCGGGCGCGCCCGAGCCAGCAGCCTCCGGCGACGGATTGAGCCCTCGACCTTGCAAGGCCGACGAATTCGTCGAAGTGCCAACGCACTTCACGCCGGGGGATCCGGGGTATATGAGCGCGAGAGAGACAGACGGGCGTGACTCCAGCCAACAACTGGTTCATGAGAAAAAATTCTCTGTGATCGGCACTCGGGAAAGCCTCACGTACAAACGAGGGAATATCGCTCATTTCATATCGGCTGACGGCGAGTTAACCACCCCCATCGGGAAAATACTGTCCGATTTAGGGCTAATCGATTCCGCGTCTATCAAATCAAAAAACCCGCGGGTAGGACAAATAATCGTAACCCCTAACGGCGAAAACAAAATATACAGTCTGGTTATAAAGAAAAGATATTTCGAGGAAACGCGCGCAGACAAAATCCGCGTGGGGCTCTGCAATCTGCGAGACGTCCTCCGCTCATCGGAAATAAAATCAGTTAGAATCTCCCGAGGTGGGGACCTTACGGATGTACTACCGAGTGATCAATTATTGACGTGGCTCAATGAGATCTACGCCGGAGGACCCACGGTTGTCATCCTGTGCTACGGGAAAATAATCGTGCCTCCGGAGGAAGACCGGAGCCACATAATAGCCGAATATCATGGAAGCCTCGTGGGAGGCCACAAGGGGGTCACGAAAACGTACCGAAAAATTCGGGAAAGGTTTTACTGGCCCCACTTGAGGAACGAGGTTCAAGACTACATACGGCGCTGTAAGAGCTGCCAGGAACAAAAGCTCGTGCGCATAAAAACACGCGAGCCGATGTTAGTCACTGACACTCCGGTCGATACATTCGACAAGGTATCACTGGACACAGTGGGTCCGATACCGACATCGCCTCATGGGAATAAACATATTCTCACGATGCAGGACCACCTGTCTAAATACTGCCTAGCTGAACCGATCCCGGACCTCAAGGCGACTACTATTGCCGAGGCAATAGCAAGGCGCCTGTTCAGCCAGTTCGGTGCCCCACGAGCGCTACTAACAGACCGAGGCGCCGCGTTCACAAGTGGTCTACTGCATGAGCTCTCCAAAATATTTAAAGTAAAGCAGGAAACCACTTCGGGATATAGACCCCAAACGAACGGAGCTCTGGAGCGTAGTCATATAGTCTTGACGGAATATATCAAGCACTACGCTGACAGATACGATGACTGGGATCGTTTATTGCCCTTCGCGGAATTTTCCTACAACACGTGCGTCCACGAGGCGACAAACTTCACCCAGTTTGAAGTTGTTTTCGGCCGTCTGGCACGTCTGCCCAGTCAATTCCCCGCGGAAGAAAAACTCGCGACCTACAATAACTATGTCGCCGAGCTCATAAAACGTTTATCGGAGATACGCGAGATAGCAGGGGAAAATTTAAATAGAGCCAAGCTCCGGTCCAAAAAATACTACGACAGAATGGCCCAGCCTTTAAATCTAAAAATCGGAGACCGCGTTTACGCAGAAAAGGAGCCTCGAGCCGGAAAATTTGATCGCCGGTGGAACGGCCCTTTTGACGTAAAAGATATTTCCGATCGAAAGAATGCGGTACTGGAAACCGACAAGGGGAAACTGATCCGCAGGCATACCGATAAACTGAAACTAGCAATAAGCGATGAATGAGTGTATGTGTGTTTGCGAAAATAATAAATAAAAAAATAAATAAATAAAAAAATAAATAAAAAAATGTGCGTGACACTGGTATTACAGGTGACCCCCGAAGGGCGACGAAATCGCGATGCGTCTCCCCATTCTACTCGTGAGTAGGTAACGCGGTGTTTGTACCAAAATCCAAAATGGCCGCCGGGCCCAAGTCCGAGCCGCCATCTTGCTTTCGCGCGACAGTGGGTGTTTGTGCCAATCCAAGATGGCGCCTGCGGACAGTGGGTGTTTGTGCCAAACTCAGGATTTCGGCCGTCTGGCGGCGCTGGCGGCGTTGGTGGCGCGGGCCGTTCAAATGCTTTCCCCTCTCTCTCTCTCTCTCTCTCTCTCTCTCTCTCTCTCTCTCTCTCTCTCTCTCTCTCTCTCTCTCTCTCTCTCTCTCTCTCTCTCTCTCTCTCTCTCTCTCTCTCTCTCTCTCTCTCTCTCTCTCTCTCTCTCTCGCTCGCTTTTTGTTGTGGCGGTCCGCGAATATGAATATGAAAAAAAAATCCTCACCCAACCACCCACCACCCACCCACCGCCCAACGATTCCTAGCATTTCAAGTTAAGCGTGGAAAAAAAAAGTATCAGGCGAGTAGGCTCGAGCGCTGACCCGTCTGCAGCGACCGTGCGTTGACGCGTCGGCGAAGCCAAGCAGGTAAACGCGCGCTCGTGAAAAAAAAAGGGCTAGCGCTTCGGCAGTACGCGAGCCCGAGGAAGCGTCGACCTTTTTTTTTTTTTTTCAGCGCTACCTGAACGGTGCCTCGCGCCACGCTGACTACATTATAGGTAGGGAAATAATTGTAAAACGATTTTACGAGAATATTTTCATTTTATTCTTAAAACTATGCATATTTTTTTTCTTAACGTTTAAAAATATTCTAACATCACCGTATCGAATCTTTAAGGCGTGAGGGATTTTCTCTTTATATATTCGAAATGTTGACAGACGAGCTCAGTGATGAACAGTTGTTTTCTTCGGTGAATCATATTTTGCTCGTCGATGTAATATTGCCAGCCTCCACCTTCAGCGTTGTCGAAGAATTCGTTTCTCTGCGCGTATTTAAAACACGCATTTCGAATTTTGTTGTCCATGTCGTCCCTCGTAGAGTCCCAGTCTTCTTCTTCTGTATCCACCCGGCGTACAACCTGAAGTAGCGGTTCTACGCAGGCTGCGAATAGTGGCCCTTCGCAGCGAAGACTGTGTAGCTGGTGGTCGATGAGTGGTACGAGATTTTTTAGCCCTTCGTACGTAGTTTTTTGAAAGACGACTGCGGGTGAATACGAGTGCCTTGGCTTCTTTGTCTGATGCTCGTCCTCCGTATTCTCCAGAAGAATTGATTTTTTCTTATACGTCTTTATGCATGATATTTTCTTCTGTCCGAAAGGCTTCAGCGTAAGATCCAAAAGCTCCAAGGCTGCGTCGAACCAGGAGTCGATTGCAATCATCTCGTTCTTGAACGACGTCCACTCGTCCTCGTTCATGGTGATCGCAGAACCTGTTCGTCCACCGAACTTTACAACCGGCGTTGCGTCCTGCAGCTCATCCACGAAGCTGAGGCCAATTGACACCATCTTACTCTGCGATGCGTTTAGACTGTATGTTGTAGCCATTAGTAGCGGTGCGGCGGGCTTTTTTGATTTCTCGCCCTCCGGCTCACGAGGGCGCTTAGCCGGTGGCGATGTGATGGATGCGTTGGCCACGGAGTTCTGCATTTTTATTTATTTAAATGCTTCAAGTGATGCTGTGTAGCGTAGACTGTTGGATCGTTGCTGCTGGAATAAGCTCAGCAGATCTCCGAGAGTGTTTATATTCTGGTAAACCTGGGCGTGGTTTTGGACGCAAGAAGTAGAAGGGATGAACATGTCTTAACACGCAGTACGGAGGAGTTAAAAGAGAATAAAAAAAATCTGAGAAGTAGGGATGAAGATGCGTCACCACTTAATGCGTGGGTCAGAAGAGAAAGTCGAAGATGTCGGAAGATACGGATTTTACACCCCCACAGTGAGTGAAAAGGGTTTGTTTAAAAGAAGTGGGGGCGAGCGCTGTACTGCACGTGTCGCGTCGAAGAGCCTGTCTCGACTTGTTCATCTCACAACAATAGCTCGAACCTCACGCAATGGAAGGAAGGAAAAAAAAAAGGTCACTGACTATAAATCACGGGGGAAAAAAAATGGAAACAAAAAAAAATTAAACTGGCGTATACAAGCTGTAAGAATTTTCGAGAAAGAGAAAACTGTAGCGGAACCGACCCTTTTTTTCTAACGCCTTTTACAACCGGAGACTCGTCTAGACTTGTCTCGACTTGTCTCGACTCGTCTTGACTTGTCTCGACTTGTCTCGCCTTGTCACGGCGTGTCCGTCTTACAGCTGTAAATTGGTCGTTACTCATTGCGGAGATGGAAAGGAAGAAAGAAAAAAAAGGTCTACGGTCATAAAAAAAATAAATCCTCGGTCTAGTGCGCTGACGGCAAGAATTTTCGAGAAAATAAAAGTTTTGTAGTAGCAATGCTCGTTTTCTTTTCTCCATAGACTCGGTGTATTTAGTGAATATTTTTATGACGGCGTATGAAGCGCACGGATGCAGGGCTGCAATACTCTTAATTATATACCCGTAGTATAGGGAGTGCAGTACACAAGAATGAGGTACGCAGCACTTGGTCGTTAGGATGGGGGTTATAAAAAATAAAAGGGCCAGCGCTACAATCTTTTCGTAGCCGCGAGCGATGGCCAATGGTCACCAATAGATCCTTAGAGTGAGTTTTTCCCGAAATATGTGGCAGTGCGGAAGAACGCGATTGGTTAAGAAGTGTTAAGAAGGGGGTGGTCGAAGACTGAGGGTAAGTCTAACAACTCGTCGATTTTCCAAAATAAGTTTATTCCGTCTCAGCATCGACACCGTGAAAGTTCTCGTTGTGAATTTCTGTTCATCGTGAATAATTGTGTTTATGCGTGAAAAAAAATGAGTTGTGTTGAGGATTCCGCCTTCCGCAACGCCATCCAGGCTATATTGCTCGTCGGTATTACCGAGCATGGATGGCAAGTGGGAATTGACGAGCGGTTGAGTAGGTGTGGACGTGCCGCAATACGACAATTACCCAGAAATGGGCTGCTAAAGTGCCTGCGCTATCTGCTGGGCTCCTTCTCGTCGGAGATAATTCTCCAATTCTTCGAAGACGGCCTGCTCCCTGCGTCGGTGGAGTTTTTAGAAATTGCGTGGCGAGTTGTGGAGTCGAAAGCAGCGGAGCGTGCCTTGGCTGACTTCAGTGACAACGATGAGTTGTCACTGACAGCCGGGGAGATAAAATTGCAACAGCAATACAACGCTGCTAACCGTAAGTAAAATTCTCGGGAAAATTATAAATTTAATAAAAGATAAATAAAAATAAATGAGGTATTAATTGTAATTTTTTTAAATTCTAGTGGCAAAATACGCAGCGTCTTTAAGGGCTGTGGACCGCCAACCCGGTGAAGGGTTGACTGTAAAACGGTCCCGGGATGCTGACGGTGAGTCTGCTGCCACGCAGAGGCCAAAACGTGTGGGGTTCGCGGTGCAGGGTGGTGCCACGCAGTTACCGCCTCGAGATGATTCAACCGCCCAGATTGAGACCGTGACGAAACCAGACTTGCCGGACCCCGCTAGCGAGTCTATCGGCGTTTCGAATGGTTCGTATATGAATATACATGTTCATAAGAATTAACCTAATTTAATTTAATTTAATTTTGATTGCTTTTGTTTTCCAGGTTCTTTTTTTATGCCGCCATCGGGTGTTCTAGCGTCGAGGACTTGCACCCAAGAAGACCTGTCGACGGTGTTTGAACTGGGCCCATTAGACAGTACGCATATATATTTTTTATAAAATAAATATCTGCATATATATATCTGTGTATATATTTAACGGTCTCCATTTTTTTTTTTCAGTTTCAGGGATTCCTAATATTAGCGTCGCAGAGTTGCTGAACACGACAGTTGAGTCGTTGTTTAACTTGTCGGTCCAGGAGACATCTCACGACGATGGAGGCCAATCAGCAGCAGCAGACGAGCATATGGACGAGGGCGCAGCGGCAGAAGAAGCGATGCCATCCCGCATGCAGATCGCAACAACATGCGAGGCGCAGGCAGTACCACCATCACCACCGCCACCGCAACGAAAACAGTGTTGTGCTACGGTGCCTGTAAGCGCTCGCAAGTGCAATGTGTCGTGCGTGTGTGCTCTGGCTACCCCACCTGCGGAGTGTTCCTGCGATACACCGAGGAATGCAACTCCACGGCTGTCAGCACCGTCTCAGCAGGGAGGCTCGCGTAAGCGGCCAGCGATGGAGCCTGCAGAGGGAGACGACGAAGGCCCGGTGCAAAACGGTGAGCCTAAATTGTTAATCTTAAGTGAAAATCGGCGGTATTTCGCGCGCTTCCGTACGGCAGGGGTAGAACTTTTGCTGAAGATTCGTGAGGTTGAAGAGGGTAGTAATTCGGTGAGGTGGCTCGAGGAAGCTCTCGAGGAGCTATATATTTTGATTGTGTCCGCGTGTCAGCCAACCGATAAAATCGGCGTAGAGTTTCAATCCGACGCATTTACCAAGGGTCCCGCCGGTTTGTCATTTCGCTACGTCCACCAGTTCACGCTACACGATCTGTGCGGACTAATTACCTCGGTCTCGCAGAGCGCAACGGGCTTTCGTATAGATAGTTCGTTTAATATCGTAGCAACGGTAGTCGAGATGCCGGTCGGGGGTAAAGGCGCAAAGCCTCTGGAGAAAGATGATTTTTCGAAAAAATCAATCTGTTTTATAGTGAACAGCGACAACTGGTGTCTTCCGCGGGCTATAGAAGTAGGGATAGCGTACTCTGAGCGTGGAGAACTGCGAAAGGGTGAGCTCCAGAAGCGCTGGAGAAATATCTCTCGCAGCAATTCAGCCGCGCAGTTTGAGGCAGCTAGAGAGCTTGTCGCTGCTAGCGGTGTAACAATTCCGCGGGAGGGATCCGGAATACCCGAAGTTCAGGGTTTCCAAGAGTTTCTTGCGCCCTCTGGAGTCTGCCTTAGAGTGTATGAGTTCGAGTCGTTTGGTACCGGAGTCCCGCCTATTTTCGATGGGTCTAGTGTAGTAATAAACGCCGCTGCTGAAATAATACATAGTGTAAATTTACTACACTATCGCGAGACGGGTCATTTTAATATGATAAAAGACCTCACCGCCGCTGCAGGTTTCAAATTCTTCTGTGCACCGTGTGGAAAGGCGTATAATGATGCCGTTGCGCACAGCTGCACGTCGATCTGCGCGCATTGCTCAAAGCTACCGCCGTGCGACGAAAACCTCGCAAAAGTCAAGTGCGACGATTGCGGGCGTTTTTTCCGCGGGGTTGATTGTTATCGGCATCACAAGAGCCTCGGCTCACACGGGCCGAAATCAGCCTTGTGCGGTAACTTAAAAGCGTGCCGTAAATGCCTAAAGCTCGTGTACAAACGTTACGAACGCGATCATGTCTGTGGCACTTATTATTGCCGGATCTGTAAGAAAAAGCGCCCAGACAACCACGAGTGTTTCATGGCTCCGGCGGCTGCGCGGCCAGTGACGAAAAAGCGTGAAATCTTCGTATTTTACGATTTCGAAACGATGCAGGAAACAAAGCGCGCCGGAATCGAGAATGAATTTTTGCACGAGGTGAATTTGTGTGTGAGCCAGCAGCGGTGTTCGGAGTGCTTAGGCTCCGAAAAAGATAGCGATGCGTGTGCACTCTGCGGTGGTGCAGAAAGCGAAAAGGTATTTGCCGACAGCCCCGTTTCAGCATTCGTGGACTACGTAATGCGTCTGGAGAGTGCAGCAGTTGCTCACATTACGTGTATAGCCCACAACGCTAAAGGCTTCGACGCTCAATTTATTCTTCGATATCTTGTCGAAGAAAAATGTAGAACGCCGCCGAGTCTCATCATGAACGGCACAAGCATCATGTCGATGCAGACAGGCACAGTGAAATTCATTGACAGTTTGAATTATTTTCACATGCCGCTAAGTGCTCTCCCACAAGCCTTCGGCTTAGGAGCGAACGTGTTTAAAGGCACTTTTCCGCATCTTTTTAATAGAACAGAGAATCGAAATTACACTGGGGCTTTACCCGAAAAGGCCGCTTACGATCCAGACGCAATGAGCTGTAAAAATCGTGCCGAATTTTTACAGTGGTACGACGCTGCTACAGCTGCTGGTCAAAACTTCGACTTTGAAACAGAGCTGGTACAATATTGCAAAAGCGATGTCAGCATCCTCCGCAGAGCTTGTGCCGCGTTCCGCCAGATTTTTCTGGAGTCAGGCGAGGTCTGCCCGTTCACGGAAGCGACGACAATAGCGTCTGCGTGCAATAAGGTGTACCGTAGAAAATTTCTCGAGCCCGACACCATAAGTGTAATTCCGAGGAACGGGTATCGACGCGCCGATAGACAGTCAGAGATAGGGATCGAGTGGTTGCTGTGGTGTGAGAAAACGTTCAACACCGAGATCGTACATGCAGGGCGCGGTAGGGAACATCGCACGGAAAATGGTACGCGGATAGATGGGTATTTCGAAACGGAGGAGCATGGTAAAGTCGCGTTACAGTTTCACGGGTGCTTCTTCCACGGTTGCGATAGATGTTACAACGACGCCACGACGCGCGAAAAAGAGTGGCACGGTGTTAATATGAACGATCGGCTTAACCAAACGCTGACAATTTCTGAGCGCATCAGGGCGTGCGGTTACACGCTGCACGAGATGTGGGAGTGCGACTTCAGAAAATTAAAGAAAGCGAACCCAGCGGTTAAAGCACACCTGCAGAATCACCCGATCCTTACTACGTCACCGCTAGATCCGCGCGACGCGTTTTTCGGCGGTCGCACAGGCAACACGCGAACGTTCTGCGAGACCAAGGGTAGCGAGAAAATTCATTACGTCGATGTATGCTCGCTTTACCCGTACATCTCGAAGACGGGTAAATTTCCGATAGGACATCCGCGTGTGTACACAGAGGACACGTGTAGTGCGTTGACAGGGTCGAACAATGATTTAAGTAGAGTCGAAGGGATCGTCCGTTGCCGAGTCCTTCCCCCTCGGAATCTTTATCATCCCGTGCTTCCCGTACGCATGCACGACCGACTAATTTTCGCGTTATGTCGTGCATGCGTCGAGGAGATGTGCCAGACTGAGTGCTGTCATGAAAACGTGGATGAGCGAGCTTTCGAGGGAACCTGGGTCTCGTGTGAGCTGCAGAAAGCCGTAGAATTAGGGTACAAGGTGCTCAAAATTTACGAAATTTGGCAGTACCACACAGAACAGTACGATCGAGCGACGAAAACGGGTGGTCTCTTCGGAGGCTATATAAATTTGTGGTTAAAAATGAAACAAGAGGCGAGCGGATGGCCCACAAAAGACCCGTCGCCCTCCGAGCAGGACGCGTATATTGCACGTTACTTCGAGAACGAGGGTATCGCGCTAGAGAAAGAGAATATCGTCGCTAATCCGGGTTTGCGCTCCGTAGCAAAATTGTGCTTGAATTCGTTTTGGGGTAAGTTCGGTCAGCGGGAAAATCTTCCAAAAACCGAGATCGTCAAGACGCGTCAGAGGGTTTTGGAGCTTTTGACCGATGATTCGTGCGAGGTTCACAAGATTGTCCACGTTAACGATGACACAATGTATGTCTGTTATAACAGTACGTCCGAAAGTGTCTGCGTTAACGCGAACACGAATGTAGTCATCGCAGCTTACACCACAGCACAAGCGAGGTTAAAACTATACTCGTACCTGGAGAAATTAGACAGGCGCGTTTTGTATTATGATACGGACTCTTGTATCTATATCAGCAGCGGTAGCGAGACAGAGTACCACCCACCGCTGGGGAGTCTTTTAGGTGAGATGACAGATGAGCTGACCAAGTACGGCGAGGGTAGCTTTATTAAATCTTTTGTATCCGGGGGCCCCAAATTCTACGGTTATCTGGTCAAGCGTCCCGAAGGTGCCGATACCTCAGAGTGCAAAGTAAAAGGTATTACGCTGAACTGGGCAAACACCCAAATCGTCAATTTCGAATCAATGTGTCAGCTAATCAGAGATCCCGAGAGCGTCCTTAACGTGCAGTGCCGAGCCATCCGCCGAACTCACCTGCATCAGGTCATCACACGCTCCGAGAGCAAAACGTGTAAGCCTGTGCTCGTCAAGCGACGGCGACACGGGGAGCACGACTCACTGCCGTACGGATATAGGGTTTAAGAAAAATGTTAGCCATAAATATTTGTAAGATATTTAATAGTCGCCTATGTTTTAGGATACGTTGCGATGAGGAACAACAGGAAGTCTCGACTCCTCAAACAATAAGGAGGCTTCCGTTATTTTTATTTCTTCGGGGAAAAAAAAAAAGTTAATTTGTATATATGTATGTGTATTAGATTTTAAGTTATGACGTTTTTCTCATATTTTAAATAAAATTCGTTTTTTCTTTTGTAAGTATATTGCGGTGTATTTGTTGTATATTTAGATTTAGTAATAAATATTTGTCTTAAAATTCAAATTGAATTGTAAAACTGTTCGTTTTTTTTTTAAACTCTAAACCTATATCCCAACCTCCCTACACACTGCATTATAAGCTCGTTTGCAGTGCGTATAACCGCGATTATTAGCTCTTTTTTTTCTTCACACTGTGGCCATAAGCTCATTCACAGTGTAGACCCGCAGTACATACCGGAGAAGCTTATTGGTATGTACAACCGCGGCGGCCCGGGCGCGGCGGCGGCGGCGGCGGCGGCGGCGGTGAGAACGAACAAGCCCAAAAAGAAAATCTAGCGATAGAGTAGGTTTTCTCTTGAAATGTATACATATATATGTATATATTACTAGCTTCACATCTTTTCTATTCTCATTAGTTGAGATGGATCCACGGTGGAAACATCCATGGACTTCCATGATCGGTGGCCCGACCGGTTGTGGAAAGACATGTTTTGTGAAAAAGTTTTTAAAATATATTGCACAGATGGCCGATGTAGAGTTTGCGCGAATACTATTTTATTATTCAGAGTGGCAAGACGGCTACAAAGAGTACGGTGATAAAGTGGAATTTTTGGAAGGTCTGCCACAAAATTCAGATTTCGCTAGTGATCCGCGACCAAAACTTTTAATTATCGACGACTTAATGCGCGAATCGTCTAATAATACAATAGTCGATTTGTTTACAAAGGGCAGTCACCACAAAAATATAAGTGTTATTTTTATTTCTCAAAACATCTTCCACCAAGGACACGGTCAACGCGATATTTCTCTAAACACAAACTACATCGTAGCGTTCAAGAATCCGCGAGACCGCGCACAGATTTCTCATCTCGCGCGACAGGTGTATCCAGAAGATCCAAAGTTTCTGCAAGAAGCTTATTGTGACGCAACGTCAAAGCCACACGGCTATTTACTCTTAGACCTTAAACAATCGACACCGGATAATTGTCGTTTCCGAACATGCATATTTCCGGACGATCCTCACAATTATGTGTACATCCCAAAGCGCGGTAGTGGAGCTCGTTAAAAAAAAATGTAAGTATAAATAACTGCTTGCGAGTCATAATCGTATCATTTGCCTTCGTACTATGGCACCGTCAACATCCGCTAAAGCTTCTATTGGGAAGAAAAATATAATTTTGCTGCACGCCTTGTGTCACTTGGACAAACAGCAGCGAACGTCGTTACTACGCACCATCGATAAAAATAGTGTAAAGTGTATTTGTGAATGTGCTTTAAACACGCTGCACGGTGTTGTGCCATTAAAAAAGAACGAAAGACTACGCTTGGCGAAATACAAAAATATTCTACGACGTCTTGGAAATAACAGAGGCTGCTGGAAAAGTAAGAAGCGTGTAATTGTGCAAAAGGGAGGTGGATTTTTATTACCACTTCTTTTACCCATTATTGGCACCGTCTTGTCCAACTATTTCACCAACAAATAAAAAGTAAAAATGCAGCACGCCAAGAAAATGATTTTAATGCCTCAAGACGTTGTTGAAAAATTTCAACGTACCACAAGCATTCCTTTCGAACAATCACAAACTGTTCAAACGCCGGGTAACATACTTAGTCGTCTCGACGCGGAAATGGATGAAATACTTCGCTCAGTGACTCCTGCTAACGAACGTGAAAAGTGGAAACTTTACCAACAAGTCTTACAACGCTATCAGTTTTTTACGGACGAAAATCGTCGTAATACGAGCGTGAGAGATAGTAAAGTAAACGAACCAGAGGAAGCAGCAGCAGAAGCGGAAGAAGAAGAGCGTATCGACGACCAGACTATAATAGCTAGTGTGCCCTCAAAATACAGAAAACTAGCTGAGCAATTATTGCAATTTCTGAAAAGTTCGTCTGTCCGAAGCCAAATAAAGTGGGATAAAATTGGCGCTGTTACCATAAATGGTGAGCTTGTCAAAGACGCTAATATTATAGACCTTGTGAACGACGCCATGCGATCTAGAAAAACAGTGAGAGCTATTGGACGCGCTCAGTTTGGTGCCGAACTCCGACGTGTTGGTGTTCCTCGCGAATTCGTTGGTAATCATAGTTTGCTGTATGAAAATCTATCGTTGTCACCTCCACATCCAACGGTCACACCACAACCCAGCTTTTACGCAACAAGAAGCAATCAAAGCACACCGAATAGCAGCCAAAGTACTTCACCGAGACGTCAGCAGACTGAAGCACAAGCCAAAACTTGGAAGACGTTAAATATATAATGGCTACGCTAGGAAAATTCTATTACGACCCGGAGCATGCGGCCGGCTACGCTGGAGCTCCTAATCTAATTCGTACCGCCGAAAAAGAATCAATCCCGCGGGCTGATGTTGTGGACTGGCTGCAAGCCCAAAATGCTTACACGCTACACAAACCAATACGTCGAAGATTCCCAAGACGACATTACGTGGTGAACAATATTGATGATGTATGGGAAGCTGATCTTGTAGATCTCCGAGCCCTCAAAGATCATAATGATGGGTATGCCTATATTTTAGTTGTAATAGATGTCCTGAGTAAATACGCATGGGTCGAGTTGCTTCGAGATAAAACGTGTTCAGCAGTTACGGAAGCCTTCAAACGATTATTGGATAGAAGCAACGGCCGAATACCGGTATGGCTGCAGACAGATCGCGGCAAAGAATTTGTCGGAATCGTCCTGCAACAATTCTTAAAAAGTCGCAGCATCCATTTTCGTGTGGCCCGTAGCCCTGACGTAAAAGCCGCTGTCGTCGAGAGATTTAATAGAACATTGAAAGAACGCATGTGGCGTTACTTTACACATAAAAATACACGACGCTACACGGATGTACTACAATCAATAGTAAAGGCTTACAACGATACGAAACATTCAAGCACAAAAATGCAACCCGCAGCGGTGACTCTGGACAATGCAGAGATAGCTCGTTCAAATATTGAGAGCCGCTACAACCACGGTTATCGAATAGCTAAATACAAGGTTGGTGAGTATGTACGCATCAGTAAAGCCAAGACTGCGTTCGAGAAAGGTTACGAAGAGCGTTGGAGCGAAGAAATATTTAAAATACATCGAATTCTCACGTATAGACAACCGCCTGTATACGAATTGTCAGACTTGGAAGGCGAAGTGATTGACGGTTTCTTCTACGAGGAGGAAATAAGTGTTGTGAAAAAAGATATTAACGAAGAGGAATTTATAATTGATCAAATTTTACGCACAAAGGGTCGTGGTCGTAATAAACAAGTTTTTGTTAGCTGGCGCGGTTACCCAGAAAAATTTAACTCTTGGATCCCAGCATCAAATATCTTGAAAAAGTAAATTTCGGTACACTGAAATATTTTTGAAAATGCGTGATCAGTTTTATTTGATCTTACCCAGTAATAGTAGTATGAAGTATTATCCCGATAACACAGTAACTCACTTTGTAACACAATTACCGCATTCAATAAAATTACCAGGAGAATGGGCTGTTGCTTTAACAGAGATTCAATTTCCATGCAATTTTATGCAATTTTCCGGTAAAGACACAGAAATAAAAGTAATTCGACACTCTCCAACGACACCGAATGCAGACAGTATTAAACACGATCGGCATA
The DNA here is from genome assembly GCA_963932165.1 of Pimpla rufipes. Taxonomy (NCBI): domain Eukaryota; kingdom Metazoa; phylum Arthropoda; class Insecta; order Hymenoptera; family Ichneumonidae; genus Pimpla; species Pimpla rufipes. Next base: position 8,959,080 of record OZ010630.1, read on the forward strand.
CAGGTTTTGTACAGGGTACCTTGCCTTTACCTTCTAAAGAAAATGTCTTAAAAGGGCTCATGTCTTTAGCTAATTCAACCTACAAGCGCAGTGCTAAGGCTACTATACCACAGGGTAATTACACTTCGATAAATGTGTTAATTAATACAATTTACGAAGATGCCGCGTTTGACGATCATATTAAAATCAAGTATAACAACGACGCCGGAGGCATTGTAAGCATAGGCCGTGATATCGCCAATTGTGTATCCATAGGATGCCTTCAAACACACGAGGTTCGTCTCAGTGATAAATTATCCCGAGTACTTGGTTTTGAATCTAACAAACCCATAACACTGCGTGCGGAAACAGAAGATTTTCAGGCCAACTTTCTCGCATCTTTGTCCGAAACAATCCCCGATAAATTATTTGTGTATACTGATATATGTGAAAATTACATCACTGGTGATGTTCAAACTCCTCTTCTACGAATTGTACCGATAGACAATACAAATTATACCTACGGCGGCCTACAGACAAAAACTTTTTCACCACCAAACTATATACCCTTATTACGGACAGAATTTGACACGATCGACATAGATATAAGAACACACACTGGCGCGCCAGTGCCATTCGAGAGTGGAACGTTGACCGTTACATTACACTTTAAGCGTATACGCTAAATAAATCTGACAAAAATGAATCGTTACGTTGATCATTACGACAGTCAGGTTGGTGGTGGTGGGGTTAATCGTGTGTTTGTCGGTAGCGCCTATCAACGAGGGCACGGGCTTGGTAGTTTTTTGAGCGGTTTATTTCGCCGCGCACTGCCATTGTTAACACGGGGTGCACGCGCGGTTGGTAAGGAGGCCCTTCATACAGGGTGGAATATATTGGACGACGTCGCTCATAACACACCGTTCAAAGAAGCGTTGAAAAATCGTGTTACCGAAAGCGGTCGAAAATTAAAACGCAAGGCCGAAGAGTCGCTCGATAATCTTATGAGTGGTTCGGGATATAAGGTAAAGAATCGTGGACCTCCGCATCATTCAGCGCTCAGTCACGCTGGTATACACATCGGGTTTCCTGCACTTGGACCTCCGGGATCTAAATCACGAAAAGCCAAGAGGACGCCGAAGAAGAAGAAGAAGAATACGACGACGAAGAAAACGAAGAAGAAGACGAAGAAGCCGAATACATCTAACAACCGTAAGAAGAACAGCAAAAGAAGTGGAAAATCAACAAAGAAGAAAGTAGCACGTAAGAATACGAAAAAGACGCGTATTGTTAAACGCAAAAAACGAACCGCCGCTGATATATTTGAATAATTATTTGTAACTTATATCTTAAGATTGTGTGTGTGTGTCTACGTATTTATTTTCAAAATGGTTTTCTTGCATCCACACTCTTGTGAGTGTTTAAAATCAGAGCTCGATCTGTTCACACTTCCACCAACACAGACGAGTATAGAAGCGTCTAAAGGTGTTCATTATAAACCCATTTCATCTATCACTGATTCTGCTCCCCTTGAATTTGTTGTCCCTGGACACGGTGATGAATATATTGATCTAGCGCATACTATGCTCAGCCTACGTGTAGTACTAAAACCTGCGGCTGGAGATGCATCGGAAAACGACAAAGTAGGACCTGTTAACAATCTGCTTCACTCACTTTTCAATCAATTAGATGTGTCATTCAACCAGAAGCTTGTATCTCCATCGAATAACGCATATGCTTACCGAGCATATATTGAAACATTATTAACTTATAAGGCCTCGACAAAGGATAGTCATCTAACGTCTAGCATGTGGGTGAACGACGAGCCAGGTCAATTTGACAGGGCGCCCAGCGCACTTGGAGCCCTTGCGGGTGGAGAGGCAGTGGTGGCAGTGGTGGATAATAAGGGACTAACTGCACGGCAGATGATGATGCGGCCTGGCAAAACAGTAGACCTTCTTGGATACCTACATTCTGATATATTCAATCAAGAGAAATTTTTACTGAACGGCGTTGAGCTTCGGCTGCGACTCGTACGCTCGAGAAATGCCTTCTGCCTGCTAGATGCATCCGGAAAAAATTATTCTGTTCACATCACTGATGCAAGCCTTATTGTCCGACGCGTAAAAATTGCACCTGGTGTATTATTAGCTCATGCGAGAGCTCTGAGCAAAGGGAGTGCAAAGTACCCCTTTACACGCGTAGAGGTGAAACCATTTACCATCCACAGCGGCGTTCACGGTGAGACGTTAGATAACGTTATTCTTGGTCAACTGCCGAAAAGAATTGTTCTTGGTTTTGTAGATAATAAGGCGTTCAATGGAGATAAAAGTCTGAATCCTTTCAATTTCCAACATTTTGGAATTAATTATTTGTCGCTTTACGTGGATGGAGTGCAAATACCTAGCAAGCCTTTACAACCGAATTTTGATGAAGGACTCTACGTTGACTCCTTTCACACGCTAGTTTCTGGTACGGGTATTTGCTGGGATGACGACAGCTGCGGCATTAAAAGATCCGAATACCCTCTGGGTCACTGCTTATTTTGTTTCGACTTGACACCCGATCTCTCAGCCGGAAGAGCTGGCCATTGGAACCTTGTACGACACGGCAGTGTTAGGCTAGAAGTACGCTTCAAAGAATCTCTCGCGCAAGCCATAAATTGTATAGTTTACACCGAATTTGATAATGTAGTTGAAATAGATTCTTCGCGCCAGGTTATGGTAGACTTTTCAGGCTAGTTTTAGTGAATATAAAATATTTTGTACTACAAATATAAAATAAATAAAATATAAAAACAGGAATCTTGGTTTTCAATTTATTTGTATTCATCGAATTACAAGGTCTTGAGAAAAACATTTTACAAGAATATCCACATCCATATCCTTGACTTTTCCGCGCGGCTCATCCTGATCCTCAGCGGTGTACCCGCACGGACTATTTCTCATACGCAGTAGTGCGTATAATCGTTCAATCGTTGCCTGTAAAATAATAATAAGAAATATTTATATTCCACAAATATTTACTTGACAATTGTAGATGTATACCACATACCTTGTCACGTAGGCGTCTTTTCGCCTGTCTTTTTATATGACGACGTTGTCGGCGATGGCGATGTTTCCGAAGAGTTTTTCCACTCGGGTGTTTTTTGCCCCGCTTTACCGCTATAGACCCTTTGGTTTTACACGTGCAGGTTTGGTTTTCCATTGCAGAGTTTTTCATCCTCGCTGCGTACGTCTAAGCGTCTAAGCGTCTTCTCTCGAAATGGTCAAGATTTCTCTTGTGCACCCTCGAAGTCTCAAGGCTGCTGCTACTGACCACGTTGTATTTATCCTAAGAACCCTTTTTTTTTTTTCTCTCTTTTTTTTCTCGTTGACCGCGTCACAGACTGCCATCTCTGCGGGGTGTTCTTCCGAAGACTTTCCACGCAGTAGGGGGTTCATCCGGACCGTGGACCCGTTGAAACAGGAATTTTCTTGTTGCGACGAGAAAAAAAAAATGAAAATTCCCCTTCGCGGCTCATCTTTTCGCCGCCCTTGCAACCCCCACCACCGACAACTGTAGCGGCATTTATAAATAAGAACTGCAGCTTCGAAAGCACTCATCATAGTACACGTCAAGACGACTCAGAGAAACAAAGTCTGCAGCGAGTTCTACCAGTTGCCTATCAATCACCAGTCAGATGGATTTCGTAATTGATATTCAAGGTCTTTACGACCAAGACGGTGAATTCATTCCGAAGGAAGTTTCGGTTCTTACTGTGGATCACGATTATTTACTGCACTGGATAATAGCACCACCGTGTCTCTACACAGATCTTCCTACTGACGTGCGATTAAAGAACAATCTCTTTACCGAACACACTCACGGTCTCGAGTGGTTTGATGGGGATATAACTCTCTGCCAATTAATAAACAATCTGAAAGACGTTGCTCGAGGCGCGAGACGAATTTATACTTACGGTGAAATTCAAACTGAGTATCTTCAAATTATTATGACCCGGGAGGTTCGAAATCTCGAACACGCGCACTGTCCACCATACGATCTTCTGCCGGGCAATCCACAACGCTGCCTGCACCACGCTTTGAAAAACCCCACTAAAAGATGCAGTTTGAACAGAGCTGCAAAAATAAAGCAATGGGTTCTTCACGACGTCTCACCACTGGACATACGTGTTCATTCCGTTGTGCAGGTCGCACCTACGACTCCGGAGGTCTATTCACCACAAGAATTGGACATCGATGAATACGGTGCAGATAGCTCGTGCCCTGCAGGGATTGCCCCAGGACGTCTTCCGCGGCGTGTATGCAGCGGACCGGATTCCAATTCACCTGACGAGACCGACTGCAATTATTGTCAACACTGATGACCACTCACGTGGCGGGAGTCACTGGATCGCCATCTACATTGACCATGGAGGAAGAGGAGTGTATTTTGACAGCTATGGCATGCCGCCGGTTGTTACAAATCATATACACAGACTGCGAAAAAATTGCACAACCTTCCGGTGGAACACGGAGCAAATGCAAAGTTTTTCTTCAACTGTGTGCGGCCACTTTTGCATTATGTTTCTGTATTATGTATGTACTGATAAGACTGATGGATACCGAGGGCTTTTACGCTTCAGAAAAATCTTTACAGGCAATTTTAAACAGAACGATCGAATTGCAGAACAGTTCTACCATCGATTAATAAAACGTTTAACCGACGAAAAGAAAAACAATAATAAACATGATGATAATATGTTGGGTGGACGGCAAAATATTCAACACTGTAGCGCTGTGGTAAAATATTAAGAAAAATGTATGCATAGATTTAAGAATAAAATGAAAATATTCTCGTAAAATTGTTTTACAGTTATTTCCCTACCTATAATGTAATTAGCGTGGCGCGAGGCACCGTTCAGGTAAGCGCTGAAAAAAAAAAAAGGTCGCCGCTTCCTCGGGCTCGCGTACTACCGAAGCGCTAGCCCTTTTTTCACGAGCGCGCGTTTACCTGCTTGGCTTCGCCGACGCGTCAACGCACGGTCGCTGCAGACGGGTCAGCGCTCGAGCCTACTCGCCTGATACTTTTTTTCCACGCTTAACTTGAAATGCTAGGAATCGTTGGGCGGTGGGTGGGTGGTGGGTGGTTGGGTGAGGATTTTTTTTTCATATTCATATTCGCGGACCGCCACAACAAAAAGCGAGCGAGAAAGAGAGAGAGAGAGAGAGAGAGAGAGGGGAAAGCATTTGAACGACCCGCGCCACCAACGCCGCCAGCGCCGCCAGACGGCCGAAATCCTGAGTTTGGCACAAACACCCACTGTCCGCAGGCGCCATCTTGGATTGGCACAAACACCCACTGTCGCGCGAAAGCAAGATGGCGGCTCGGACTTGGGCCCGGCGGCCATTTTGGATTTTGGCACAAACACCGCGTTACCTACTCTCGTGGTCGCAGCAATAACACTCCCGCCAGGACGCGGAGCCAGTTACCACGTGACGACCATCAACAATCCGCCCGGCCTGTACTACGAGCGTGTAGGCCCCCTACAGCTGCAGCACGCGGATTGGCAGATCGCCACGTACATCGACACGGAAGCATTCATCGAAGATTTCACCACGGAAGAGACGGGACTAGACTGGATCTACGATTCATGCAGTAGAATCCACTCCCGCGACTCATGCCACGACTTGCTGCGAGTCGATCTCCTGCGGCAACGCCTCGCGCGCGCGCGAGGCCTAACCGAGGATCTGCAGAGCATTTCAAAGGAATCTCGGGTGCTAGGTCTGCTGTCAGAAGAAATTCCTCGCACAATGAGGAAAAGGGCGGCGCCCTTCGGCATAATCGGGACCCTAAGCAAATCGCTATTCGGGACCCTGGATCAAGACGATGCTGAGTATTTGAACACTCAAATAGACCGCCTGTTCGCCGATCAAACCAATTTAACACATCTGATCGGGCGGCAGACGCACATAATATCGTAGAAACTGCAAGATTTGCATCGAGAACATGCAGAAGAAACAAAAAGGGTCCGGGACCTGCGAGTTACCGTGGTCAAATTGCAGCAGGAATTACAGCAAATGCACCGAGTTACCACGGAAATGCACTACAATAATTCCCTTATTAATTACGCTGTGCGGGTGGAGAATAAGATCGACCGTCACATCGAGGCATGTGCACATTACGTCCACATAATTGCCACGGCGCCCAACGGGCAGTATGAACCCTCAATGCTAACGAGGGAACAACTACTGACCGTGGCGCGCGAAGTGCAGTTGAGAGCCGCCATTTTCGAATTTCCCATCTCACTCGACTATTTACGCGGAGAAACCTTGGCTCCAATAGCACGAACGGATGTAATATACCACAAGGGACGACTAATAATCGTCACCCATGTACCGCTCTTAGACCGGACGGTATATTACCTATACCGGCTGCACGCCTGGCCCGTTACGCAGAGCGTCAACAACGCGACCGGCTCAGCCTACGTCACGCCAGCCGCACCGTATATCTCGCTGTCAACCGACCACCGCACATACTTCCAGGCCGACAGAATCGACATGAAGACATGCACGCGTGTCGACCACAAATTAATATGCTCAATGGAAATTCCCGTGCACGAAGCTGCCGTCACCGAGTCGTGCGAGGTGCGGATGCTCACGGCACCGTCGGCCGAAACGTATCAACGATGTAACGTCCGCCTCCGCCCTCGGCACGACCCGTTCTGGGCACATCTCACCTCGCAAGGCGGGTGGCTGTACTCATTCGCCCGGCCAGAGAAAGTCCACGTGCTTTGCCCTGGGCAGCCGGACCAACACGTCGAACTCACCGGAGCAGGCGTACTCTACCTTAGCCCGAATTGCATCGGAAAAACGCGAGGCACTACGCTCACAGGTATTCGCACGTACCGCAGCAAGGAGGAATACTTCTATCAGCCGGAGGTATCGCTGAACGTGTCGATAATTGCGCCAATAATAAATGATGCACCCGAGCCAGTATTGACCTCATTGCTGCGGGAGGACAACGGACGAAGCGGAAGAAACAATGTGCTACGCAACTGGAAGACGCTCGAGGACGGCGAATCGCTATATGAAGTGGAAGACCGCATACGGGCGATAGGCACGCATCAGAGAGAGAGGCAGCATCAACGAGGCCTTTTCCTCGTCCGATTCTCGGTACAGGCAGCGATATTAGTCGCCGCCGCGCTATATGTGTGTCGCAGCCAAATAACCGCCGCAACACTCTGCCTGATTCATGGCCTAAGACGCCAAGACCGAGAGACGGCGCAGCCAAGCGCCGAGGGCCCAGCGATAAGCAGCCGCTGCGTCAGCACCCCCGACGCCGGGGTAGAGTTACGCACGAGCCCGGCGGAGCCCGCCAGCCTAAACACAGCACGAACAACGCGGCGTTCTCTACCCCCCCCCCCCCCAAGTCGCCACCTCTGACTAAGTGGACCACGGGCCCCGAAGGAGAAGCGAACACAGAGCGGGAGCATTACTGTTTCAATCCTCCTCCGAGTGACACGGGCCTCAGTATTAAAAGAAAAAGAAAAAAAAATCCAAAACGATGGCAGATCGGAAGTGCACCGGATCACCCAACCAACGAGGGCTGATCACCACGATCTTGCGGTTCACCGCAAAAAAATTGTGCGCGGTGTGCGGACGCAGCCAAGACCAGTGCCCCAGTGTCGCCGCCTGTTTAGAGCGAAATGCTCCCGCCGGACCGCATCCGAAGTGCCCCTTGTGCGCAGTGGAGTTGGCCGAGGCCAACTATCACAAGCACATAAGCCAGTGCAAGGAGGCATTCAACGCGACTCTGCGCGAGATGCGCGCCGACCACGTGGCGTTCCAGGCCACCCCTTCCGCCCGGCCGGTGCAGGCAAGGCTTAGGGGAAAACGGACCGCATCCGCACGAGCGGCACGGCCGACGGCCCCATCGCCCAAAACCGCGGCCAAGCAACCAAGCGCGCGGGCCGCCCCGCTGGTCCGGAGCGTCGCGACGCAAACAACCAGGCTGCAGCTTCGCGCGAACGAGCGATGCGGATTCGTTATTTGGGCTGCACCAGCAGCAAACGAGCCGCCAACGACGCCCGACGCGACAAACGCCGACTCGCAGCTCGTGAACAGCACCCGTGGGCCGCATGCGGCGCCGACACCCGCTGAACCGCCGGTCGACCGCCAACACCCTTCCGGGCGAGGCGGAATGCGAGGTCGTCGCCGAATCATCCCCGCCTACTCGGAGCGCAGCGACGGCGAGCTGCTGACGAACGTCGACGCAACAGCTGACGACAAGCTGCCGACGGTCAGCGACGGGAAGCCGACGGACAGCGAGCTGCCGTCGGACAACGGGACGACCAGCAACAGCGAGCCGCCCAATGTCGAAGCAACAGCTGACGACGAGCTGCCGACGGCCAGCGACGGCGAGCTGCTGACGAACGACGATTTAACCCACGACGGGAAGCCGATGGACAGCGAGCTGCCGAACGTCGAAACAACAACCGACGGCGAGCTGCCGACGGCCAGCGACGACGAGCTGCCGACGACCAGTGACGATGAGCTGCTGACGGCCAGCGACGGCGAGCCGCTGACGATCAGCGACGATGAGCTGCTGACGGCCAGCGACGGCGAGCTGACAGGCAGCGAGCCGCCACCGGACGTCGAAGCAGCAGCTGACGACGAGCTGCCGACGGCCAGCGACGGGAAGCCGACGGACAGCGAGCTGCCGACGGCCAGCGACGGCGTGCTGCCGACGGACATCGACGGCGAGCTGCCGACGGCCAGCGACGGCGAGCTGCCGACGGACAACGACGGCGAGCTGCCGACGGACAACGACGGCGAGCTGCCGACGGCCAGCGACGGCGAGCTGCCGACGGACAACGACGGCGAACTGCCGACGGACAACGACGGCGAGCTGCCGACGGCCAGCGACGGCGAGCTGCCGACGGCCAGCGACGGCGAGCTGCCGACGGACAACGACGGCGAGCTGCCGACGGACAACGACAGCGAGCTGCCGACGGACAACGACGGCGAGCTGCCGACGGACATCGACGGCGAGCTGCCGACGGCCAGCGACGGCGAGCTGCCGACGGACATCGACGGCGAGCTGCCGACGGACATCGTATCACCGACCAACGACAACGGAGCATTCTTCGATCGTGCAGGCCGACTGCAGAGGTTCCTGTCGCGACAGGCATTTCGCAGCCGGGCCAACACCAGTGCCCGCGAAAAGTGCGTTGCTTCCGAAATCAGCGAGTGAACACGAGTAAAACAAGTGCCGGTGCGCCAACGAGGACGTTGCCGAATCCAAGGGAGGAGGGGTGTTACGTCCCGAACTTTTTCGAGATGCGTCTCGAGAACGTTCGGGACGTGACGCGCCTGAGCGACAGCGCATCGCTGAGTTATCACCTGGGGTGTCATTACACACCGCAGCTGCGCTCACGCGATGCGCTGAGCCATTTCCTGCGGAGTAAAATATCCGCCAATGCGCGAAAGTGTTGTGTTTCTGCCGCGCCGGACGATCGCGATCGCCGCGCGTGTCGGAGCTCGGCGCTTTTCCGCTGATCTCGCGGGACTGATCCCCTCTCGTCCCCCCGAGAACTCGCGAGCTCTCGGAAGGCTGCGAGGGAATCAGTTCCGAATTAACCGCGAATCCGTAAAGATTCTTTTTCGAGCAACTCCGCGTACCTGTGGGCGCACTGGTCAGTAAACCTCGGCTTTGAGAAATCGAGCGAGTGTGTTCCGCCGCGCCGTTAATCGAGACGTGTATTTCTTAAGGACTTTATCTTCGAAACCGACCAGACCGGCTTTCGGTCATTTAACAATATTCCTAGAGACTATAAGTGACTTAAGGACATTAAGTGGACTAGTGACTAAGTGCAACAGTGGGTGAAACACATTCGTTATTTTTGTTTGCTGTTTACGACCGGACGACTTCCCCGGAATATCATCCACTGTAAGTTGTATGGGTTATGGAGGAATGAGTGAGCGCGTTATGATTTAAAATATTTGTTGGCACTGTAAGCCCATTTTTTGTTCCCTTAATAGATTCAAAAATATTTGAATAAACTAGAATATATTGTTAACCCAATCTTTGTTTACGGATCAGTCTTCCCAACAAAATTACCTTTCAGGAATTATTCTTTTTCCAAGGATTCAGGACGCGGGCCCGTACGGGACGTAGCGAGCGGCCCACAATAAAAATAAAAATAACCCTCGCGCCTCACGCGAGGAGTTTGGTACGCGCCGTGAAACGTGCGCTTCACGCACGTAGGCACGTAACACATTTACCATTGAATAAGTTGGTATTACCATATATGGCAAGTGTTTAATAAGTCGTAAATAAATCAATTTGTTCAATCTTAATAAATATAGTTTGTGCATATATTGGCAGCGTTTTTTTATTGTTGATATTAACAGTAGTTATATACGTAATCTAAGCAATCCTTCCTTCATTTCGTTTTTCAGTATTTGGGAAAATACCAGCTACGCACTGAAATGAGTCCATTCAGTGCGTACTCAGTATTTTCCAAAATACTGAAAAATGAAACAAAAATCATTTCAGTGTGCACAATAAAAATACTGTGTATGCACTGAATGAGCTCATTCTAGTGCGCAGCTGGTATTTTTCAAAATACTGACAGCGCAGTACGCACTGAATGGTCTCATTTCAGTGCGTAGCTGGTATTTTTCAAAATACTGACAGCGCAGTATGCAGTGAATGGTCTCATTTCAGTGCGTAGCTAGTATTTTTCAAAATACTGACAGTGCAGTGCACACTGAATGGTCTCATTTCAGTGCGTAGCTCATATTTTTCAAAACACTGACAGTGCACTGGAATGGGCACATTCAGTGCGTACTTAGTATTTTTCAAAATACTGAGCAACGAAACAAAAATCATTTCAGTGCTCACTACAAAAATACTAAGTACGCACTGAATGGTTTCATTTCAGTACGTAGCTGGTAATTTTTAAAATATTCAATAATGAAACGAACCAAGGATTACTTCAAAATAAGGATAGGTTATGTACATAACCTAACTAATGACATTAACGTCTGTTAATGTCAAGAATAAGAAAAACGCTGCTGGCATATGCACAAACTACGTTTATTCAGATTGAACAAACTCTTTATATTGAACACCACACGGCATAAACCCGCTTCACTCGGAAATGTTCGCAAATGTGTACGGTCTCGTATCCGCGTCGCCTCAGAGTCGGTTTATATCTCCGACTAATCAATTGGTAGCGCCATCCAACAGAAAAATCAACCAATAACATGGAACATTATTTCGAGTGGTAATCTTAACCATTGAAGTTATTTACACGTACTATCTTCTCAACTAACTAAAAATGGTTGAAGCAAGCAATGGGATGTAATTGCCGCAAATAATTTCGTCTTTCTAGCCACCAACAGACTCCAAGCATTAAAAAGATTGTTCTCCCAACTAATCATTTTTCTCCGTGTACCAGCGACCGCGAGATCATACGGCGCGTGAGGCGAATCGAGGGGGGGGGGGGGTGGCCCACCCGCACCGCCTGCAAGAGTACCGGACGCAACGTGCGCCCCCGCGAACGGAGACGGGGACGGGGGGATCCCACACGGCCTGCAAAGAAACGCACGAGTCGCGGGCAATGTCTTGAGGTCAGAATTGCGCAGCACGCACTTCGGGTGAAAGAGGCGGCCGCATTGACCACTGCACCTATATCCAGTTTTTAGCGAGCACGGCACGCCGCACGAATCACCCCGTCACTTCTGTGATAAGGGCTCGGACAACACCATCGCAAACTGTCAAGCCCACACCGTCGTACCCAGTCCCGCGAAAAGTAAACACCGCGGGCGAAGCAACCGCGGAGAGTCGCACGGGCGAACCGTACACGCACGACACGCACCCGCAACGAGTTCAAGAGAGTCGCATATTCTACCCCGGAAAACACTGGTTATTAACCTTTTTTAGTCGATTTTGAAAAATATATTTTTTTGGCGGCGAAAAAAATATTTTTTGTAACACGTGCACGAATCGCGGCACTTTCCATGGCAGTCTTGCGAGCCGAAAGTGGCCGTTTCCCTGTCAGTCGCGAACCTGTGGTGAAATGACAGAGTCACGCATGCGCAGTTCGCATTTCGTTCACTTTCGTCCCTTGGGAGTTTCTGTCATTCACTTTCGTCCCTTGAATCACAACCTCGCTTTTCAGTGTTCGTCTCGCGCGACTGCCATTCCAAGTGCCGCAGATTCGTGCACTCGTTACAAAAAGTATGATGTGCAACACGGGTCGAATTGGCAATTGCGACTCGTGTGATTGCAGCCCTCGCTTCGCTCGGCCAGCAAACCTCACACTCGCCGCAATTGCCAACTTTCGACCCTTGTTGCACAATATACTATTTCTCCCGACTTTGCTAAAATAACCCCATTTCGTGTCCGCAACACGGGCGGAAAAACGCTCATTTTTTTACAACTGACTCACGCATGCGCAGTCCGGTTTCATTACCTCCCTAGGGAGAAAATCAGCTCATTTCTGCCCGCGCGGGAGTGATGGAAACCGTACTACGCATGCGTGTCGTCATTTGTCAAAAATGAGCTTATTTTCCGTCCTCGTTGCACACACGAAATGTGGTTATTTTTTAGCGTAATCGGGAGAAAAGTATAGTACGTTACATGGGAGGAGTGCAACTTTCCTCCCTTGTAACGTAATGTACTATTTGGCGACAAAAAAAAATATTTTTTCTGTCAGAAATCGTAGATCCGGCTCCCGACCGAAAATCGCCAAAATCGATCCCAATTTTTTTTTTCTTTTCAAAATATCGACGTTTAACGTATACCATCATTCTTCAGTAGTAGCAGTAGTAGTAGTAGTAGTATTTTATTAAGTCCTGGGAGAAAATCCCCTAAGGACTAAAGCAACAAAGGAATACAAAGCACGAAAACACAGCAGGCGTGAAAAGAGTACAGAGCCGAGCTTATAAGTAAATGAGGCGAAAATACATACATAAAAGCACAGAAACAAAATTAAGAAAAAAGAAACAAAGTAAAAATTAAATGAAAAATGGCGCATGACGCAAGACGCACAATCATAAATCTATCTATCTATAAGTCGCATATTCTACCCCCGAAAACACTGGTTATTGACCTTTTTTAGTCGATTTCGAAAAATATATATTTTTTGGCGACGAAAACAGTACATTACGTTACAAGGGAGGAAAGTGCAACTTTTCACCGAGTCTAAAGTTTGATGCCCGAGCGAAGCGAGGGCAGAAATTCACACGAGGTGAAAAGTTGCACTCCTCCCATGTAACGTACTGTACTTTTCTCCCGATTTCGCTAAAAAAAATAACCACATTTCGTGTGTGCAACGAGGACGGAAAATAGCTCATTTTTGACAAATGACGACACGCATGCGTAGTACGGTTTCCATTACTCCCGCGCGGGCAGAAATGAGCTGACTTCCTCCCTAGGGAGGTAATGAAACCGTGCTACGCATGCGTGTCGTCATTTGTCAAAAATGAGCTTATTTTCCGTCCTCGTTGCACACACAAAATGTTGTTATTTTTTAGCGAAATCGGGAGAAAAGTATAGTACGTTACATGGGAGGAGTGCAACTTTCCTCCCTTGTAACGTAATGTACTATTACTTGTTTCAGTTTTTTGGGGCATTTTTTTCAGTATTTCTCATGAAACTTTGACGTGCGTGGTCGAAAAAAATTGGGCCACGTTAATGTTTATCGCACACCGTTTTAAGGATCTTGATTTACAAAGCGCGCACATAAAACTGAAATCGATCAGTCAAGCTTTAAAGTATCTTGCAGGTGAAAAATATATTCTCTTGAAAGTCTCGTTGACTCATTCAACATAAGGAAAAATCATATTCTAATAAAACGAAAAAAAAAAATTACTAAATACATGTTAAAGCTTTTTTGATTACCTTAACGTCCAAATAATAAATAAATGTGATCGAAAACGGCTGTAATTATTGATTATATTATAAAAAGTGACCCGTAACCTAGTATGATCACAATAACGAATAACTGTAGATTTTGTAAATTCGATACCTACTAATTCTGAAGTCTTACGACGATAACCGTGCAAGGTTTTTCCCAAGTTTTTATGGCGGATATCCAGAATAATCTGCGAATTATACTATATTATGATTGTATATTGTGGACAATTGATTCGCATCAGATTATACAATGTAATCAAATATTCGTGCATAACCTATTGACACGGGAAAAATGTTGCCGTGCGCGAGACGCAGCTGGGCGCGAGCGGCTGCCAAAAGCCTAATGCTGGAAAGCGCAAAAAACATGCTGCAGAGCGCAAATAAAATTGTTCGGAAAATTTAGAAAGTAAATCGGAAAGATCGAGAGACCGTGGACGTGCCGATGGGGTCGGCATCATTGATTCGAGGCTCTTGAATCGTCTGGAACTTCATCCAGAACGATCCAGTCCGATGGCGGAGTCAATCCTCGCGACCATTTTGGACTCCATCCTGCACGATCCAAGAATCTCGGCTGTTCCCATCGCAGACTACGTGCTGTTGTCCAGATCGAACTCGTGCCAGGACTATACAAGAGACGGGAAAATTTTGTCTAGGATGGAGTCCAGGATGGAATCCGGGATAAACTTTTGCCCAATTTTGTCATCGATATCTGCAGAAAAATTGAGAGGCATCTTTAGCAACTTTTTGCTGGTCGACGCTTTTGAGTTCATCGGATTCTCCTGTTTCTGCCTTTTTCTCGAGGTAATGAGTTTCTCCTCGCTGTCGCTGTCGTCCATATTTCCTTCGAAAATTTACGATTTATCAGCGACTTCTGGGATGCTCAATTTCTCCTCGAGTTCCCTTTTTTCCTTTCTTTACGTTTCGAAGCAAAAGAAATTGCTTGTACAGCATTTCTTCCATGCTCTTTTTCATTCTGTCCATCTCCTTGATTTTGCTTGTCCAAGAGTCTTGGCTGTCCTATCGCAGAGTCCGTGCCGATGCCTTTTTCGGACTCTTATTAGGACTATTAGAGACACCATCCAGGTCATTCTGGATGAAGTCCCCGACGTAATCCTCGAAATGGATACGTTCAAAATGGATACTAGGATGGATTCTGCTATCGGACTGCCAAGATTCTTGGGTAGTTCAGGATGGAGTTCCGAACGTGATCCTGATTGGAGGCCCGGGCGCGGTCCTCGATGGGGACCCGGTCGTGGCCCTGGATCGATGGAGACCTGGTCGTGGCAAGTCCAAAATGGACGTGAGGGTTGAATCTTCCATCGGACTGCCGAGACTTTTGGGCCCCAGATGAGGTCTGGGAGTTTCGTGTCCTGGAAGGAATCCCGGAAACAAAAGTCCCGGATGGAGTGATGAACTCCAGTACGGATATTGGCTTGGTTTTTTGCTACGTGTGTTATTAAATGACAATCAATATTATATAGTTTTCTCATAGTGTTAACTATATCAACATTATCATCTGTTTATTATAGCCTGACTGAAGTCAACAGTACTTGATATAAAATTTATAAACTTTTGAAACACTTAATATAACACTTAGAAAGAAACCATAGAGACGTTTTATATGTAAAGAATACGGCATTTATTTAACTCACTATTGCTAAAGTGTAAAAAAACAAACGGCGTGTATCTCGATAATCACTTTGTTGCACGCACACCTGCACCTTTTTACCTTCTACTTACCCTTTGCTGATAAATGTAATGTAAATGATTTTAAGTCTGTAAAATTGTGTTTCTCTTCAGAATTTAACATAAACAAATATACACACAAAACATACACAGATAAATTAATATAAAAATCAATAAATATACGATATGATAATTTTACTTCTCCTTGATCGAAGCGATGTTATCTATTTCAATTTTTCGTTTCAATATAAAATAGATTTGTCAATTACACTGGATTTCTCATATTTTGCGGAAACAATATCTCACTCATTCCATACGTCTCACACTCTCACATACACCGCTAGTAACGACTCAAATATAACAAATCAAATCAAACTTATCTCGTAAAAATCGTTGGCTCTTTCGTTTCTCTCTGGGGCTCGCAGCGCTGCTTAATCGGTCCCAGCAATCGAGAATCTCAGGGGATATGCCGTTGGTTGGCCAAACCACGACACCAGATCGAGATTCTTCGGTTTCTCGTAGCAGGTCAAGCGGGATCCCTTGGTAGTAATGTGCGTCCGCCGGTCTCGACGTCCCCAGAGCGAAAGAGAATGAGGTGAGCGTAAATCTGCTCACCTCGCCGTAATTTCGGTTACTCGGGTGCGCGCGCATTGTTCGTTTTCTCGACTGGGTCTCGAAACATCGAATGTCGGGATCGATGTTTCGCGCGTCAATCAATTTCAATTTTAAAATCGCATTCGCTTTCTTACAAGTCTTTTTCCAAACTCTTCTTATCTCATCAAATCGAACACAAGCTTACCGCAGAAAATTATCCTCTCTGATAAAAAACATTATAAATAATAATGTTGATGGTTGACAATCAATAATTTTATCTCTCAATAATGTAATTTACAAAAAATTCCTAAATGACCTGCCGATAAAGTCAGTCATATCCCGCCCCATTAAAGGGTCCTCATTAACTAGCTGGCCAAAGCTGGATAATACTAACATAACCCGCCGAAAAAGGCCGGACCTAGTCTATAGAAATACTCTGTCGTTCGCTACACACATCACATACATATTCCTTTGAATTATATCCCATCAACCGACGAATCTCTACAAATGTAACAACATGTTTTTCTAATTTCTGTTATAATAAATGTTTGATACCACTATCACGGCGTCAATTGTTTATGTATAACAATTGGCGCCCAACGTGGGCCAATGGAACGAAATAATTGTATCACGACTCGATCACCTCTATCGCCTGATGCCGGTCACCTGCGAATTCTGCGGAAGAAAACACTTAGAGTGAAAAACTCAGTGATGCTCAACCGACCATCTCAACCAATCAAAATGGCCAGCGCTCCTCTTTATCCTCTGGGCAATTACCAAACCTTTGAAGAATCAATCAAAGCGTTGAACATGCCGCCAAAACCACCGTTGATTGAACCACCAAGATTTCCTACGAGAACGTGAGGAATATTTCACCGAGTTCCGACTCCCCGAGAGCTGTCAAACGAAGACAGCGACCAGTGGCCTCCGCGGTGAAGCCAAAAAAATGGGGAAGCCTCCACCAATCTCTCAACCTCGATTGGTCATCCTTCAGACGACTGCTACTCCAAAAATTTGTCAGCCACGTCATCAGAATGGATCTACAAAGCCAGCTCTTCCTCCGTAGTCAAACCAGGACAGAAAGCGTTGTAATTTTGATACAGCTACAATATAGGCTGTTTCAACGACTTCTACCAACCGATTCCGAAAAAGAAAAGGTCAGGATTTTGTTGGAGTTACCTCAATGTGATTTGAGGATGGTCATCCTCCCTTCCAAACCAATGACAATCCTGGATCTACTCACACCGGCCCTCTTCCGCAAGTATGATCTTCTCCACCAACAAACCGGTAACCCAAGGTCAGAACACGTCAAAGCTTTGAGAACACCAAACCCTACGGTGCAAAACTCGGGCTTACTTTCTTGGCCGAAAAACGATGCAAGGCCCCAAACTGTACGGGACTTGCTCACAAACCAACATGACGCCCACACTCGTCTTCAAGAAGACGCGGAACACTCTACGACAGGCCATTGCAAAAGAGACTCAAGAACAGCCAAACCTTACAGCTGAACCCTTCGAGCTAGCAGAGGCTCCACCAAACTCTACAGTAGATACTGCGGAATCAACGCTGATTCCCGCCACAGGACACATCACACAAAAGCTTGTTGAAATTTGCCTAATCAAATCAAACATATGTTTACCGCAAAAAATTATCCTCTCTGAAAAAAAAACAATAATAATGTTAATGGTAGATAATTAATAATTTTACCTCAATAATGTAATGTACCTGCTGATAGTCAGTCATATCCCACCCCATTAAATGGTCCTTATTAACTAGCTGGCCAAAGCTGAATAACATAACCCGCCAAAAAAGGCCGGACCTAGTCTATAGAAATACTCTGTCGTTCGTTTCACACATCACATTAATAATTTTACCTCTCAATAATGTAACGTATAAAACCTCCCTAAATGAGCTGCTGATAAAGTCAGTCATACCCCGCCCCATCAAATCGTCCTATCAAATCAGCTACCTGACCATAGCTAGGCAAGAATAATAGAAAATTATAACCTTCTGAAAGGTTAACCCTCTGAAAAGGCCGGTCCTAGTCCTCTATTTAGAAAGACATAGACAATCTAAGTCGAAGTTCGAGATAATCGTGAAGCCATTTTATTCGTCTCCTGATTGGCTGTGGTTTGCCACAACTACACGTCAGTCCCAAGCGCGCGCGTTCAAATACGACGTGATATGCTGGATGCGTTCGGAAAAATATGTAGTTGAAACAACAAAATCACTGCTTTGATTGGAATTACAATATTTTGATTGCTTAGACCTATATTTATTGTGGTAACCAATGAGTTTATTGCCGTAACCTCGACCTGTTGGTTCCCCCACCGTTCCGAGTTGGTTAGTATGCTGACAATGTATCGCTGTTATATCCTGTACGAAATAATACAATACGTTTTTAATTTTCGACAGTAATACATTTTGTTGTTGAAATAACAAATTTTTGTTAAATCAACCATTTTTGTTGTTGTGATAACATCTTTTTTCTGAATGTGGTCAGGGGTACGAGCAAAGTAAGCGCGTTGTTGCTATCTACAGAAAAACTCCGTCGTTCATTTCACACATCATGATCATATTCCTTTGAATTATATCAAGAGACGCGGTAGCGTCTCGAGACAAGTACATTTACCCTTTTTACCGACAACGACCGACTTTACCGACGACGACGATGAGACGCGACAAGACTCTTATACTCGAAACAAGTTGTTTTCGGTATCCTTTAAAAACTTTTTTGTATTCATTAAATTTATAGACATTAAATATTCTTTTTAGGCACATGTAAATTATGTTTTTTTTACGGGCCGTCGATTGCGACCAAAATTAATTTTATAGGAGTCCGCGCGCCAAAGATATATCCTTTCTTTTTTTCCGCGATGCTAAAAGATCAATTCAGTCGTCGTCGTCATCACACACAAGCGGACGCCGCCATGTTGTGTGCGATTTTGGAAGAAGCCGTCGCTATAACAGATGACGTGCATCTAACTTCACGGCAGTCACGCTCCATCTCTGTCTCTCTCTTTCTCTATGTATATCCCTCAAATCTGTTCTCGCACATCAATTATCTTGTAATTGATTCGAACGATTTTCGTGAAATTTTGTACTCGAGGGTTTTCGAGGTCACTGATTAAGAATCTGACCTCAAAATTCAAAAACTAAGAATGTCAATCCAGTATAGCACACCAAAATACAATAATTAACTAATTGATGCTCATACAAACTGGTATATGGGGGTTTTCGAGGTCGCATTTAGAAATTCAAAGTCGCGGATCCAATATGGCGGATGGAAATTAAAAATTGATTTAACTGAAATGAAATTCGGCACTCGGGGGTTTATGAGATCGCCGATTACGAATCTGTCCTTAAAATTTAAAAAAAATCGAAAATGGTGAATCAAATATGGCAGTTCAAAATTCAGAATTGATTGCATCCGGATGACAATTGGCACTCGAGGGTTTCAAAGTCAAATTTGAATTTGATCCGCAATTTTGAATTTCTAAATCTTGAGTACAGATTTGTAATGAGCGACCCCGAACTACTGAGTGTCGGTTTTGATTTGAAGTAAATCACTTTTGAATTTTCATCCGCCATACTGGAACCTCCATTTTGAATTTCTGTATTTTGACCACAAATTCACAATCAGCAACCAAAAAAATTCTTAGATGGCATGATTCATTCAAATCGGAATATTGTTTTTCCCGTGTTTTTGGCACAGATAGTGAAATTTGTCTTGCCGCTCAAGAGAATAATTCTAATCTTGCGGAAGTCTATCAATATTAAGGGCTAGGTAATATTGTATTGATGATGTGAACTGGTATTAATGAACAATTAAAAATGTAAAGCCTCGAAAATAAATACTCGTTCTTCGTGATTAACAATTTTGCGATAATATCGAAAAATATCTAGTATAAATCGCCAAGGAGAACTTTTGCAAAAAGTAGACAAATCCCCCAAGAAAACACCTTGGGTGTAAAAATCTGAGACAAGTAAATTTACATCGGCAAATGTACCTATTCTTACAAAAAGTTGTGAAATAATGAATTTATAAAAGTAAAACCCCATACTATGCAAAAAGTCGACAAATAATCAACGGCCTCACAACGTCAAGTAAACCCGAAAATTAATAATGATGGTTTAATTAACTCAAAGTTGCATGGGTCAACTTATAAAAATTACTTGTCCGGCCTAAAGTATCGACTGTTGGTGTTGGCGGTCGACGAAACAGTTAATTGTGCGTATTTAGCTAATATACCAGTTGTCATGTTAATTTGATAAGTACAATGGCCGGACAAGCAATTTTTATAAATTGATGACCCATGCAACTTTGAGTTAATTAAACCATCATTATTAATTTTCGGATTTACTTGACGTTGTGAGGCGGTTGATTATTTGTCGACTTTTTGCATAGTATGGGGTTTTACTTTTATAAATTCATTATTTCACAACTTTTTGTAAGAATAGGTACATTTGCCGATGTAAATTTACTTGTCTCAGATTTGTACACCCAAGGTGTTTTTTGGGGTCCCTTCATCCGACGAATCTCTACCAATGTAATTTTTTCCCTAAATTCTGTATTATAATAAACATGTTCGATACCACTTTCATGTGTCAATTGTTTATTTATACCAACTTAATGAGTTGAACTACATTTTGTTGCCAATTGCACAATAAATTCTCGTTATTGGCTACAATCTCCATTCGAATATATTGAAGCAACAACATCTTATAGCGTATCATTGCGTAGCGTAGCGTATCTTTTATTGTTCAATTTCGTTATAATGACGATAGAGACAGGTGTCTCATACATTCCTTCGTTGTTATTTTTAATTGTCTACTCAGCTTTCTCCATGCAAGCTAAAAGCAATGAACACACCTACTTAATTATGGAGGTGCATTCATGATTGACAGATTTAATATGGAAAAAAGTTCCTGAAAAAGTGACTGAACTTCCTGAACTTCATTATTAATTGTCACAGCGTTCTAGAAAAATGTAATTTCCTAAATAAACGTTTTTCTATTAATGCAGACCTGAAAAAGACGCTGCCGGTACCGGATGAAAACAGAACATGATAAAAAAAATAAAACAAAGCTTCCTCTATGAGGAAGCAAAACGTTCTTGAAATTCCCAGTAGAATTTAAAAAGAATGCATTGATAATCCGTTTAAATATTATAACCGTCTTACGACACTATTGCAAAGTATTATTTTAATATATTATTTTCACTACTGCACGTCATTAATGCGAGTATATTTTTTCCAAGGTATTCAACAACAAAAATATAAATAAAGATAAAAGAAATCAGCCCAGTAAACACGTTTCTGAACAGCAATGTAACCTGGAAGTTACATGTGATTGTAACAATGTTACCCTTGTGATATGTCGAGGATATGTAACATAGGAGTAACTTGCGATGTTCCATTTGTTATATGCGGGTAATGTTATCGTTATGAGACATATTTTCGTTGCAGTTGCATAACAAAAGTTATAAAACCGCAACGCAACGTGCGAGTAACAATTGGGATATCACTTTCGTGACAGGAACGCAATGTTGTAGTGATGTAACGTGGCAACATAACAAGTATGTTGCAGAAAGTATGTAACATGTATGTAATGACTGTAATGTAACTGCAACAATAGCCCGGTCATGTTACAGTTACGTAATGTGGTAACATTGCTAGAACGTTGTAGAAATATGTAACTTTTACGTAACATGCATATCACAGTGTTTATGTAGCATTTGCACATACATCTTATATAACTATTATATATTGTAGTTCCGTTACAGTCATGTAACAAAAATGCGTTATTGTTACATAACATGTGTATAACGATGTGATGTCCGCTAGATGGCCTACGACTCAAACGTTTCTCGCAAGCGATTCCTGTCGCTAACGTGTATAAGTCAGCGCAACGGGGCACCTTCATATACACACTGCAGTGATACTCTTCGCAGGTATGTTACGTCAGGCCGTAACTTCGCGCTATTCGCACAAACGAAGTCATAGTTCAGTCATGGGTTCCGAGACTTCTGGCGGAAGGGAGCATTCGGCAAACAATTATACGAGCAACGGTCCCTGCAGGCCCCTGAAACTACAATATCTGTTAGCAGATACCGATGGGTCAGTCGAGGTAAATGAGTGCGGATGATGGTACAACAGGGCCCGATTTCTTCAAAACACTAAGCTCTCTAGAAATGTCACCTACGCCACTCGAGCGAGCGGCGATAGACGAAACTAGAGGCAGCCGGGCGGGTCGGTTATCGACCGTCAGCCAGCGGGCCTTGCGTTGCCACGCCTCTTAACGATCCTCGATCACTCGTTGCAGCCGAACCTGCCTGTGGTCACAAAAAAAGGGAAATAAAAGAAATCTACTTAGCCCTGTGAGCAAGAAGATTACGTGAACACCGGGTGAATGCCCTACGTTCTACCAAAATCGTCGTTTCGTTTTCCGTCTCGGAAATCATGATTTTTACTTAAGAGAATTATAGTCTGGCCAGATATCTAAAATCATTCTTCCGCTTTTCTCGAAAACCCCTGTAAATGCACAAACTAATGAATAGGAGAATGCAATAAAACAAAATAATCAATGTCTCAAGGAACCTTTGGAACTCAAAAGACGGAGCCCTTAAGATAATGAGGCAAAACGACTAAATGTCCACGAACAACTGTTAAGAATTATATAATTCACCATGATAATTGTTAATATAAGAAAATGGTAAAAGGATTAATAGCTTATAAAATCGGGATTCATACATCTTGTGAGCATGGAAATTACTTCCGCGCCACCTTCGTGCGCCCTCCTCGCCTGTCGGCAAATGCCGGTGGGCGCCAGCCAATTTTTATTTTATTACGCGGGCGAAATCGGCAAACCGCCCTACCTCAAAACGTAAACTTAACCGAAACGTAACCGGCGACGGACTCGGAGGAGCGGTTCACGGAACCTCGGGGTCGCTCAGTGTGCTAGGTTCTGGAGAGAGGGCGTGGATCCTTAGTGGCACTGAATAACGGCGAAAACGTAACGCAATTATATCGGAAAAATTCGGTCGGTTTATTAATAAGATACCGGAAACTTTTACATTACTTCAACGTAACAGAGAACGACAAAACCGAGAGAACAAGGTAACGAGAGAACACTGACGCTAAAAAATTATGCGTAAACGAAAATACCTCATAAGAAAATGAAAAGCGAATACTCATTAAAACAAAATAGAGATAACCGGGAGCCAGGTAGCGCGAGAGCGCGTCGAGTCGTGGTCACCCACAAAAAAAGCGGAAAACCAGAGAACGGATTATCGCACTTAATCAATCGGTAAACTAAAAAGTAACGTGCACGAACTAACTAGGGAACACCAGTAAACGCGCACGAATATATTAGAGAACACTAGAGAACGAACGCGAACTAATCAGAGAACACAAGGAAACGAACGCGAGCCCATCAGAGAACACGAGGTAACTGCACTAATATTAATCCGTGGGTTCGCTAATCGTTGCACTAATTAACCGGTACCGGACGAAACGGCGATCTAAAATTAAACCGAAACTCGAAAATAATTACAGAGAACGCCGGAAAACTTAAGGATAACGCCGAGAAGATAACTAAACTTAGAAATAATTAAAGAGAACGCCGGAAAACTAATTAAAGGTATCGCCGAGGAAATAACTAAAAGATAACTTAAAAAAAAGGTAATGCGACAACATAACTAACACTAAGTAATTCTAACACTAACAAGGTAATTTTAGGTAACATTCGGTAACCTTAGATAGCATTAGGTAATAGGAGGTAACATTAGAGAACAAGAGAGAGAGCTGCTTGCCGGCCGAAGGCTGGCCGACCAGAGATCGTCGGTCGGCGGCTCATCACCCAGCAAGGCTGCGAGATCCGCGCGCCCCACTCTAACCGGGGTCCCACTCTCAGCGACGCGCGGCGATGCTGCGGCGGTGATGCGCGCGCACCTACGAGCGTCCGAGCGAACCTAAAGGCGGACGCGACGCCGAAAATCAGCTGTGATGTACGGTTGCCTTTACATCGAACGAACAGTCGATAGTCGAACCCGCGAACCCCGCGAATCGCGCGAAACGTGGATTAATTCAAACATAGATGCTGAGGATAGAAAACGAGTAGATATTTTAAAGATAGAAATGGTCACACGAGAACGTAGGGTGCGCAGAGAGAAGGGCTCTCTCTTTTATGACGCTGGAGAAACTCTTCGAGACTCGCGGACCACCGGATGAAGACAATTCAAGGAGTCTTCAACTTGACAAACAACAGACGCACCACCAACGAAGAGTGTACGTGACTTTTGCCCGAAAAGTTGCAACTCAAGTGGGCAACACGTGGTGACCAACAGGCTTCGGTCGGCGTCGATCCGCCGATCGACGCCGAGCGCGCCGAGCCGGACGGACGCGCTTTTCCCGCCTCGACCAGGGAGACGGGAGTGGCCAACAACCCTTGGAGAAGGAGAACCGACGCCACTACGACGGCCAACGATTGGCCAGCGTTCACCCCGGAGGGATGAACCACCCCCATCCACCGACGCATCGGAGATCTCGCCGAGACTCATCTTCGAATTATTACCGGCAGAATATCTTCAACTGTTGTACGGAACACTAGTTCCTCCTCTTGTATTTGTGCACTTCGAAACTTTCAATATATTTAACTAACAGTTGCTTTTACTTTCAATATTCAATTCAGTTGTATCTTTATTTCAAATTCCCTCGACATTCCCGCGCCTCCGAGCCGAACACTTCAGTGTTCCACGGGCGAAACGTTCCTTCGTGCCATCTCGCGTACGAATAAAACATTAATTATAAATTACCGGAATCCGGAACATTACACAGCAAAGATGACTAAGATAACGAAAGATAACCGAAAGATACCTGAAACGTAACCAAAACTGACCGATATATGACAAACTATCGTGGTGATGATCGATAACGAGGGAATCTCCTTGTGACGCGGGAGTCTGAACAAACGTAAACGTAAAGATAACGGAAAACTGAACCGAAAAACGACCTGGCGATCCGAGCGTCGGAGTGGTCGTAGGCACCTCCGCTGCGGCCTTCCAAACGTACCTGAAACTTAATCAATCTTTCCCCCGAACGTCACTTCCTCAGTGGAGCGCCGGAATTTCACCGGTCCTTTATCCCCTCCTACCGATACACCCTGAGCGTTATCACCGAGATATCCCGGGTGGCACAGTAATTCGGCCCTGAACCGCGGTACTCTCGGTGCACTGACCACTATAATTGACCGTCAGATAACATATTAGGTAACATTACCCTAAAACCGGAAAAATACCAATCGGAGGTCGGAAGGAACGCTAAAAACTTGCTGATTCGCGACTCTGCAGACCGGGGGACAGAAGATTAAAAAAAATGCTGTCACAACCTATATACGGATAACTTTAAAAAATTATAACATTCGGTAGGATACTTGTTAATATAAAAAAAAAGTTGCAAAGTAGAACTTTGCACACTGCTTCCTCATTAATTCCCCTTTTTCACAAAGCCACCTCTATGAAGAAGCTTATTTATTAACTTTGGCTTCCTCATAGAGGAAGCTTTGTGAAAAAGGGGAATTAATGAGGAAGCAGTGTGCAAAGTTCTACTTTGCAACTTTTTTTTAATCTGAACAAAAGAAAACTCCGTTACAAACACCGTTACATCTAATTTTGATTAGATACAAAGTTTTGACTTACTTTAATAACTTTTCTATAAGTTACAGCGAAAATCTTAATTTTTTCAAAAATGCATAACAGCGTAAAATCCGAACGACTTTACCGATCGTCACCAAATTTTATACGTGGCAGCGCTGTATGTTATTTTTTGACTGTTGAATATTTTGGTTCAGTTGATGAGATTCGACGTGATATAGAGCAAAATTTATTTTTTTCGAAAAATTCAAAATTCTATAAAACCGGAACCGCTTTACCGATTTCGCTGAAATTCAATACCAAACAACATTGAACGTGTCTTTATTTATGATGAAGTATATAGCTGAGTCGTCGAACTTTTACGAAAGTTAGAGCGATCACGCCATTTTTTTGAAAAATTAAAAATTCGATAAAATTTGTATACATGGATATATTTAATTTTAAAAAGATGTGAATTACAGAGGATTTAATACTCTACTTCCGTGCCAATTTTTAGCTCGATCCACCATGCCATTCCTGAGTTATGAACAATTGAATGTTCGGTGCCTGGACCATACATACATACACACACACACACACACACACACACACACACATACACACATACAGACATATTTTCTAGACCACTTTTCTCGACGTTTTAGGTGATTCTAAGTATGTTAACATGAAAATCTCGAAAAAAAAAAATTTCACGAAAACAAAGCTTCCTCTATGAGGAAGCAAAAATGGTGAAAGGTTTAACGGTTTATAAAATCGGGATTCACACAGTTAAATACAAATAACGTCGCATAATCTTGGATAATTAAGAAAGTTAAGATACGTTCCCGCGAGAATATGGAGCTGTAATTTTATACAACATTTATAACAACGCGTATTAGAAACAACAAGCGAAGATGAACTTTCAACAACAAATACGAGAATTACAGTCTGTATGACCTCCTATGTAAATTCAAATCCTGGTCAACGTGATATTGTTGAGAATTCATTTTTGTCATCCAGCGAAACCACTTAAAAGACACGGAAAGGAATCAGATAATTTATTCGGTAATAAACTGTGACGTGATTTTTCAGAATCACGGTCACAAGATTTAAGTACCGATGAATTCGAGCATTTTTATCGTATTGTTAAGTTCCGTGGCTGTCGCTCCTCGTATCGCCACGTTCCCTTCGTTTGTCGATCCCGTCAGTTTCGCGATATGTTGGAGTTGCGGGTCGGTCGCTCGACTCTGTTGCGGGGACGAGAGCTCAACGAACCGAGCATCCCAACAGAGAAGAGCGTACCGACGACTGTTCGCGCGGTGCAGCGAGAGTCCGGTGTAAATCCGGCGCCCTGAGAGGCGAAAAATGCACTGCGCTGGAGAGCGGGTAGTTTTTGTGTTTGGGCAGAGGGCGGAGTAGCCCTCGTGCCCTTCGTTGAGAGTAGCGTAATCGCCCGCTCTCGCGCTAAGCGTTGAGGGAAGCGCTCGCGCGGATACGTCACGAGTTACCGGCAGAAATGCGCTGTCGTACGATTATTCGGCGATAAGAGTGAGGGCAGTAGCTCCCGGGCAAGGGAATCTGGAAATAATGATAATTGCGCGGTCAAGGCGATCACGTATATTAGGCAGTCGATCGCGGGCCACCGCCGAGGTGTCTCGCGGTATTAACGCGCGCTCCCGTGTTGACAGTTTTTCTGTCTGTCTCGCTCGCTCGCGTACGGTCCTCGGGCCACGCGCTCGCCCGTACGCCCGTTCTCGCGTGTGATTTTGCGTTCGCGATCTCGTGCTCGATTTCTCACGAGAAATCGTTGGGTTCTCGCGCCGTCTCTACGGCCAATTAAATGCAGTTCGGTGCATCGTATTCCGTGCATCGTGAAGATGCAGTTCCCGCATTTCGAAAAATTCGAGAAATTCGAAAATTCGAAAAACTAGTGAGTGATTTTTTTCGTTCGAGCCCTATCTCGAACGAGCAGTGTTCGCGCGCAGTGATGCCGTGCGGCGCAGCCGTGCGCCGCGTTCCGTGCACCCGCCGCTCCGCCCTGGGATATCGTTCGTGTCGCCGTCGCCGTCCAGGGTCAGCTGGTGAGTCGTTCCCGATTGTTTTTCTTCGGCGATCGAATTATTTTCGATCGCCGTTCTCGCTAGGTGTTCGATCCTCGCGACCCCGATCACGATTTTTCGCGTTTTCCGTGAGTTTTCGCCGCGATAATAATAATCGAGGATTATTATTTATCCGGTTTACGGAATTTCACTCGATGATTAGAGTTCGCGTTTAGTTATGTTTTCGCATTAGGCTATTTATTGGGCCATTACCTCGACCCTCTCTACCACAACCTAGCAGCCTGAGCGGCCGTGCAATTCCGCAACCGTTCGCTCTCGCGAGTGCATCCAGTTGCGTTTGTTAATTTTACGCGTCCACAAAAATTAACTAAGTTACCGGTTTCGTTAATGATTGTTCCCGATCGTTAGTTTTGCTCCGAACTTTCGATTTATTTCTATTTTGTTTGGAATCGAGTCTGCTCACCTCGATTCCTCGGACATACCGGTTTGTTAATTCCGGTGAAACAAAAATTGACTGGCGCCCCCGGGTTTGCGGACGCACAAGCGAGGGCGGACGGCCGAAGGTGACGTTTCGGCTTTTTAGGGTTTTTTGATTATGGCGTTCGCGCTTCCGCTCATGAAAAATACGTCACAAAACTTATAAAACTTATAAGTGAGGAGATCCAAGTAAGGCAGAAATTAAATCGTACCAACGAAGAACGTGAACACCTGGTCGAAATACCGAGAAACATTGACGAGAGGAAGTCGTAAATTTGGAGCCAGAGCAAGGGACAGGCGCGGGGGCCGCGAGCCACGCGCGACCTGCATGACGCGGTGTGCTCCTCTATCTCGCGAGATAGGGAGTTGAATATCACGTAGGCACTACCCCTACCATCACTCTATCAAACGATAGACAAAGGACCCAATCATATAAAAAGACGAAAAAGGTATCGACAATAGACAGTGCGTCCCGAAAATTAGATCTACCCACGTCGAATCTCTGCCCGAGCATAGACCGAAACTTTAAAAACGAATTAACGACGAATTTCTGTCCGACCGCGGACTTAGGAAAAAATCAGCTCCGAATTTAAATCGTACCGCGGACTTAGAAAAAAATCAGCTCCGAATTTAAATTGTATCGCGGACTTAGGAAAAATCAGCTCCGAATTTAAAATCGTATCACGGACTTAGAAAATGTCGAGCTCCAATCATCATCGAATTTTAATCCGACCGCGGACTTAGAAGCGGTCTGTTCTTCGCTAAGATTTTTATTTTTCGTAATTCGAACCTTTGTCTTAAAAGGATAAACACCCCGTACTGTTGAGTCATTGACCAACTGTACATGCAATATTATAAAAACAGGTTTGTTTGTCAATGATGGTTTCTAAAATGTGTAGACGTTAATAAAACAACGAACCGTGTTGCATGAAAACGATTATAAATTGTAAAAATAGTATTTTTCTATTTTTTATCGCCCGTTGAGTAGCTGATTTGACTCGTATTTTTCTTGATAAGAACTTTTGAAAAACAAATCAAACATTTTTCGGGAATTACTTGAGAACGTATTTACATTACCAATGCACTAATCCGAGTCTTAAAAGTTGACCAGACACGATTAATAACCGTTTGCGATATGAAAGCCGTCGATTTATAATTTTATTTGGCTGATTAATGAGACGCCAATTCTGCATGTCGACTTGGCAACGTTGCAATGTCTTTGCGTTGGTACCATTGCTCAGCGCCAAACGTTCAGCCGCGCATGCTCGGTTGCGAACAGTCGAAAACGTAAACAAGCAATGGCGGGCAACGAGACTGACACGAGGTTGCGGTGCAAACTTGGTCGATTTACGACAAAAAGAAAAGAAAAATGGAAAGAAAACGTGCGAGAAGCAACGAAAAGAAGGAAACTCGAAGCTTCCGAGCCTGAATGTGTTTCTGTGGAAGGTCGCCGGATCGTCGAAATACAAGAACTAGCCAACGAGTTGTGGTGTGAGACGTGTACGCAACCGTTATCTTTTCGGTTTATTGAAAAGGAAGAACAAGCCGGTCTTGCATCTGTTTTCACGATACGGTGCCATAATTGCATGGCATTATTTAAAATTAATACGTGCAAGAAAACTTATCAACCGGAAAAAGGCTATCTGAAATATGATGTCAACCTGAAGGGTGCTCTCGGTAAGACATTTATTTGAAAAATGTATACTGGTTTATGACGTTCTTATATCGTAGATGGTCGTTATACTCAATGTATTTATTTCTTTTGGATGTTTATTTTCTAGCACTTATAGACAGCGGCATTGGCATAGCACATTTCAACACCATACTATCCGCATTGAATGTGCCAACCGTGCGTGACTCCCACATGTAACGGCCCGTCTTCATATAAGAAGACGATTCGAATGAGAGAAAAGCATAGGTGACATTAGCGCAGTGGTTAGCGCTCTGACTAAGGAATGAACATTCCGGGTTCGAGTCCCGGAGATCACCATATCTTTTCTCTCTTCGAAACTTCGCCAACTCATCCGCACGACCATCCTACACACATCCCCGAATTCTCGGCCTAGCCGTTACATTGGTGTCAGAAGTTTTCGGGCCCACGATCCCCAATTGCGCCTTTGTACCGACGGAGGCGTACAGATGACCCCGGCCTGGCACTGAAGAGCTGCACCGCGGGACTCAACACGGCCGAGGGAAGAGGTCCGACGATGGAGATAGGCTTCGCGAGATCTACGACGCTCCACTGCAATCGCGTAACAGGCTACCTGCTCTGCACCTTGTACCGATGGAGCGCAGCGTCTCCCCTGCAATCGCGTAATCGGACACCCGCTCTGCCCAGTCGACGAGGACGTCGAGTTCACTAAGGGGGAGTGTGTAACGGCCCGTCTTCATATAAGAAGACGATTCGAATGAGAGAAAAGCATAGGTGACATTAGCGCAGTGGTTAGCGCTCTGACTAAGGAATGAACATTCCGGGTTCGAGTCCCGGAGATCACCATATCTTTTCTCTCTTCGAAACTTCGCCAACTCATCCGCACGACCATCCTACACACATCCCCGAATTCTCGGCCTAGCCGTTACACACATGAAGAATTACGAGCGCATAGTGGGCCCCGCTATTGAGAGTGTTGCTTCGAAAAGTTGCCAGGAGAGCATATAGATCGAAAAAGATCTGACTCTAGAAGAGTGCGGCACGTATGTATTTTCAAGACGCGTAATTATTGATCGATCCCATTGATTCGAATAATAATCGTTCAATTATACTTTCAGTTTCAGGATCCACAGACGAAAGGAGCAGAATTGACCAATTGGAGATATACATATGTATATTAGCATGCTTATACCTGTTTAAATTTGGCCTTAGCACATTGTTATTATTATTTTGTTTGGTTATGCAAACAGCTTGACTAACAAACATTTTCTTCCAGTCTTTCCTGTTCCGGTGAATGTCTTTTTTGCATCGCAATTTATCCCCTTCTGATTTTTATTCCTCATTCTATTCTTTTAGACATTGATCTCGATTTGAATCTCCTAATAACATTTTTTTACATCTTCATGGTTCGGAGTTCTAATAATTCATGGTTTTATGTATTTTTTATTTTTCTATTATGATTTTTCATATTGCACAAATATTTTGTTGTGTGTTGCATTGTTTTTTTTTTAAAGCTCGAAAAATCTACTTTTTTAATGCTTGAAGTTTTCTATTACCGCGGCATGAACGACCGCGTATGCAAAATAATTATGGTTTTCATAATATTTGAATATTTGCTTAGGGCTGCTGTAACCGAAGATGGTCGGACGAAAATTAAGGCGAGCATCGACGAAGCGTGGCAAACTCGCGGAAATGGCTGTCAGACTGGTACGATTTTGGTTGCAAAATTGGAAGATCGTTCACGGATGCTTTTTTCTAAAGATCTCTGTAATTTTCAGGCCATATTTCACTCATCGGTGTTCGCAGTGGTCGAGTTCTGGCAAGAGCGGTGCGAATGAAATTGTGCGCACGTTGCACTGCTGGCCAGGATCCCACCGACCATGACTGTCGGCTTAATTTCTCCGGTAGTGCCAAGGCGATGGAACCCGATATGGCAGCTGAAGTTGTTGTCCATAACAAAGACTTGGCCGCCGAAAAAGTCATTGTTGGGACTATCGTCGGAGATGAGGATGCTTCAACGATGTGCCGTGTGAGAAGAGAAGCATCACACGTTATTGAAAAAGAATCTGATCTGGATCACACCGTAAAGTCACTCAGCAATAAGTTGTGGAAGCTGCAACTTCAGAAGCCAACGATAGAATATTTGAAGAAATGCTTTGGCTGCGCCATCAAGAAAAATCGAGGGAATGCTGAAGCTGTCAAGGAAGCTATATCGAATATCGTAAACCACGCTTTCGATAAACATGAAAGGTGTGGTGAATGGTGTCGCTTCGGAGTCGATCCAGTAAATTATAAACACGTCGGACTCCCAAACGGAAAAGGATTGAGTGGCGAGCTATTGTACAACAATCTAAAGCAGATCTTCGAGCCATACGCTAACAACGCCCAGAAAATCTCCGCGTGCAGCTCAACTCAGCCCAATGAATCGTTTAACGCCATTGCAATGTCGAAGGCCCCAAAGAGTCGATGTTATGGTCGTTCCGAATCTTTGGCTTATAGAGTGGACACTGCAGTTGCACAGAAAAATACAGGAACCGAGTATCTTGTAGCTGTAAACGAAGAACTGGGAATCTCCCCTGGCAAAAATACGATCAGCTTTCGTCGGCAAAAAGATGCACGCCGAATGATGATGGCCAGACGAGCGACGAAAGTTGAATCCAAGCGGCGGCGATTGTTTCGAAAAAAAAACAAAGAACTCAGAAGAGGACCACCACTGAAAACAGAGAAGGAATAACTTATTCCTCAGGATGTTCGTTGGCTGATGACATATTTGTACGCGAACAAACTTCCATCGTTCCAGCCGAGGATATGGTTCCAGTGATATTCGATCTTGAGACCACTGGTTTTGGTTCAAAAGCGGAAATAATCCAAATTGCGGCGAAATATCGGAATCAGGAATTCAATACGTACATCCTTCCATCACACGGTGTTCCTGCGGTCGTAACAGATCTCACAGGGCTTTCGGTCCAAGACGGCGTACTGAGTTTGCAATCTGGGAACGTTACTTCGTCTATTAAAACGACACCGCCACGACACGCTTGTATGGAATTTATCTCGTTTTTAAAATCCATATCAAACAACATCATTCTCGTAGCTCACAAAGGAGTAACTTTCGATGGTCCCCAAATCGTCAAACAAATGCACAAGGAGAAATTGTTAGAGGAGTTTGAAACTATAGTTAAAGGATTCACTGATACTTTGCCAGCCTTCAAGCAGGTAACGGAATTGGCCTCCAGAGTCGCGGCGAAACGCAGTTTCAAGCAATCGGACCTTGCTCTTGAATATCTCGGACCCGAGAGTGCAACGGGAGCACATAACGCCGTTGTGGACGTTCAAATGCTGCAGGATTTGCTAACCCGATTTTCAATCGACGAAGACGAATTGATTCGGCGAGCAGTCCCTTTCTCTTCAGTCGCAAATGCAAGTCACGAAAGGAAGCAGAAAAAAGCAAGGGTGGACGAGCTACGCGCGATGGATGGGCAGGTTTCAAAATCAACGCTGTCAAAAATAGCAGCTGTAGGCATTACCTTGGCTCAACTGGAAAATACTTTCAGCACAAACGGAGAAAGTGGTATTTCGCTGTTACTAGGTGCAGATATTGGGGGGAAGCCACGAGTAACAAAAAATAAAAAAATCTTGGGCCAAATTTGTAACGCGCTCCAAGGCCGATTGTAATTTTATGTTGAAACTGATGTTGACGGCGTAAAAAAAAATGTTGGCGTTTTCACTGCGGATATTTGTGGAATACTGTTATGTATGATGTATAAATTAATGTAAGATAAATAAAATCTGAAAATCAAAAAGTGTCTTTCCCTGATATTTATACTTCGAATGAGTACATAGTATTTATTTAGCGAGTATGTATAATGCTCAGAGATGCGCATAATTCACAAAATACGAACCTCAAAATTTTAATTTATCGTAAAACAGTACATGAATATCGCAAAATTTCGATACCAGGTAAAAAAATAAATTCTACTCACTATTATACAAAGATATTGTGACTTCCAGTGAATTTACGGTCGCAAATCGTTTGAATCGCGCGCGCGTTCCGCAGCCTTTAATGGCGCTAGCGACGTTGCCAAGTCTCTGTCGCTCAAGCAACGATTTCATAAAATCGCTTCAATTAAATCATAATATCATCATAATTACGTGGTCACCTATCGTTTTTTCAAATTCTGTGCAATCCTAAGACTTCAATGTATACGCAGAGAAGTTTTTTTTCCCTGAAAGTACTTTGCAAATATAGCCTTTAGGCAATAACGTGACACTACCCACAGTCTGTTGAACAATGCCTATACAAAACCTCTAATTTTATTAATTTATTTCTCAGCAACCGCGTGGGCAAAATTTGTTTTTAAATGCTTAAAAAATTACTCGAATTTCATTCTTTATAATAAAAAAATACCGGTCGAGGATATAGTGGTGACCAAATCGGATGTATTCCCTTAAACGGGGACTTAGGAGTTCATAGTATTAAATAAGACTCTACAGTTTTGTGTTCTCGGGCTTCGATAATTTTGTATTTTATTTCATAATTCCGCACGCTTCGTATTTTGAGAAATTTGTACATCCGAACTCTGAATTTTGTTACACCACGAGGTGTCGATATTTGTGTTCATCATCACGATTAATTACATGTTAACATCCTTTGTTGAGAATAATCGGTTTATTTGATTTCTTGGTTTTACGAATAAAATTCGACGGTTGCATTCTTAAATTCAGTGTCACAGTTTCTTTACGATCGTGTCCTTCCTATCTACAGCATCAGCATCCAGTTCAACACAAAAAGGGTAAGTGACATTATCAACACAAAAAGGCAAGTGACAAAGTCTCAGACCTCAGTGAAATTCCCTTTAGAGAAGCATTCGCAGCTCGTCCCCGAGTCATTTTCCGAAAGGTTAGACTCGAAACAGAGCTTGCGCGTTTAGTGTACTTCGTCAGATGTGGTATAGGGAGGAGCCTTCCTTCTTGACCAGAGCATGGGTAAATCACGCTGAACCGCACTAATAGGTGTAAAATTGTCGCTCGAGTAAAATCTACGACACTTTTGACGTAACAGGTATCAACCGGTTGGCATCATTTGCCTAAAGCTTGTTCTACTTTTAATAGTAGCGGTTAATTTTCTTTACTCCCACACGGAGAAAATGACTTGGTTAAATGTACCAATTTTTTATTGGTTAAACAAAATTGGTTATTGTAACCAATAGTTTCATAGATTTAATGCCGCACACTTGGTTCCCTTACCAACGGGAACTTGGTTCATACTTTAGTGCATATGACCAATAGAAATAGGTGCCTCGATCAAGGATTTGTAGCTAACCACGAGAATTGGTTGTCATGACTGCTGTTATGGGCATGTGACATACCGACTCGCACCTGAACAATTCGTAAGTGCGGTTTGTCGCGAATTATGAACGGATCGAAGCGAAAATAGAAATACAGACGCCACTAATGTGAATCTCGTTAATGAATTAGTCAGAATTTTTATTTTCGAAAAAAATAAATTACAGATCGATTACCTCCAGATTTTTGTTCTGGAGGTAATTGATCAGGAGGTAATCGATCTGCAATTTTTTTTATTGGCTTTAGTTTGTTTAAACATTCTGTCAGTGAGATCCGATTCCCATAATTCACAGTATTTCACGGGGAAAAATATGTTATACCATAACCGACAGCGTGGGTGCGCGGTCGGTGTATGGCTTTGGCGATCACCCAAGTTAAGCAACTCGACTCGCGGTCAGTACTTGGATGGGTGACCGCACTAATTTGCGCGCCATCCCGAGGAACTTTACGAGGACCAAGGGGGTGGGTAGAATAAAAGCCTGACGGCATACGCTGGAAAAAAAAGTATATATATTTTTGGCTACAATAAAAAAATTTATTGATTCAACCAAGAAAATTGGTTATTCTAGCCAAGTGCATTAGTTGCCCCAACCAAGTAAATTGGTTAAACCGGCCCGGTGAAATGGTTGCTCCAACCAAGTACATTGGTTATTCCAATTATTTAATCGTAGTTGGCTCGACCAATTACTTGGTTGCTGAAACTAATATAATCTTACTAAGTTCCATTGGTTGATGCAACCAGAAAATCGTCTGGCGCATATATAACCAAGGCAATTCGTTGCAGATAACCAATTTCTTTGTTACACCAACCAAGTCGTTTTTTCCGTGCAAGGGTAGCGATTTAGCGACTCTTGAAGTTCTTTTGTGGACTTTCAGTCCACAAAAGAAAAGTCAATGTATTGTCAACATGACTACATTTTGGCAATATAAGTCAACAGTAACGCAGCTGTTTAATTCATGTTACATAACACACGTTACATAACACGATAACTTTACTGAGTGGGAAGTAATAACTTACATGTAAGTTAGAAACGTTACTTGTATCTTTTGGATAAATTGCTGTTACGTTGCGGTTACATCGTGCAACGCACTAGCAACGTTACGAGATCGCAACGGTTATGTAATACAGGTTATATAACATATAAATGTTACTTGTTACATATCAGTTACATCACATAACGTATGGGCAACATAACTCACTTGTACCAATTACGTAACGCATGTTATATAACATGGTAACATTTCTGAGTGGGAAATAGTAAGTTACACGTAAGTCACATGCAAGTTACACGTGATGTTATTTGTTACATTCGGTTACATAGCCGTTACATTGCTGTAATATTACCGTGTTAAAAGTGAGTGAGTTAAAAAGTGATGGTGGAATCCAGTCGA
Source organism: Pimpla rufipes (assembly GCA_963932165.1). NCBI lineage: Eukaryota > Metazoa > Arthropoda > Insecta > Hymenoptera > Ichneumonidae > Pimpla > Pimpla rufipes. The sequence goes on from OZ010630.1 coordinate 8,995,807, forward strand.
TCCGAAAAGAGCACGTTCGACGCGTGTTATACTTTGCTGGGCTAACTGCTGGACTAATCTGTTCTAATATCATGACAGCTTTACATTATTGTACGTTAGTCTAACAAATTAGTTTGCTAAGCGTGAATGAAGCCCGCGAGAATTTTTATAGTGCGTATAGCATATCGGAAAGAGTCCAGGGCGGAGTCCGAGAAGGATTATGCGTTCGGCCGGATTCCCCGACTCTCAGCGAGAAACTCCCGGGTCCGGCTCGATTCTCCGACTGTCGGCTAACAAATCCCGGATGGAGTCCAGGCGGGATTGTGAGTTCGTCTCGATTCTTCGACTGTTAGCGAAAAAGTCCCGGATGAAGTCCGGGCGGGACCGTGAGTCCGGCCGGATTCTCCGACTGTCAGCTAAAAAGTCCCGGGTGGAGTCCCGTATGAAGTCCGAGCGGGATTGTGAGTACGTCTCGATTCTTCGACTCTTAGCGAAAAAGTCCCGGATGGAGTCCCGGATAGAGTCCGGGTGGGAGTCCCGGATAGAGTCCGGGTGGGAGTCCCGGATAGAGTCCGGGTGGGAGTCCCGGATAGAGTCCAGGTGGGAGTCCCGGATGGATTCTGGGATGGACTTCGGGATCGGATCAAATCCCGAAGTCCAGTCGAGAATCCGTCCGGGACTCCCGCCAGGACAACCGGGGCTCCTGCCCCGACTCCCGCCAGGATTCTCGCCCGGACTCCATCCGGGAGTCCTTCCGGGACTATTTTTTTCTGCGTGGGTTATGGCCCGCTCGAATCTTCCTTCCCATTTTCCATTTCCATCTTCCTTTCGGGACGATTACGCGTTTACCACATTTCGCGAATTTGCTTCTGGTAATTTCACAATTGTTATCGAAGAAGGACAAACGCATCGTTTGTAATCGCACCACTCAGCTGAATTTGGGTCCAACGGTTATGAGTTAAAGCAAAAATGAACGAACGCATTTCTCGAGCTACCATCTTTTTTCTTGCATTTGTCAATTTTCAATTTCTTATTTTTCATACAGTATTCTTTAGGATATACGAGCGGTATAGTTCCGCCAAACGTGAGTTTCAGTGAAAATTTCGAACACTTTCCGATGGGATAAAAATCTGAAAAAGATCAGACACATTGAAGATGCCGAAAAGATTCATTTTGCACAATAATAATGCAAAATGTTATTAACAAATAGACGAAAATAGAATTGTTCATCAAATCACCCGTTAACATAACTTTTTTTCCAATGAAAATGATTTGGACAATTTTTTTAAAATATGTATGAATTTTTTGTAGAATTTTGTGTAATTTTTTGAAATTGCATTTTTTGAAAATGTTGGAGCTGTTTTTGTGAATCTACTTGATGAATTGTCATCAATCATTTTCATTTGCAATATTTACAATAATTTTTCGAATCATGCTATAAATATATGAATAAGTGCTGAACGGACGGCAATTATTACTATGCAGCATCGTAATAATGACAAGATACAAATTTTCCTAAATTAAATTGTTCACAGCTTTATACGAATAGCAAATTATGTTTTGTTGCTTGTTGTTTTACTTAGAATAGATAGAAAATTCTGTTCGGACAATTCATAAATGTAGCTGTTGCCTTCCACGAATAATTTTATATAAGAAATTGTACATTTTGGATAATAATCTAATCATTTTCTACTATGCGTTCGACGAATTTGTATCATTCACATAGTAGAATATGTAACAGAGATTGCGTATACTGTGTATCGATATAGTGATTCTTCTCATTACTTTCGAACTTGAATTGCAGTCCTATGTGGCATAGTAAAAAGTGCTATGCAGTGCAGCAGTCGACCTGTTCAATATACAGGATGGGCTTGAGTGTTACGCAGCATAGTAATTTTTCTTGAATGCTCTAGTATATATAATCAAAATCACAAAACGAATGCTACTATGTCGATGTGATTTCGCAAATTTCATGTGAGACTTAGATACCCTAAATTGTCAAGTAGTCAGTAGCACAGTCGGTAGCGATAGCGTTGTTTGGAAGTTAGGTAGGTAGGTCGTAGTTTCAAATCCCGGGTAGGTAGGAACATTTTCATCGCCTGAAACAGGTACCCATGCTTCGAGAGGTAATTCTCGAGTCAGAAAATACTTTTTTATAATTATCCTCGAGTCGATAAATATATTTTTATAGTTATTTTTATTGTTTCATTAATATATACATTGGTAAAAAAGCTGTGTCGATCTCATACATCGGTATGCACCTGTGTATTTTTACTATTCTGTATTGCGTTACTAACTATGAAATGCATAATTTTTAATATGCTACATACGATTTATTCCTGAATTGAACATTGCAACCAACCCTAGAAATTCAAACAGGTTCTAAATTACTATGCTGTTATAGCACTGAAAACCTAAATTTCTGGTACTAAGCACTACAATCTGAACCCTCATTTTCTTCGTGTAGAGGAAGCATCGTCAAACGTGTAAAATACTGAGGAACCCTAGCGGATCGTAAGAACCGCAAAATAACCGAAAAGTGACCAGTCGCTATGGAACAAAAAATAACCCCAAGGTAACGCGGAAGTAGCTTATTGACCGTTGGGTAACTACAAAGTGACCATAGTCAAACTTTCTCCTCATGGTTCGTCTAGCGTTACTATTAGGTCGAGTAACGCGGAAGCAGCGTATTGACCACCAAGTAACCGCAAAGTGACCCGAGTTCGACTCTTCTTCGTGGTTCGATTATCGTTACCACTAGGTCATGTAACGCAGAAGCAACTTGTTGACCGTCGAGTGACGGCAAAGTAACCCCAGTTGAACGTTTTCACCATGGTTCGTTTGGGGTTACTGTTCGGTCGAGTAACGCAGTAGCTTCTTGGAGACCGCCAAGTAACCACAAAGTGACGCCAGTTAAATGTTCTCCCCATGGTTCGTCTAGCGTTACTGTTAATACTACTCCGGTCTCTCGGCGTCAGCCTCAACCTCACCTCTCTATGTAGATACGAAAGGGTCGGCCTGCGGTTCGGCGCCTGACGGCTTATACATGGGCCGTAAAGGGGAATAAGGTGCTACAACTGCCCCCGAGCGCTAGGTTCCAATTTGGACTTAGAACATTTTTCACAACATTTTTTTTTTTTGTTATTCCCTCAAATAACTCGAGTTATCAAACGGATTAAATTTTGTTTTCTCAAAAAACGATTTTTTCACTGACGCATGGAACGACCGACCGCTACTTTGACCGGACTTCTCCGAGGGACATAGAAACATTTTCTCAAGCATGTTTCTTCTCACTATTTGATAATACAACATGGCCTTTAACATTGTATAAAGTTATGAACTTTTTTTTTTTTCATTTTTATCAAAGGACTTTGAAGTTTTTTTTTATTTTTTTTCTTTATTCGATCACGCAAGTCGAGTTGTGCAAAGACTCGATCAAATTTTCATCGAGACATTTTTTTTTCGTCGACGCATGGATCGACTCGTCGTCGATTTCGTCCGACTTCCTCGAGGGACTTAGAAAATTTGTCTTCAACGCATGGATCGACTCGTCGTCGATTTCATTTTGCGGTTACATCACGGAAACGAAGTTATTACTCTGCATAATTCAACCTAATAGTAACCCGAAACGGCCCATTGTGCCGACGGTCGACCGGGGGTCAATTTTCGGTTACTCTCCGGTTACTAAGAAACGTTTGCGGTATTCAACCTGATAGTAACCTGAAACGGACGATGACTTGAACGTATCCACTGAGACGTCTTGCGACCATTCAATCTAAAAGTATCTTCTATTGGATGGGATAACGCGAAAAAAACTCAGGAACTCTTAGGTAATCGCTAAATGACCGTAGTTGGACGGTCAGACCATGGTTCGTTCGGGGTTATTATTAGGTCAAATAACGCGGAAGCATCTCGGTTACTTTGAAAACTCTAGAAATAACCGAACCAAAAACCATGAACCTTTAAATAACCGAAAAACAACTTTTAACGAATCGTCGGTGACTTCGGCGTTACTTTGAGGTTCGTTTTTGGTTACAAACATCGGTTGTTTTGCGGTTGCTGTCGGGTTATTTTTTGTTCCATGGCGACGGTCGCTAAAAGGGCATTTTGGAGTTCCTTTACGGTTCTTTTACGGTAAAACAACCAAAAAGTAACCAAAAAGGAACCTCAGAATGACAGTAACCTGCAAGTGACCGTCAAGAAACCACAAAATGACGGTCACTCGGGTCCGCTAGGGAAGCAATTTGCAAGAATTTAATGTGCAGTATTTTTCGGCTGCTTTTTTTATTAATTCAAAATGTAAGATTTTAACCGATTCACCGAATTGTCTCAAAGTTGTACCCAACTCATGTTTCATGGTAGTCGATGTGGGGGTTAAATTAGAATGCCGTATCTCGTAATTTGCACGAGCCAGAGCGAGAACGAGATTTTTCAAAATATTCAAAATGCCATAAACTTTGAACGGCTGAACAGATCCGCGTCAAACTTGTACTCGAAACTTGTGCCACGGTTGTCCATATGTGAATCAAATTTGAGATAATTCTGCAAAATTTTTGTACACATTTTTTTCGTGACAGCTTTTTTTGTTTTTCATGACGCAACATCGAAATTTACCGGTATAATGACCGTTTCCTTGACGAAATTCATCAATGATAATCAATAACCGTAATGACACGTTTGAAATTGCAATCGGATGTCTCAGAATTTACAGGAGTTGAAGTACTTACAGACGGATTATCCTGCATCACTCAATTTTACATTGGTCAGTTCCCGCGACTAATAATCGTTCCTGCTTTGAATATTTTTCATTTCCACTTCGGGTCAAGAGCCAAACGTATCAACCGCAAATTCCGCTTAAATTTGCACGATTAAAATTAAATTGAAATAATTCGCTCCAATAACCGACGAAAATGCAGAATTTATCGATTAAATGACACATCCGGCAAAAGCACGGAAAGACCACATTAAAAATGATCTGCTCTTGATGTTATATCCATGAACATTACATTTACATATTCCCACCGAATCGTCGGTTTTGCCAATCGGCTACCTAATCGATCAGCGTATCCCGCATAAAGTAAAAAGAGGAGCGGAAAATTTCGAACATTTCTCGATGAAGTAATAATCTGAAAAAAATCATGCATGTAGAATAATCGTTCCAAAATGTTATTAACAAATTAATGAAAAAATAAATTGTTCAAAAATGTACCCGGCAAACCAAATTTATTTTCGAATGGAATTTATTCATTCATTTTTCGGAATACGTATGCATTTGTCCCGAATTTTGTTTAATTTTTTTTAAATTGCGTTTTTTAAGCAAGATGAGGAGCGAAAACCGTAATTTAAAAAAATTAGACAACATTCTGAAAAAATTCATACATATTCAGAAAAATTAATGAGGACTTCCGTTTCCGGTGTGAAAGAGTGTGGACGCGTGTGTCGAAGTGTGGAAGAAAAGTGGCGAGAAAGGGAAAAATAGAGTGAGTGGGGATAGATAAGCGGGTGGGAATTAAAAAGGGTGAAAAAGGGAGCAAGACGGAGTAAAAAGGGAGTGAGCGGGGGAGCGAGACGGAGAGGAAAGAGGAAAAGAAAAAAGGAAAGTGAGGTTAGGAAGTGGCAACGACGAGGGGTAGGGGGGAAAAGGATAGCGGGGGACGGGAGAGCCAGGCGGCGAGAAGACGAAGCGAAATCATCAAAATAAAAAAAGTAAAAAATACCGCTATTAGGGAATCGTGAAACGAAAAAAACTGCCGTGGTAGAACATTTTTCGGATGCACAGGTGAGACGGTACAGCTGACAATCATTTTAAAAATGCAGATAACGACAGCATTTTTTCAAAATCATCAAAATAAAAAAGTAAAAATTACCGCCATTAGACAATCGAAAAACGAAAAAATCTGCGATGAAAGAAATTTTTTTGGATGAACAGGTCAAACGGCGCAGCTGACAATCAGCAAAAAAATGCAGATAACAATACAATTTTTTCAAAATCATCAAAATAAAAAAAGTAAAAAATACCGCCATTAGGGAATCGTGAAACGAACAAATCTGCCGTGAAGGATTTTTTTTTACCTCCCGGTTACATAGTAACGGCTGACACAAGTGTGAAATTTGCAGATGCAGAAATCTTCAGGGTCATTATTTGATATCATTATATGCACGTTTTATTGGATTTTTTCCAATGTGCACAAACCTCACCGTGGACGATTCTTATGTGCATGAATCATACTCTGTCATAACATTTTGTAATGATTATTATGCAAAATCAATCTTTTCAGCACATGCTTGCATTTTTTCAGATTCTTATCTCATCGAGAAGTGTTCGAAATTTTACCCAAAACTCACATTCGACGGGATTGTGTCGATAGTATCGATGTCAAATTCCATGAGAATTTCGAGCTCTTCTCGATGGGGTAAAAATCTGAAAAAAATCAATCATGTGGAAGGTGCTGAAAATATTGATTTTGCATGATAATAATTCCAAATTGTTATCAACAAATTAATTAAATAAAAGGTTGTTCAGCGAATCTGCCGTCATCCTAATTTTTTTCAAATGAAAACATTTCGTCAATGTTTTGAAATAGGTCTTCATTTGTTCAGAATTTTTTGTGATTTTTTGAAACGTTTAAAATGTTATATTATTTTAAAACGTGTGGAAAGTACGAATTTCGAATACATGTCTGTAAGAAAACCACCCGTAACACCCAAGAAGTGCCTGGATGATTGATGAATTAGATTCGCAAAGAAATAAAATTCTGAAAGAATTCATACGTATTCAGAAAAATTAGTGAACGTTTCTATATGAAAAACGTTACATTAACGGCTTATTTTTTAACAAATTTTTATTTCAATAATCTATTAACATTTTATAATTATTACTAGGGGGCACACCCCTTGCGCGCTTCGCGTGCTTCCCCTCGCAGTCGTCGCCCCGTGAATAGATCTCTAATATAGAAATATCTCTCTATATTATACTTAATCTTATCCTACTTGATTTAACACTACCTACCCTAGCACTACTTAACTTAATGAGATAGTCTCGCGGACAGTTCAATTCGCATAAATTCGAGAAAAGTGCGAGAGAATTGCAAACACTTCTCGATAGTATAAAAATCTGAAAAAATTCATGCACATTAAAGGTACTGAAAAGATTAATTTTGGATCATAATAATTCAGAAATGTTATTAACAAATTGATAAAAAAATAGTTGTTTAACAAATATTTCGGTGACCCAAGTTTTTTTGTGGATAAAAACGATGCATTCGTCTTTCTGAATACGTATGAATTATTTCAGATTTTTATCTAATCTTTGAAATTTGTGTTATTTTACATGGAAAATATTTGTGAAACAACTATTTTTTTATCAATTTGTTAATAACATTTTAGAATTATTACGATTCAAAATTAATCTTTTCAGTACCTTTAATGTGCATGAATTTTTTTAGATTTTTATACCATCGAGAAGTGTTTGCAATTCTCTCGCATTTTTCTCGAATTTATGCGAATTGAACTGTCCGCGAGACTACCTCCTTAACCCGATCTAAACTAACCCTACGTCACGCTGTCCGAGTAAACGTTGGAGTTCTGGAGATCAGCCTGTAGACGGCTACACTCGGCGTAGGTTTTATTGTGGTTTCCCTGCGCTCTTGGCGAATGCGAGTGCCTCTAAGTCATCAAAGTCGGTCCGCAGCCGCAATTGGGCTCGTAACTGCTTCGACTACCGGACCTCTTAAGGGCCCAAGGCCCAGAGGTTGTTTTCAAAGAAGAACCCCCTTTCCGCAACCCATACCCATATTTTACTTAACTTGGCATGGTTACCATGGTAACGGTTGCCATGGAAATTGTTGCTATGGCTGAGGTTAAATTTAGGTTGAAGGCTTAAGTTGGGTGAGGTTAAAATTAGGGATTAATGGTAATTAGGCGATTAGCGGGTAGAGATAATTCTCTGTAAAATAAAGTTTTTTTTAGCCGTCAAGATTCCCGAATTCCACTATGCCAATTTTTGTATACGCTGTGCATCCTGCCAAATAATCTCTAAAATCTACAGCGAAATAAAAGATACAGCATTGAAACAAAAAATATATTTTCCGTTTTTTGCTTTGAAATTGACTTTTTGTTGCCATACAAATATAACATACTAGGGGGCTGCGCCCCCTGCGGGCTTCGCGCGCCAACCCCCCCCCCTGACGCCGTAAACCTACCTAACCTAACCCTGATTAACTTAACCCTACTTATCTTAATCCCACCTAATTTAATACTACCTAACTTAACGCTACCTGATTTAACTCTACGTAAGTTAACCCTACCTAACTTAATCCTACATAACATAACCCTACCTAACTTATCCCTACCTGACTTAGCCCTACCTAACTTAACCCTACCTAACTTAATTATATCTAACTTAACCCTACCTAATTTAATTCTATCTAACTTAACCCTACCTAAGTTAATCCTACCTATGACGAGACCCACATCCCTCAGAACCCCTATCCCTCGGGACGACCCTCCCATCCCTCAGAATCCATATTCATCGGAACCCCCCTCCCGTTCCTCAGATCCCCTATTTTCATTTTCCAAAACCATAAATCCCCCAAGGCCTGATTTTTCTAAGTCCTTTTCCAAAAACACAGGCCCCCAAGCGCGGATCTTTCAATGGCCTTTTTCAAAAACATAGACTCCGAAATACCGGATTTTTCTTAGTGCTATTCCAAAAACATACGCCCGCCAAGTCCCTTGGGGGACTTAGAAAAAAACAGACCCTTGAGGGACTTAGAGATAAACAGCCCAAATTCCTTGAGGGACTTAGAAAAAATCAGGCCTGGGTGGGCCATTTTACCCCACCTCGCTTGATTATCCTACACGGCGGCAGCGGCAGCGGCGGCGGCGGCGGCGAGATATTTTTAATATATAGAGAGATTTTGCATTAAATAGTCCATGGAAAAACATAACTTTTTTGTTTCCACATTTTTCTGCCGCACTGTTATCTTCCATGATATACGGAATCAAAAAAAAATCATTTCCGAAACGAGTGAATTAAAAAAAAGTTGCTGTCACCAACGGACCAATCATCCGCGAAATCGGCGACGACGCGAAGCGCGTAGACCGCGGCGTCGCGGGACATGCGCGAGCGATCGCGACGGAGAGGGGATAGCGGCCCGGCGGCCGGGGCGAGGCGGCACGGCTGACGAGCGAGCGCGAGCCCAGCAGTCTGTGGGAAGAGGTGCGAGAGAGCGCGCGATCTGAGTCGGTGTGCGTGCGGTGCGGGCCCGAGCGCGGGCGTGAGTGAGCGCGAGAGACCGCGACAAGCGAGTGCGACGCGGAGTGCGCGATCGAGCGAGCGAGAGCGAAAAATTGTTGCCGCTCCAAAATATTTAATTATTTCGATTACGAATAAAAACCATCTTTAGTTGCGAAGTACGTCGTTGCGATATTTTTCCTGACTAAATCCTTCACCAGTGTGCAGTCATGTTACCACTAATCACCCATCAACCTTTCGGGAAATTGACGGTCGTCGTTCGCGTGTGTGTGTGGACGAGATTGTAGGGAGATACTCGTGGATTGTTCGAGTAGTTGACAGCCCTTCGCTTGTCGATTGTCCAAGCAGGCTGGGGCACGAATAATCGTCAATGGCCCGAGTGGTTGACAGCCGGAGAGCTGGTCGATCGTCCGGAGTAGCCGGACGAGTCGCATGCATGTTGTTGGGGGTCTCTTTGTCGGAGTTAGTCGTAGTGGGTTACTGGCATGCGGAATGTTTATTTTCGTTTTTATAGGTTGTCGGCGCGATACAATTACTGATTTATGTGGAACAATAACAAACTGGTCCTTCGAGCCGGATCTGGGCTGGCGATATAAACATGCGGATTATTTGTTTCGTTAGCAAGAAAGGAAATAACGGATATGGAGTTTTCGTTTCAGAACATAAATCGGAGGCGTAATGCCGCCCCGGGTCGGGCCTCGTGGAAGACCAAGAGGGAGACCGCGGGGCCGCGGGCGCGGCCGCGGCCGCGGGGGTGTAGACCACGCAAACATCGAGCTTCAGTCTGGTGAAATACCGAACCCGGATGATACAATCAACGCACCACCTGTCGGAAGGAACGACGCGAGGGATCGCGACGAAGGCCGAAGGAGCGGAGGAAGAACCGGACGGCGGAATTCAGTCGACACATATCGCTCGCGGTCACGGAGCCCAGCGGACTCACGGCGCACAAGGCAAAGAAGCGTATCCCGTTCGCAAGATTCGCGAGCAGCGAACCCGACAGATTCTCGCCACGTGCGACAGCCAAGCGCGGAGAGTACGCGCAGTTCGCGAGCACGGAGCTCAGTAAATTCGCAACAACCGCGGAACTTGGCATTAACACCCACGCCAGGAGGCGCGAACGGCGCGGTCAGCCGTAAACGTCGGCTCGAACTGGCTGCCGCCGAGGAGCGCGTAAAAATACGAAAAATATCATTGATGGCCCAAGAACAAGTCGACATAGAAATAATCAATCGGCGCCTTCAAGTTGAATTGGCGGAATTAGAAGAACAAACTCGAGAGGCGACGCCATATGAAGACCGAAGAACTCCCTCGCCACGCAGCAGCCGCACTGCCGAATCACGTACAAGAGAATGGGTCAGGTCTAATATCGAAACTCGACATACCGAGACGCGCGCGCCGAAGCAGGACGCCGACGAGTCGACTTCAAGAGGCATCGAGCAGCTAGCATCGGCGATAACGCACGCCATGGAGAGGGCGCAAGAAAATGTTCGCAATAACGACGCAAATCAGCGATTGGTAACACGGCTCACGACGTCGCGAGATCTGCCATCGTTCGATGGAGACCCGCTCGAATGGCCGAGGTTTAAAAGAGCATTCGAATCATCAACTGAGTTGGGTGGTTATTCCGAAGACGAGAACGTGGCACGGCTGGCGCGATGCTTGCGCAAGGAAGCTCGTGACGCGGTATCCTCGCTAATGATAGGTCCCGCCAAACTATCTCAAATCATGGACACCCTCCAATTGCGATTTGGAAATCCAGACTTGGTGGCGCAAAAAATTGGGAAAGAAATCAAGCGGCTACCTCGATTGGACAGTGAGCGAGGAAACCTCACAGTATTCGCCACGACGATAAAAAACTGTGTGACAGTCATGCAATCCCTCGGCCACATCGGGTACCTACACAGCCCTGAGCTGCACGCGGAGATAGTGGACAAGATACCGGCGTCGATGATTCGTGGCTACAATTTATTCTATCACGAAAGAAAGGACACGAATACCCCAAAACTGGCTATCTTAGCAGATTATCTACGGTTCGAAGCGGACATAGCGTGCGCAGCAGGGACTACGGATGCGGCTGGACGAGCAGCTCGTCCTGAGCGTTCCAAAAGCACGCCTAAGGCAAAATACGACGAACGGCCACGACGAGCCATAATTCTCAATACGAGTAGTGGAAACTCGAGGCAGAGCAACCAAAATAGAGAAAACGCGAGGGAGGACAGATGCGGTTTTTGTCAAAATCGTGGTCACGCTACTCCAGCGTGTAACAAATTCTCCGCCTTGCCGGTTCACAGACGTTGGCGGTGGGCATCGGAAAATCGGGTATGTTTCCGATGTTTCAAGAGCGACCATCGACAGGACGCGTGCAGAGCGGAACGTTGTCAACACCCAGGGTGCACGGGCTCACATCACAAATTATTGCACACGGAAAAACGCGCCCGTTCGCCCGCCCGTCAGTCGGCGGAGACCACGACCCAGAAGAAGAAAGCGACGAATCAGTCCGTAAATAATACGTGGTCCGAAGAAGGAAGACGAGTTCTGTTGAAAATAGTGCCTGTCAGGTTATGGGGACCGAAGGGGAGCACGTCTACGTACGCGTTGCTGGATGAGGGATCAACGATAACTCTGCTCGACAACGAACTAGCGGATAAGATCGGAGCTACCGGAGAAACGGTTGGATTAAACCTCCACGGAGTCAGCCAGATGTGTACCAAGATACCAAGCAGCCGACGCATCGAATTCCGCGTTAGTGGAACGACTAAGGGCAGTCGCAAGCACGACATATCAGGAGCACGAACGGTACCTGACCTCAGGATTCACTGTCAATCATTGAGCAGTGATGACATAAAGAATAACGAGCACTTGAAGCACATAGACTTGCCGTTGTAAGATAACGCCGTGCCAAAATTGCTCATCGGACAAGACCACTGGGACTTGTTAACTCCCACGGAGATACGTGCGGGACCGAGACACGCTCCAGTAGCAACAAATACGCAACTCGGGTGGGTGGTACACGGCTACGCCACCGCGGCCTCATCGCAAAACCGACGACAAAAAATACTTATAACAACCGAACACTCGTCCGAGCACGCTGCAGTCGAAGAAAATGGTAGTCGAGCAGATCGCGAGCTTCACAATCTGGTGAAAGCGTCATTCGCAGTGGACGCGATAGGAGTTACCACCGGTAGCAGAAAAAACGCGCGAGACCAACGCGCGGAAGAAATCATGGCGAGAACAGCGCGGCGAGTGGGGGATCGCTGGGAAATCGGGCTGTTATGGAAACTCGATGGTGTTCGGTTACCCGACAGCTACCCGGCCGCCCTCAAACGCCTCGAGTCTCTCGAGCGAAAAATGAGTAGAGCACGGAGAAAATGACTTGGTTAAATGTACCAATTTTTTATTGGTTAAACAAAATTGGTTATTGTAACCAATAGTTTCATAGATTTAATGCCGCACACTTGGTTCCCTTACCAACGGGAACTTGGTTCATACTTTAGTGCATATGACCAATAGAAATAGGTGCCTCGATCAAGGATTTGTAGCTAACCACGAGAATTGGTTGTCATGACTGCTGTTATGGGCATGTGACATACCGACTCGCACCTGAACAATTCGTAAGTGCGGTTTGTCGCGAATTATGAACGGATCGAAGTGAAAATAGAAATACAGACGCCACTAATGTGAATCTCGTTAATGAATTAGTCAGAATTTTTATTTTCGAAAAAAATAAATTACAGATCGATTACCTCCAGATTTTTGTTCTGGAGGTAATTGATCAGGAGGTAATCGATCTGCAATTTTATTTTTTTTTAATAACAATTCTGACTAATTCATTAACGAGATTCACGTTACTGGCGTCTGTATTTCAATTTTCGCTTCGATCCGTTCATAATTCGCGAAAAACCGCACTTCCAAACTTTTGAGGTGCGCGTCGGTATTTCACATTGCCTTATAACCAAGTTTTTGGTAGGACTAAAGATTACCTATTTTATTGGATGGAACATCTAATTATTTTAGTTAGTACCATCATCGGCCGTTAGTTCCGTAACCGCTTGAGGAAAAACTTCGTACTGCGTGTTTTTGCATTATAAGCCACGTGCGTGCGTTTATTGGCTTTAGTTTGTTTAAACATTCTGTCAGTGAGATCCGATTCCCATAATTCACAGTATTTCACGGTGAAAAATATGTTGTACCATAACCGACAGCGTGGGTGCGCGGTCGGTGTATGGCTTTGGCGATCACCCAAGTTAAGCATCTCGACTCGCGGTCAGTACTTGGATGGGTGACCGCTTAGCGACGCAGTAATTTGCGCGCCATCCCGAGGAACTTTACGAGGACCAAGGGGGTGGGTAGAATAAAAGCCTGACGGCATACGCTGGAAAAAAAAGTATATATATTTTTGGCTACAATAAAAAAATTTATTGATTCAACCAAGAAAATTGGTTATTCTAGCCAAGTGCATTAGTTGCCCCAACCAAGTAAATTGGTTAAATCGGCCCGGTGAAATGGTTGCTCCAACCAAGTACATTGGTTATTCCAATTATTTAATCGTAGTTGGCTCGACCAATTACTTGGTTGCTGAAACTAATATAATCTTACTAAGTTCCATTGGTTGATGCAACCAGAAAATCGTCTGGCGCATATATAACCAATAGGGTGGTCCTTAAAAGGGGTATTTTTAAATTTTGATCTTGCCGCCCCCCAGATCGGTTCGAAATAAAAAAAAAGAAATCCTCAATTTTTTTCAGATTTTTTCTACCACTCTTAACCCTCCCCCACGGGGATTGAAGTTTTCCATTCAAAATACATGGGACTTTTCGGTCTTCGCAGTCAATATTTTCTTGCGGGACTATACGTCGATCGAAAAATCTGAAATTTACACAAATTACGCTATAAACATTTTACTATAAGGGGAAAAATCACCAACCCCCTATCCTCAAACTTGGGAGGGGGGGAGGGTTGACAATGTCAGTCCAAAAAGATATATGGATTTTGCAGTAAAAAAAAGTGTTAAATGTGGTCTACTTTTCATAACAGGGCTCTGTAAAAAAAACCTTAGGTCCAAATATACAAAATAGTAGAAAAGATGACATTTTTTGTTACGTTTTTCTATATTTTTATTTAAAAAAAATGCTACTTCGATAATTACAATTCACTCCATATTATTAAGGAGGGTCTCTTTTTTTGCGTCTGGGTGATTCTTGCGATATTCACTGACGATTTGTAGAATGAATTGCTTCTGCTGTTCGTTCCGTGTTAGAATTTCGTTGTAGTTGGTGAACAGACGAACGCCTCGTTCCGCGACATCGTTAACCACTTTCAGATGTTTTGTTGTAAAATCACCAAGCAAATAAATGTTTTGACGCAGATCCGGCCTTAGTTCCATTGCGGAATGAGGTTAGAGTAACATTTCCATACAAAATCGAAAAAAGCAGCTAATTGATGGAAACACCTCGGAATACGTATTATGCAGCATTGGCGACACCAGTGGCGGCCTTTGTAACTAAATAACTAGCGACAGTTGGAGTTTTAGTCAAACACTAGCCTTATCTGACAGAATGAACCAACCGAATTTTAACGTGAATTATTTCAACCGTTGAGAAGTCATACAAAAATTCGTGTTATGTTTCAAAATGCAATATATTGATAAATCACTTTTTAATGCTGTTAAGGTAGATTCGGTAAAAAATCACATTCTTTTCAAAAGAGATATTTAATTCATCTAAAATTAATCATTTTAATAATTAATAATAATAATTTTATTGAATAATCAATTTTGAAAATTATCAAAGGTTGTTAATTTTTTCCCGTATGGTGTTACATGTATAGAGTAATTTGTGTAAGTTTCAAACTTTTTAACAAAGAAATAGTTGCATGGTAAAATATTGATTGCTTAAAACCGATAAACACATTGAAAAACTTCAACTCGTTATTTTCAGAAGCGAAAATCTATATAATATATATTATATATTATTATATATTATTCTACAACTACAAATCGTCAGTGAATATCGCAAGAATCACCCAGACGCAAAAAAAGAGACCCTCCTTAATAATATGCAGTGAATTGTAATTATCGAAGTAGCATTTTTTAAAAATAAAAATATAGAAAAACGTAACAAAAAATGTCATATTTTTTACTATTTTGTATATTTGGACCTAAGGTTTTTTTTACAGAGCCCTGTTATGAAAAGTAGACCACATTTAACACTTTTTTTTACTGCAAAATCCATATATCTTTTTGGCCTGACATTGTCAACCCTCCCCCCTCCCAAGTTTGAGGATAGGGGGTTGGTGATTTTTCCCCTTATAGTAAAATGTTTATAGCGTAATTTGTGTAAATTTCAGATTTTTCGATCGACGTATAGTCCCGCAAGAAAATATTGACTGCGAAGACCGAAAAGTCCCATGTATTTTGAATGGAGAACTTCAATCCCCGTGGGGGAGGGTTAAGAGTGGTAGAAAAAATCTGAAAAAAATTGAGGATTTCTTTTTTTTTATTTCGAACCGATCTGGGGGGCGGCAAGATCAAAATTTAAAAATACCCCTTTTAAGGACCACCCTAATAACCAAGGCAATTCGTTGCAGATAACCAATTTCTTTGTTACACCAACCAAGTCGTTTTTTCCGTGAGAGCCGGCGTTCGGAGCGGCTTACCGCCTCCAGATTCAAGACCTGCTCACCAACGGATACGCCCGCAAGCTATCGTCCACACCCTGCCATGAACGAACTTGGTTCCTACCTCATTTCGGTGTAACAAGTCCAAACAAACCGGGAAAGTTACGTATCGTATTTGACGCGGCAGCCAAAACACAAGGAACGTCATTAAATGACTACCTCCTCGCGGGGCCCGATCTACTTAATTCACTGCTCGGAGTTTTGATGAGGTTCAGGCAAAAGCCCGTAGCCTTCACTGCTGATATAAAGCAGATGTTTTTGCAAATCAAGGTTCGGGAGGAGGACAGGAACTCCCAATTATTCCTCTATCGGGATGGTGACAGTCACAGAGACCCCGACGTGTATCAAATGACGTCCCTGATATTCGGTGCATCATCCTCCCCGGCCGCCGCACTTTACATCAAGAACACTAACGCTCGGTCCTTCGAAGGGAACTTTCCAAAAGCTGTGGAGGCTATAATCCGAAAGCATTACATGGATGACTATTTAGATAGTGTGAGCTCGGTGGAAGAAGCGCGGACCACGATCGCAGACGTGACGTATATCCAGCGACAAGGAGGATTCGAAATAAGAGGGTGGACGTCGAACAAGCCGGAAGTGTTACGAGGAATCCCCGAGGACAGACGATCGAGAGGGGCAGTGGATCTCTCTTTGATCAAAGAAGCTGGAGAAAGAACTTTGGGCCTGATTTGGAAACCTCACGATGATACTCTCTCATTCGCAACCAGTTTCGCGAGAATTCCTCAAGGGATATTGGCGGGGAGTCGAAGACCCACAAAACGGGAGATGCTTCGGGTTGTTATGTCCGTGTTCGATCCCCTCGGGTTACTAGCCCCTTTTACAGTCGGATCGAAAATCATGCTGAGGAATGTGTGACGAAGCGGCATCGGATGGGACGACCGTCTAGCCGACGCCGAGTTTGCAGAATGGTTGAAGTGGGTCGAAAGATTAAGGGAGGTAGCACTGTGCGTGGTACCGCGATGTTATTTATCATCAGAAGGGAACCCAGCGACCACGGAGCTTCATATATTTTGCGACGCGAGCGAGCAAGCGTACGCGGCGGTAGGGTATTGGCGGTTCACCTATGGTGACAACGATCACCGACTGGCCTTCATTGCGTCAAAAACGAGAGTCGCGCCACTTCGGGCGCCACTTTCGATTCCCAGGATGGAGTTGCAGGCGGCGCTACTCGGCAGCCGTCTAGCCAATACCATAACAACGGAGCACGACATCGAGATCAGTCAACGAATTTTCTGGTCAGACGCACGCGCGGTGCTTTGTTGGATTAAAACCGACTCCCGGCGACATAATACCTGGGTGTCGAACCGTCTCGGGGAAATCGACGAAACAACGAACGCATCTGAATGGCGTTGGGTACCATCCAAAGAAAACCCCGCCGACGAGGCAACTCGGAGTAGAGCTAATGTTCTATCGTCAGAGTCTCGATGGTTCAAAGGGCCACAGTTCTTAACGACGAACGAATCAAGGTGGCCGAAAATTGTGCTAAGTCGAGAAGACTACGATGGAAGCGAAGACGTGAGAGCCGAAATGTCGGCACACGTAACGGTGAACGCACCAAGCGCGCTACCAGACCTGAAACGGTTTTCGTCGTGGACACGCCTAATACGCACCACCGCTCTTGTACTTCTCTTCCTAGAAGTGCGTTTGTAAAGCGCCCAGCCGGAAATCACGGTGTCTCACCTGCAACGCGCGGAGGACTTATGGGTATTACACGCCCAACGCGAAAGCTACGGGACAGAACTAAGGACGCTAGAAGAAGGCGGGCAAATTGCTAAGACGAGTCGTTTGATACAGCTGTCACCGATTATCGACGAAAAGGGGATTCTGCGAGTGAAGGGGCGAATACGACTAGTGGAAGGAGTAGAAACAGACGCGAAAACTCCGGTGATTCTTGACGGACGTCATCCATACACGACACTACTAGTAATGTATTATCACCAGCGGGCCGGCCATGGTAGCACGGAAACCGTATTAAACGAGCTGCGACAACGATATTGGATCGTGCGCAGTCGCCCAACAATACGATCAGTGGCGTCAAGCTGCCAATGGTGCCGGGTACAAAAGGCCAAACCTCACCCCCCTTTTATGGGAGACTTGCCGACAGCCAGACTCTCGCATCACCAGCGACCCTTTACGCGCTGTGGGGTCGACTATTTCGGACCGATGACAGTGACGATCGGACGCCGACACGAAAAACGCTGGGGCGTCCTTTTTACCTGTCTCACAACTCGAGCAATACACTTGGAACTAGCCGCCTCTCTCAGTACTGATTCGGCAATAATGGCCTTACATTGATTCTCGGCTCGACGAGGATACCCATCCGAACTGTGGTCCGACAACGGAACTAACTTTCGAGGCGCCGCTACGGAATTACGCCAGGCGATTGAATCGCTCGACGTCGATAAGCTGAAATTGGAAGCAGTGAACAATCGCATGACTTGGCGATTCATTCCGCCCTCAACCCCTCATATGGGAGGAAGCTGGGAACGACTCATTAGGAGCGTGAAAGTAGCACTCGCGACGACACTTCAAGGACAGGCACCGAGGGAAGAGACGCTGAGCACGGCCTTGGCGGAAGCTGAACACAGCGTTAATAGCCGACCGTTGGGACCCGTGTCAGCCGACCCGCGGGATCCCGAAGCCCTAACCCCCAATCATTTTTTGATCGGGACATCTTCCAGAGCTGCCTTACCCATCAGATCAACGGAGGCTGATTTAAGCTGCCGAAAACACTGGCGCGTAGCGCAACGATTGGCCGACATGTTTTGGCATAGATGGCTAAAAGAATATCTGCCGACGCTTCAAATCAGAAAAAAATGGAATGTCGACGTCGACCCGATACGTGAAGGAGATGTCGTTTTTCTGATGGAGACCAACACCCCGCGTAATACTTGGAATAGGGGAGTTGTTACCAAGGTTTTCCCCGGAGCAGACGGGCGAACCCGCGTCGCCGAGGTACGATCTGGTACCAAGACTTACATCAGGGCGGCGGCCAAGCTGATATCGTTGGTTCCGTGCAAAGGTGGTACCGATGAAACTGCATCGATACCAGCGGGGAGGATGTCACCAACGGACCAATCATCCGCGAAATCGGCGACGACGCGAAGCGCGTAGACCGCGGCGTCGCGGGACATGCGCGCGCGATCGCGACGGAGAGGGGATAGCGGCCCGGCGGCCGGGGCGAGGCGGCACGGCTGACGAGCGAGCGCGAGCCCAGCAGTCTGTGGGAAGAGGTGCGAGAGAGCGCGCGATCTGAGTCGGTGTGCGTGCGGTGCGGGCCCGAGCGCGGGCGTGAGTGAGCGCGAGAGACCGCGACAAGCGATGCGACGCGGAGTGCGCGATCGAGCGAGCGAGAGCGAAAAATTGTTGCCGCTCCAAAATATTTAATTATTTCGATTACGAATAAAAACCATCTTTAGTTGCGAAGTACGTCGTTGCGATATTTTTCCTGACTAAATCCTTCACCAGTGTGCAGTCATGTTACCACTAATATCCCATCAACCTTTCGGGAAATTGACGGTCGTCGTTCGCGTGTGTGTGTGGACGAGATTGTAGGGAGATACTCGTGGATTGTCCGAGTAGTTGACAGCCCTTCGCTTGTCGATTGTCCAAGCAGGCTGGGGCACGAATAATCGTCAATGGCCCGAGTGGTTGACAGCCGGAGAGCTGGTCGATCGTCCGGAGTA
Source organism: Pimpla rufipes (assembly GCA_963932165.1). Lineage (NCBI taxonomy): Eukaryota > Metazoa > Arthropoda > Insecta > Hymenoptera > Ichneumonidae > Pimpla > Pimpla rufipes. The sequence goes on from OZ010630.1 coordinate 9,015,427, forward strand.
GCCGGACGAGTCGCATGCATGTTGTTGGGGGTCTCTTTGTCGGAGTTAGTCGTAGTGGGTTACTGGCATGCGGAATGTTTATTTTCGTTTTTATAGGTTGTCGGCGCGATACAATTACTGATTTATGTGGAACAATAACAGTTGCTCAGTATGCACATTGCAACCTTGCACATTGCTTCCTCAGAATTGTATTTTTTCACAAAGCAACCTCTTATTTATTCACTTTGGCTTCCTCATAGAGGAAGCTTTGTGAGAAAGGTAAATTAATGAGATAGCAATATGCAAAATTCTACCTTGCAGCTTTTTTTAATGTTACTTTACGTGAGTTATAGCAAAATGTAAATGTATGAAAATATTCAAAATGTCATAAAATCCGAACCCCTTTACCGTTCGCCCCAAAGTTTGTTACTTAGGAGCGCTGAGTACTAATGTTAGTCTGTGGAAAATTTCAATCAATTCGGTAATTTTGTACATGAATTAGAGCAAAACATACGTTTTTCGAAAAATTCAAAATCCCATGAAAACCAAACCGATTTATAGACTCATTCCAAATTCAATATCGATCCTCCTTTAGCATGGCACTTATTTGTAAAAAATTATTTAGCGTGCCAGCTACAAATTTGCGGAAGCTAGAGAAACAACCGACATTATACTAAACATCCAAAATTGAATAAAAAATAAACTTATTTTATTTTTTTATTTGTTCTTTAAATGATCGCAAACAGAGTAGTCGACATGCCCCATGTATGTACCAAATTTCAGCTCGATTGATATAGCTGTTCTTTAGGCATCCAAGTTTGAATTTTGCTTTCCGGCTACACTCACGCACACATACATATGCGGTATCGTTCGCGGAAAGTTCGTCTAAATCAATTCGTCTAAATCAATTCGTCTAAATCAATTCGTCTAAAAATCAATTCGTCTAAAATCAATTCGTCTAAGACCAATTCGTCTAAATCAATTCGTCTAACATCAGTTCGTCTAAAATCAATTCGTCTAAAATCAATTCGTCTAAATCAATTCGTCTAAAATCAATTCGTCTAAATCAATTCGTCTAAATCAATTCGTCTAAAATCAATTCGTCTAAATCAATTCGTCTAAATCAATTCGTCTAAAAATCAATTCGTCTAAAATCAATTCGTCTAAGACCAATTCGTCTAAATCAATTCGTCTAACATCAATTCGTCTAAAATCAATAATGTAACGAATGATTTCCGCTATAGTATAATAATGTAACGAATGATTTCCGCTATAGTATAATAATGTAACGAATGGTTTCCGCTATAGTAGAATAATGTAACGAATGATTTCCGCTATAGTATTATAATGTAACGAATGATTTCCGCTATAGTATTATAATGTAAGGAATGATTTCCGCTATAGTAGAATAATGTAACGAATGATTTCCGCTATAGACTATCATTTTTTAGCCCAACGGAAAAAAAAGAACAAAAAAAATCAATAATATATAGTTCATTCTGTATTTTAACAAACTTTTAATATTGATTTTAGACGAATTGATTTAGACGAATTGATTTTAGACGAATTGATTTAGACGAATTGATTTTAGACGAATTGATTTTAGACGAATTGATTTAGACAAATTGATTTTAGACGAATTGATTTAGACGAATTGATTTTAGACGAATTGATTTTAGACGAATTGATATTAGACGAATTGATTTTAGACGAATTGATTTTAGACGAATTGATTTAGACGAATTGATTTTAGACGAATTGATTTTAGACGAATTGATATTAGACGAATTGATTTAGACGAATTGATTTTAGACGAATTGATTATTAGACGAATTGATTATTAGACGAATTGATTTAGACGAATTGATTTAGACGAATTGATTTAGACGAACTTTCCGCAAATCTATTCGCAAAAGTTATTATTTTGTATAGCTCCAACTAGTAAAATAACGTAAACTATTATTGTTTATCACCCGCGATATAAACATACTCATACTTATAGTATCGGTTAATCGCGGTAGCATAATAGCCACTGTTAAAATTTTTTGTGACTGACCGTAGTAAAATAGCACAAACTATTATTTTTAGTTGCTTAAGAAAGTACATTAGCAATATTTATATTTTTTGTAATTCCTGGTAACGAATTAACAATAATAGTAATTATTGAGAATAAGTGAAACTCGTGGTTCGTCATGTAGGTCTGCTCGATCATCACGCCGCGCGCCGAGTAACTCACTCGCTGCCCCTACCGCGTCCACTTCGCAGCGACTTGTGCGCTGTTACCACTTTTGGCCGCTCGCTCTACCTCGCTTGCTCGCTCACATGCTTCCCGCGCGCGCTCGCTTGGCAACGCGGCAACACTGTTGGACTCTACATATATCTTTTGAGATGTTGGTAGCTTTCAGCAAGTGGCGATAGATGTCCGCGCATACGCCAGCGCATCCGCCGTGCGATCTTTCTACGGTGGGCTCAGCTCGCGTGAGAAAGAAATAAGTGCGTAAATAGTGTACCGAGTTGTGCAACAATTCTCCTAAGACACTGACAATTTGGTGCGGAACAGTTGTCTTTTGCTATCGCGGTCCAAGTAAGATTTTTCAAGATATATTTGTAAGGTTAAGGAAACCTGGCGTCAGGTCATAACCGTGTGTTATTGTTTACATTCATGTGTCGAGGACGCACCAAATCCGTTGAGCCGCCAATATTTCGGTGAGAATATCAAATGTTTTTTCTCTGTCGTCCTCTGTGGAATAAGTCGATCGGTCTACTTAAATAAGTTAACTCTTCAATCCGACTCTAAAATCAAAGTAACGACGATATTGTTGCAGTGATTAGTATGGATGAGTCAATGGAAGTCACCGAAATACCACCTGATTCGCCAACCTCAGAAACGGCTGATAATTCAAACGAGGATTTGTTGCAATTGGAATGTGACAAACATGCCTATTCGGATGGACGTTTTTTTGCAGTGGACGTCGAACGTTCCAGATTAGATGGTCCGCTATATGGGGCCTGCCAATTGTGCCTGCCTACACACAAGCTGATCAAAGCTTCTTTTAGAGCACCGTCGAATTTCGCGACGCATATTCAGGTACACACAACAAAATTTGTCTCAAATGGTTGGTGGCAGTGGTGGTATTGTTCCCAAGGAATAAAATATCTCTCACAAAAAAAACTCTCCCAAAAAAAAATCTCTCACCAAAAAAAACTCTCCCAAAAAAACTCTCTCACCAAAAAAAACTCCCAAAAAATATCTTACAAAAATATTAACGAATCAATATATTAGCCAAGTAAAACTCCTCGGTAAAAAAAAAAAAACTTGGTGTACCAGCGTTTTGCTTCCGCACATAGTTCATTGAAATAAGGACGAGAAGTAAAATGCTGGTACACCAAGTTTTTTTTTTTTTTACCGAGGAGTTTTACTTGGCTAATATATTGATTCGTTAATATTTTTGTAAGTATTTTTTGGGAGTTTTTTTTGGTGAGAGTTTTTTTGGGAGAGTTTTTTTTGGTGAGAGATTTTTTTTGGGAGTTTTTTTTGTGAGAGACGGCTACTCTTTTAATACTTGGCGTACAATTTTTGTTTTGAAAAAACATTTTTTGGTTTATTTCACATCTTTTTGAAAACCATCTTCAATACATGCATGCAACGACAGGGCTCATTGGGCGTATGGTCAGATCGCCCTTCTTGCAATTGACGTTGTTCACTGTTATGCTCCGCCAGTGGACAAACCATTTTCACCACGTCTATCCTCTGCATTCTTTATGTCTACAAGACACCAAATAGTTAGTGCTCTATCACGGATAAGTAATGGAAAGGTCTAAAAATACTACAATAAATTATTCCAACATGACAATTAGTCCAAATTAACCCAAAATATAACCTCAAAAAATCGATCTTTCATGGACAGGATAAAGTATCCTCCACATGATGATTTTTGTTGCTTTGAAAAGACACTTTTGCGTTAAGACGCGAGATTATTATTAAATCATTACACTCGATAGTAAATGTTAAAGTAATAATCACGCACGATCTTCTCACTTTTTGTCACACGTCGGGAGCAGCCGGTTCGCTCAGGCGATTCACGATCATCGCGATCTCATGACTTTGGGGCCGTCGCTCCTGTGTGCGCGTCTTTCCTTCACATCGATTATTTTTATTGATATGATAGACAAACCATTACACTAGAGTCCTCATTACACTATAGTAGAGTGTACGACCCTGTCACTTTTTTACTGTCAGACGACGATTATGTCAGACGACGAGAGCGAGCTGGTCGATAGACGATCGTTGCCGCAACTTCTTCAGGCTACCGCTGCGGGCGCCATTTGTTATGTTATGTGTGCGTTGTTCGTTTACACGGATGCACACGTATATGCAATCGGACAAATCTGTCTCGATGTGTGAGTTCAGACAAAAGTGACATTTTGCCAGATATCAGCACTTCGGGAACCGATTATATCGAAATAGGTCTCATTAATAAGGCGGAAAAAGATAAAAAATATTGGCGCTGACACATTTAGCGCCCGCGATGTATTGCCTGAGATAATTAGAGTTACAGACGAAGTGAGAGTGTGCTGGTACACGCCATGCACGTATACGGATCGGACAAATTCGCATCGATGTTGTGTGAGTGCGGACGAAAAGTTGTTGACAGAATCGAAATCGTAAGTGGCCAGATATTAGCGTTGCGGTCACCGATTTGATTGAAATAGGGTTCATTGGAAAGAAAAAAAAAAAGAAAAAATATTGAACCTGACACATTTGGCGTTCGCGACGTGTTGACTCAGATAATTCCAGTTAGAATTTCGTAGCAGACGAAAAAGGACGAACGTGCTGTAAAGTAAGAGTAGCGCTAGCGTCTCGTCGTGAGAGTCTCGTGAGGCGGCATTATAGATTTCTTTTAATACTTGGCGTCGAGACGCTACCGCGTCTCTTGATTTGCAATCATTTTTTAAGAGGGAATATACACCTGGAAACGAAAAAAAAAAATATTTTCGAGAATTTTATTCAGGGAAACTATTGGAACTATCGGTTTTTGCTAGTTGAAAACATATTTTCAAGAATGTTTAAAAAATGAGAACATTCTTGAAAGTGTATACTTTTAGCTAGAAAAAAACCCGATCCGATCGTTCGAATAGTTTTCCTGGAAAAAATTCGCGAAGATTGTTTTTTTTTGGGCTTCCAAGTGTATATTCCCCCTTAAATATATAGAATTTTTTAGAATTCTCGCGGTCAGAATTATCCTGTATTTATTATGTCACATAATTTCAGCGAATGCATCCTCAACGGTACGAAGAATATAAGGAATACAAACTCGAGAAAAATCGAGACTTTGACAATCGTCAACGTGGAGTGAGAACTGCGACTTGTAAGTTCAGTCAATCAGCATGGGAACAAAACATTGTAAGCTACGTATTGGAAAGTATGAGCCCCTTCAACACAGTAGATATGCCGAGCTTTCGCAAAATTTTCGACGGTACGTAACGAATTTTTTCAAAAGACTAAGAAGCATTATATTTTTGCTCATTGAATATGGATGCAAAGTAGAACTTTGCAGATTGGTTTTTATTCGAATATTTTAGCTTCCACTATGAAAAAACATTGGGCATAGTTATGCTTTGTATCCTATTTATTTATATATATATAAAGGCATGTAAATTCATTATCGTTTTATAATTTAGATCTCAAGATACAACAAGGGTCAGTTAAATTGCGACATATGAGCGCCCGGACCCTCGGCAGAAGAATTGAAACGGAAGTGGTTGAAACCATGAACAAAATACGCGAGACTATGAGTGAGAACGCGATATACGTATCGACCACGGCTGACATGTGGAGTTGCAGAAATAGACGATTTATTGGGGTCACCGCTCATTGGGTAGATTATTAAACAAACACATATGCGAATTTATTTTGTTTTAAATCTTCAACAGTTTACTTATAGTTTGTGTAATAATTCTTCTGAATTCTACATTGATGTAACTAATTTTTTCTGCCTGAATATCCGTATGAGGCCATGAGTGTCTGTGATTATCTGTCAATATCTGTGTGACTTATACTTTCTTAATGCCTATGAGTCTGTCTGAATGTCTAATTTAGCTTCCACATTATCGTAAAAAAATGTATTGCGAGATATTTATGCAAAAAGACTTTATATGGTTTGAAACGTCGGAGATAGTGGCTTAGATTGAATGCCCGCTGTATGTGTGTGTGTGCGCGTACGCGCCAAACATTCCAAATCTATTATTTATTATTATAAACCATTCAAATGTCCATGGTGCACATTGAATTAGTTATTTTATGTATTTTTCATTTTCTCCTTTAGATGAACCCTGAAACTTTGGAGCGGAAATCGGCTGCCCTTGCCTGCAGGCGTTTCGAGGGCACTCATTCAGCCGATAGAGTTGCGGAATTACTTGCTAGTATCCACGAATCATTTAATCTGACTCCTGAAAAGATTGTAGCTACGGTCACCGACAACGCATCAAATTTCGTGCGAGCCTTCCGAGAATTCGGCGCGGATCTTCCAGACAGATTCTTCTACGGTAGGTACAAATATATTATGCGAATATTTATATCGTAAATAAAAAGCCCAGTGAATTCATTATAGCAACTACAAATAATAACGCTCAAAAGATTGTAAAATAATTTTATCGCGCATATTACGTCGTGCATCCAAGTAGATACCTTAAAATTTATGGACCACAGCACACATTTTTTTAAAATATTTTTTAGCTGATATAACAATCGCAGACGAAGAAATCCCGGATACTATTGAGCAACCACAAACTGAAGGTGAAAATGCAGAACACGAGACCCGAGCCACTGTAGCAGAGACATTTTGTGATGATGGTGACATTCACAACAGCGCCTTGCCACATCTGCCGAGACACTTGCGATGTGCTTGCCACGCCCTAAGCTTGGTTGCCACCGTAGATACACTGAAGGCCATCAAAGAATCGCAGCCGCTTTATGATCTACATACAGACGCACTTCGTCGTTGTACATTGTTGTGGAATGCGCATCGTTCGCCAAAATCTAACGAAATACTGAGAGAGCAGCTCGGATCGGCCTTACCACGACCTATAGCAACGCGATGGAACTCGATGTATGATGCTTTGCGGAAAATAGTTGACTTGAAAGAGTCGATACCTGAAGCAAGTCAAAGGATTCGAATTCGAGACATCCTTGATACCTGCCATTTCGAGTACTTGGAAGAATACATTACGTGCATGAAGCCGTTAGCTATGACCATCGACATCCTGCAAGGCGAAAATTCTTCCTACTACGGATATTTGCTTCCTGCACTCATTTCGCTTCGCCGAAAATTAGACGCGCTACGAGGTCCCGGCAGCAGTTTACGGGTGCCCTGGATATCAACAGTGACTAAAATCGTTGCCTCATTTGAAAAGCGATTTGCGCCATTTTTCAAGATCGAGAATGATGGCGTGGCAGCTGTAATCGCTGCAGTATGTTGCCCGCGTTTCAAATCCAATTGGCTTAATGTTTACGACGAAGATACTCGCAGGCTCGTACAGAATCATGTCGTTCGGGCAGGCAATGAAGAATGGCGCCGAGGGACGCAAGCGAATTCTCAGGAAAAAGAACCCGAGCCGGAGAATGAGGATTTCTTTGATTTCGGCGAAATTGAACCTCCGAGCTCTGGTGGACAGACTGTCTTCGATTATGGCGACGTTCATCTGCAAATAGTTAACTATTCAAGAGATGGAAGGACTGATCTGGTAATGTTGAACGATTATCCAATCGTAAAAAAATTGTTCGTCAAATACAACACGCCCCTGCCATCATCGGCACTGGTTGAAAGGTTGTTCAGTGTTGCTACCATGACAAATCTCCCTAAATACAACCGCTTGACTGACACACATTTCGAGCAAAGAGTGCTTGCAAAAGCAAATAAAGTGAGAACCTGGAGGTGAAATGCTGCGATGATCCAATTTGAAAGTTAAACGGAAAAAATGTAACCCTCAAATAGCATTGCAGTATGCTTGTACCGATGTACTTTTGACAATAAAAGATATAACAATAAAGCATGCCTTCTTATTTTTTTATACCGATTAGTAAAAAGTAAAACTATCGCTACTCTTTATTCCAATAAGTGCAGGAAAAACTATCATATCGCTACTTTGAATAGCAATTAATCAAAACTATCATTACTTTATTACTAAAAAAAAATTAACAATAAATACTTAATATTACAACGTTACTACTGGTAGTAAATATTATAAGCTTCCGTTAAATTGGTACTCCGAAAGTTAAAAGAAAATATCAATCATTATATTGTTATTTTCAGCAATAAAAAATAAAAACTATCGTTAATTTGATAATTCAATAATTAACAATACACAACTGTCGTTATTCTGATACTTTCAGCCGCAAATAAATGAAATTTTATTTATTTTGCTACCGAGAAAAGTGAATAATAAAAATGACTGCTTCTTTGCTATTGTGGGAAGCAGAAAGTCGAAATTTTTGTTACCGTACAAGCGAACACGATAAAAAAAGGAAATTACCGTTACGTCATTTTACAAAATAATTGTAATTTATAAAGTAATCAATTAATTATTTAATCAATTATGCCTATCTCTGCTTAGGGGCGAATCTTTTTAAACAAATTTAAACTTTTATTTTTAATTTAAGTTTTAAACAAATTTACTGAATATAGTTCAACAAGTCATAAACATTGTACAACATTTTTAGCTTGTCTTTTTTTTCTTCGCTAGTAATTAAATATTATGTTCGGTAAAAGTTTATTGTCCGTAAGTTTAATTGTCTATATCTTGGGTGACAATAAAGCAAAAACAAAATCTGACTAGTTCCTTTTAACCGGGAGACAGTGTTCTTTTCAAAAGAGTACACGGAATTGTAATCAGATTTGTACAAAAATATCTATAGCTCAAAAGATATAAATATAAATCGTTTTAATTTTTTTCTGTCCTTAGGGTCTACTTTATTTTATCAAAAATTAGACTGAATATTATTCAATATATTATAAATGATCGGTAATATTTTCAGATTGCCTTCTTTTTTGTTTGCTGCCAATTAAACGGATACTTTAAAAAGTTGCAAAGTCGAACTTTGCACATTGCTTCCTCATTAATTTTCGTTTTTCACAAAGCCACCTCTATGAAGAAGCTTGTTTATCATTTTTGGCTTCCTCATAGAGGAAGCTTTGTGAAAAACGAAAATGAGTGAGGAAGCAATGTGCAAAGTTCGACTTTGCAACTTTTTTGTATTTGAACTAAAGAAAACTCTGGTACAAACACCGTCACATCTAATTTTGATTAAATACAAAGTTTTGTCTTACTTTCTTAACTTTTGCGGAAGTTACAGCGAAAATCTACATTTTTTGAAAAATTCAAAATGGTGTAAAATCCGAACGACTTTACCGATCATCACCAAATTTCGTACGTAGCAGGCCTGTATGTTGTTTTTCCACTATACAACAATTCGGTTCATTTGTTAAAACTCGACGTGATTTGGAGCAAAATTTTTTTTTTTCGAGAAATTCAAAATTCTATAAAATCTGAACCGCTGTACCGATTTTGTCGAAATTCAATAGCATACAATATAGTAATTAAGATTTTATGTAGTTTTTAATTTGTTAAAAAAAGGGCGTGGTCGCTCTAATTTTCGTAAAACTTCGCCGATTTAGCTAAATAGTTCTTCATAACTGAAGATACGTTTAATGTTGTATGGTATTGAATTTCGTTAAAATCGGTAAAGCGGTTCAGATTTTATAGAATTTTGAATTTTTCGAAAAAAATATATTTTGCTCTAAATCACGTCGAATTTTAACAAATGAACGGAATTGTTGTATAGTGGAAAACCAACATACAGGCCTGCTACGTACGAAATTTGTTGATGATCGGTAAAGTCGTTCGGATTGTACACCATTTTGAATTTTTCAAAAAATGTTGATTTTCGCTATAACTTCCGCAAAAGTTAAGAAAGTAAGACAAAACTTTGTATCTAATCAAAATTCGATGTAACGGTGTTTGTAACAGAGCTTTCTTTAGTTCAAATAAAAAAAAGTTGCAAATTCGAACTTTGCACATTGCTTCCTCATTAATTTACGTTTTTCACAAAGCTTCCTCTATGAGGAAGCCAAAAATGATAAACTAGCTTCTTCATAGAGGTGGCTTTGTGAAAAACGAAAATTAATGAGGAAGCAATGTGCAAAGTTCGAATTTGCAATTTTTTTTATCAAATAAAGTATCAAATTTTGTAAATAGTTTTAAATTACCACGATATAGTTTTTCAGGTTGAAATGTATGTACCGGTCTCAATGTTTGCAGTTGTCAGAACAAGTTTTTTGATACTTGCTGCATACTCCTAAATTACTTTCACACAGAGGTACTTTTTAAAATAATGTTAACATACCACAATACAATTTTTCAGGTTGCAATGTATGTATTGGTCACATTCTTCGCAGTCAACGGAACAATTTTTCTGAAACTTGCTGCGTACTCCTGATTTCCTTTAACGCAGAGGTATTTTTTAAAAACAGTTTTAAACTACCACGATATAGATTTTCAGACCAAAATGTATGTAACGTTCTCAATCTTTACAGTCGTCAGAACAATTTTTCTGATACTTGCTGCGTACTCCTAAATTACTTTAACGCAAAGGCAGTTTTTTCGATTATTTTTGCTTCCTCATTGAGGAAGCTTTGTTTTCGTGAATTTTTTTTTTCGAGAATTTCATGTCAGTATGTTCAGAATCACCTAAAACGCCCAGAAAAATGGTTTAGAAAAAATGGCCGTATGTGTGCGTGCGTGCATGCGTGCGTGCGCGAAATTTGAGTGCGTGCGTCAAATTTGTCATGCAAGTAGAGTGGTAACTGCTATTCAAGTGTTGTGATTTAAAAAAAAATGTATACATGAATACAGAATATATAGAATATTTAATTTTTCGTAAAAATGTCGTACACTCTCTAACTTTCGTAAAAAATCAACGATTCAGCTAAATAGTTCTTCATAACTAAAGACACTTTCAATGGAGTTCGCTATTGCATTTCGACGAAATCGTTAAAGCGGTTCGGATTTGATTGAATTTTGAATTTTACGAAAAAAATGCATTTTGCCCTAAATCACGTTGAATATAAACAAATTAACTGAAATGTTCTACTTGCAACAAACAAATGAACTGAAATGATCGGTAAAGTCGTTGGGATTTTACGACACTTTGAATTTAAAAAAATATAGATTTTCGCTATTACTTCCACGAAAGTTAGGAAAGTAAGACAAAAATTTGGAGATAATCGAAATTAGATGTAACGGTGTTTGTAACGGAGTTTTCTTTTGTTCGAATAAAAATAAAAGTTGCAAACTAGAACTTTGCACATTGCTTCCTTATTAATTTCTCTTTTTCACAAAGCTTCCTCTATGAGGAAGCCAAAGTTAATAAATAAGCTTCCTCATAGAGGTGGCTTTGTGAAAAAGGGGAATTAATGAGGAAGCAGTGTGCAAAGTTCTACTTTGCAACTTTTTTATATTTACGAATATACATACGTATACATATAAATGTAGAACATGATCCAATTAAATGGGTAAACAGTAAATATACTAGTAATGTATATTATTTAGACTCGCGTATACAAATTAGATCCATATTTTATAGACTCGAAACTTTTATTTTTAATTTCAACATTATATTAGCAAATTTCAATGTTCCACGACTAACTGGTACAAAATCTGCAACATTGTGTTAAAGTGGCAGTATAAGCAGAACGGATAATTATATATGTACGATCCAGGCGCTTAAAACACCATAATTAAAACCAATACCATAACACCATAATAACACCATAATTTAAAAATCTGATAAAATTCTGAAAAACACTTTGTTCAATAACAAAATTATCTAGTTTATAGCCAAAGTGGGGAAGATCTTTCTTCTCGTAGCCTTTCAGATTTGTTTGTTAAAAAAATTATACAAAAAAGGAAAAAAGATCAATCTTCTTAAAAACTGTAAGAAGAAAAGTCTTTCCCACTTTGGCTATAAGCTAGATAATTTTGTTATTGAACAAAGTATTTTTCAGCATTTTATCAGATTTTTACATCATGGTGTTTTATATGTCACGTCAAACATATATTTAAACAAAATTTGCATAGTTCGAAAAAATCGGAAAAACATCCTAAAAATCAGAAAAAATGCTGAAAAATCCGATTTTACATAAATTAACATTTGACCAATCGCCTGAAGAACATTCATTATTTTTCATACTTTTTTAAATAAAAAAGCTTAAAAACTGTAAGAAGAAACATTTTCCCCACGTTGGTTATAAGCTACATAAGTTTGTTATTGAACAAAGTATTTTTCAGAATTTCATCAGATTTTTAAATTATGGGGTTTTTATATGTAACTTTAAAAATGTATTAAACAAACAAAAATGGAAATAAAAATAAAAATAAAAATGTTGTGCAGTTGAGGGTCCATTTAAGCCTATAAAAAATAATCAGTCAAATCGGAGAGGTCGAGGTCAAATCCAGGTCGAAACGGAATGGAATGCCTTATATATACGTACTATATTAAAAAAAAGTATATACGTCATATAACCGACAGCAGTGGGCGTGCAATCAGTGCATGACTTCGGCGATCTCCTATGTTAAGCAGCTCTACTCGTGGTCAGTACTTGGATGGGTGACCGCTTAGTCATGCACTGATTTGCACGTCAACTGCTGAGCGGGAGGCAGTTCTTCTGAGTTTTTGATGTATTTTCATACGGCAGAAACTCAGAAAAATATAGTCGCCAGTATCGGCACAGGTTTTTCGCAGTTTTCCTATGTCCTCGTGCAAACGCGATATAGTAGTTCATTAAGAAAAGAGCGGCTGCGGGTAACACTCTGGAGGGGGGGAGTTCGCGAAAGGAAGTGAGGAATGAAGTGTGGAATGAGTAGGAGCGGAGAAACGTAAAAGCCTAAAGACGGCATACGTGTAGGAACCAAATTAAAAAAAGTATGTATATATATATACGTTATACAGGGTGTCCCATTTTAATCTTACACCCAATTTATCTAAAAAAGAAATAGGGCTCCGATCGAAAAATGAGTTATATGAAAGTTGTAGGGTTCGAAGGGGGACGTTTTTCTAACAAAATAAATATGGTCCAACATTCAAAATGACGGAGATACGACGGCCGACATGTTTTTTTTTAACGGAACCCCGACTTTTCTTTTCGACCAAAATGTTCGGCATGTTAAAACTAACAACTTTTGTAGAAGACTTTTTTCGATAAAGTCCATAATTTATTTTTCGAAGACCATTTTAACGTTATCCAGGATGTAACACGAGGAGGTAGTCTTCAACATCCGACTTGCGTGTGCGTCTGCGTGTATGTCTGCATGTGCGTGTGCGGACGTGTGCATGCGTGTGCGCGCGTGCGCGTGTGCGTGCGTACAACACTCACAAGGGTTAGGTCTCTGCGGCTCGTTACTACCGCAGTATTTTTTTACTCCACTTGTAATTCCATAAATACCTTGCCTTCGACGAATTTTGCAGACATTGGATGTTAAAGTTTTTAACATGATGAATGGTGGAATCTTTGAACATGTTTGAGAAGAGTTCAAAGTACACTTACCAGGAGGGTTTGGAGTAAAAAAATACTGCGGAAGTGACGAGCCGCAGAGACATAACCCTTGCGAGTGTGTACGCGCGCACGCGCGCACACGCATGCACACTCCCGCACACGCACACGCACACGCAGACGCATACGCAAATGGGATGTTGAAGACTACCTCCTCGCGGTACATACTGGATAACGTTAAAAAGGTCTTCAAAAAATGAATTATGGACTTTATTGAAAAAAGTTTTCTACAAAAGTTGTTAGTTTTAACATGCCGAACATTTTGGTCGAAAAGAAAAGTCATGGTTCCATTTTAAAAAAACATTTCGGCCGTCGTATCTCCGCCATTTTGAATGTTGGACCATATTTCTTTTTTTTTAGAAAAACGTCCCCCTCCGAACCCTACAACTTTCATATAACTCATTTTTCGATCGGAGCCCTATTTTTCGAGATAAATCGGGAAATACCGGTGAATCGTCCGGTGATCCAACTAAGGCCAGTAGGTAACTCGGTGTTTGTGCCAATCCAAGATGGCCGCCTGGCACATAAGTCCGAGCCGCCATCTTGCTTTCGCGCGACAGTGGGTGTTTGTGCCAATCCAAGATGGCCGCCTGGCACGAAAGTCCCGGAGCGGCTGGCTTGGTTTTCACTTCGCGCGACAGCGGGTGTTTGTGCCAAACTCAGGATTTTGGCCGTCTGGCGGCGCTGGTGTCGCTGGGGTCGCCCCTCTCTCTCTCGCCCTCGTCCTATGTCTTTCTCACTCGCTTTTTTTTTTTGTGGTGGTCCGCGCGGGAGAAAAATCGCGAATATGAAAACCCCTCACCCACCCACCCACCGCCCACCCACCCTCACCCTCACCGTGTATCCACCGACCACCCGCTCATCCTCACCGTTTATGCACCCCACAAGGACTTACCCATAGCCCATCTACCCCCATCACCCATGATCTTAGCATGCGCACCTACCCACAGCCATAAAACAACCCACCACCCACCACCCACCACCCACCACCCACCACCCACCGCCCACCGCCCAACGATTTCTAGCGTTTCAAGTTAAGCGTGGAAAAATGTATCAGGCGACTAGGCCCCAGAGTGGTGACCCTTCCGCAGCGCCCGTGCGTTGACGCGCCGGTGGAGCCAAGCAGGTAAACGCACGGTCGCGAAAGAAAGGGTCAGCGCTCCGGTAGTACGCGCTGCGTGGCAAGCGCTGACCTTTTTTTTCTACCTCTACCTGAACGGGCGTCTCGCGCTACGCTAATTACACTGTAGGCAGGGAAATAATATAAAAACGTTTCACAAATATTGTCGTAAAAAAAATTTCATTTTATTCTTAAATCTATGCATACATTTTTTCATAACGTTTAAAAATATTCTAACATCGCAGTATCGAATTTTTCTTAAGGCGTGCAGGATTTTCTCTTTATATATTCAAAGTGTTGACAGACGAGCTCGGTGATGAGCAGTTGTTTTCTGCGGTGAATCATATTTTCCGGGTCGATATAATATTGCCAGCCTCCACCTTCAGCGTTGTCGAAGAATTCGTTTCTCTGCGCGTATTCAAAACAAGCGTTGCGAATCTTGTCATCGTTGTCCTTTGAAAAGTCCCACTCTTCTTCTGTAGCCACCCCGCGTACAGCCTGTAGAAGCGCTTCTACGCAGCCTGTGAGTAGTGACGCCTCGCTGCGAAGTGTGTGAAGCTGGAGGTCAATGAGTGGTACGAGCTTTTTGAGCCCTTCGTACGTCGTTTTCTGAAAGACGACTGCGGGTAAATTCGAGTGTCTTGGTTTCTTTGGCTGCCGCTCGTCTTCCGTATTTTCGAGAAGAATTGACTTTTTCTTGTACGTCTTAGTACACGAAATTTTCTTCTGTCCGAATGGCTTCAGCGTAAGGTCCAAAAGTTCTAAGTCTTCGTCGAACCAAGAGTCGATTGCAATCATCTCGTTCTTAAACGACGCCCACTCACTCTCGCTCATGGTGATTGCATAACCCGCTCGTCCATAGAACTTTACAATCGGCGTAGCGTCCTCCAACTCGTCCGTAAAACTGATGCCAATCGACACCATTTTGCTCTGCGATGCGTTGAGACTATGTGTAGTCGCCAGCAGTAACGGTGGTACGGGTTTTCTTGTTTTCTCGCACTCTGGCTCACGGGGGCGTTTAGCCGGTGACGAGGCGTTGGATACGTTGATCACCGAGTTCTGCATTTTTATTTATATGTTTAAACGCTGGTTTACGGTGTAAACTGTTGCAACGTTCTTGTCAGAATAAACTCACCAGATTTACCGGGAGTATTTATATTGTGGCAACTGTGGGCGTTATTTTGGAAAAGAAGTAGAAGGGATGAACTTGTCGTAGCACGTACCAACGAGAGGTTAAAGGAGCATTAAAAAAAAATATTCTAAGAAATAGGGATGAACAGGCGTTGCCACTTAGTGCGAGGGTCAAAAGAGAAAGTCAGAGATGGCGGACGATGCGCATTAACAACCCCGCAGCCATCGAAAAGTTTTTTTTTTGTACGAAGTGAGGTGACCATTGTGTTACACGTGTTACGTAAATGCGTCGAAGGACATTCTCACCGGAAGAGAGAAAAAAAAAGCCACTGGCTATAAATCAGGAAAATAATAGAAAAAGGTACTGCGTCGTACACAAGTTGTAAGAATTTCCGAGAAAAGGAAAAGTGCAGCGGCACCCTTTTTTTTTCCTCTAAAGGTTTTTACAGCTGTAGACTTGTCTCGACTTGTCTCGACCTGTCTTAACGTGTCCATCTCGCAGCTGCATCTCGCCATTACTCAGTGGGGAACGCGAAAAAAAAAAGGGTCACTGTCATAAAAAAAAAAAAATCTCGCTGTCTAGTACACACCCCGTTAGAATTTCCGAGAAAATAAAAGTATGTTCCGAAAACGCTCGCTTTTTGTTTTCTATAGCCTCCGTGTACTTAGTGAATATTTTTAGGGCTGCGTATGAAGCGCACGGCTGCGTAGTTGTATTACTCTTAATTATATACCCGAACTATCGAGAGTGCGACGCCAAAGGATTAAGCGCGTCGCGTTCGGCCGCTAAGGGTTAGGTAATAAAAATAAGGCCAACGCGGCAATTTTTTTCTTTTTCCCGTAAACGAGCGATGACCCATTGTCACCAACAGCGTCTTAGCGTGAATTTTCTCCAAAATAAATGGAGCCACGGAAAAACGTGATTGGTCAAGAAAGTGAAGTAAGGGGGTGGTCGAAGACTTGGGGTAAGTATAATACCTCGTCGATTTTCCGAAACAATTTTACTTCGTGCCAGCTTCTAGACCGTGAAAGATCTCGTTGCGAAGATCTCTGTATTTTTCGTGTCTGGTGCTCGTGTTCGTGTTCGAAGTAAAAAATGAATTGTGTCGACGAATCATCTGTTCGCAATGCCATCCAGGCGCTACTTTTCGTCGGTGTTACCGAGCATGGGTGGGAACTCGGTAGTGATGAGCGGTTGGTGCGGTGTAATCGCACTGTGATCCAGCAGCTACCCATGAAGGGGCTGCTGAAGTGTTTACGCTACGTGTTGCGGGCCTTTTCATCGGAGACCATCATCAATTTTGTGGAAGATGGTTTACTTCCCACAGCAGTGGAGTTTTTGGAAGCTGCATGGGAAGTGGTGAAAGCCAAAGCGGAGGACCGAGCCCTGGCTGATTTCAGCGATGACGACGGGTTATCGCTTACAGCCGGGGAGATAAATCTGCAGCAGCGATACGTCGCTGCTACTCGTAAGTACAATTTTCGGTAAAAACAAATAAAAATTCTGTAGTAATAAAAATAATAATTCTATTTTAATTGTTTTTAGTAAGCGAATTCATCGCTCCTCTGAGGAGTGTTGAAGAGCAGCGCAGTGGGCGGCTGACGGCAAAACGCTCGCGGGACGCCGACACCGTAGTAGGTGCTACTCAGGCTAAGCGTGTCGGGTTCACCTCACCGGTTGATGCCACGCAGAGACCACCCCGTGAAGAGGCAACCAGCCAAGGAGAAGCCTTGGTGGAACCGACAACGACGACGACGAGCGAATCAAATGGTTCGTATATATATATTAACAATTTTTTTTTTTTAAATATATTTTTATTACATAGTATAATTTTATAGATCTATTTGTCTTTTTCTTCTCCAGATTCGTTTTATATGCCACCGTCGGGAGTACTCGCGTCCGCGACCAGTACGCAGGAAGACTCGTCCAGAGAATTCAATCTGGGCCCATTAGACAGTGAGTATTTTCGTTATTATTTATATATATATACATATAGACGCGGTTATATATATATATATTTAACGCTTTTTATTTTTGTTTTCAGTCTCCGGGATCTTGAAAGTCGACGACGAAGACCTCTTGAATACGACCGTTGAATCCTTATTCAACCTATCGGTTCAGGAGACAGCGCTAGCCGACGAACAGCGACCCGCAGAAGTGGAGGTGATGGACGAGGACGTGGGGTCTGCCGTCTCACAGATCGCAAGTACAAGCAAGGCGCTTGTACCCGCGCGATGCTGTGTAACGCAGCCTGAAAGTTCGAAAAAGTGCAGTGTATTGTGTGTGTGTGGTTTTGCTACACAGTCATCGGATTGTCTGTGTAATTCACCAAGGCGTGAATCACCGCAACCACCAGCCCCAGCACCAACGCAGCACGGAGGTTCGCGTAAGCGCCCAGCGACGGAGCCAGCAGCGGGAGACGTCGATCGTTCGGTGCGAAACGGTGAGCCGAAACTTTTAATTTTAAGCGAGAATCGTCGGTACATCGCGCGCTTCCGTACGTCAGGGCTAGAGCTCGAGTTGAAAATCCGCGAGCCTGAAGAAGGTGCAAATTCGGTGCAATGGCTCGAGGAAGCTCTCGAAGAGCTCTTCGTTATGATAGTCAGTGCTTGTCAACCAACTGACAAAATAGGCGTCGAATTTGAATCGGACGCGTTTAGTAAAGGCCCCGCCGGCTTGTCCTTTCGCTATGTCAACCAATTCACGCTACAGGATCTCTGTAGTTTAATCACATCGGTCTCGCAAAGCGCAACAGGTTTTCGTATCGATAGCTCTTTTAACATCAGAGCAACGGTCGTAGAGATGCCAGTCGGGGGCAAAGGCGCGAAAGCTTTAGAAAAAGATGATTTTTCTAAAAAATCAATCTGTTTCGTCAATAACAGCGACAATTGGTGTCTTCCGCGGGCAATAGAGGTAGGGATTGCGTACTCGGCGCGCGGAGAACTACGAAAAGGCGAGCTTCAGAAGTGCTGGAGAAACATCTCCCGTAGCAACTCAGCCCCGCAGTTAGAGGCAGCCCGAAAACTCATCACTGCTAGCGGTGTGAGAATTCCGCAGGAGGGCTGCGGTATGGCAGAGGTTCAAAAATTTCAGGAGTTCCTTGCGCCGTCCGGAGTATGCCTTAGGGTCTTCGAATTCGAGTCGTTTGGCACCGGTGTGCCGCCTATTTTTGACGGGTCGAGTGTCGTCGCGAACGCTGCTGCTCAAATTGTTCACCGTGTAAATTTGTTACACTATCGCGAAACGCGGCACTTCAATATGATTAAGGAACTCAGCGCCGCTGCAGGGTTCAAATTCTTTTGCGCACCATGTGGCAAGGCGTACAATGACACCGTTGCACATAACTGCACGGCGATTTGTCCCCACTGTACAAAATTACCGCCGTGCGACGAGACCATCGCAAAAGTCAAGTGTGACGATTGCGGTCGTTATTTCCGAGGTCTCGATTGTTTCCGGCACCACAAGAGTCTCGGCTCTCACGGACCGAAGTCGGCATTGTGCGGTAGTTTGAAAGTGTGCAGCAAATGCCTAAAACTGGTGTATAGGCAATATGAGCGCGAGCACGTCTGCGGCACTTTTTACTGCAGAATTTGCAAGAAGAAGCGCCCAGATAATCACCAGTGCTTCATGGCACCGGCGAAGGTGCGGCCCGTAACGAAAAAGCGTGAAATATTTATATTTTACGATTTCGAAACGCGGCAGGAAACGAAGCGCGCTGGAATTGCGGGTGAATTTTTGCACGAGGTAAACTTGTGCGTGAGCCAGCAGCGGTGTTCGGCTTGTTTAGGTAGCGAAAAAGATAGCGAGGCGTGCGCACTCTGCGGAGGTGCTCAGAGCGAAAAAATATTTGACACCAACCCCGTTGAGGCGTTTGTAGATCACGTGATGTGTCTGGAGAGTAACGCAGTCGGGCAGATCATATGTATAGCTCATAACGCTAAGAGTTTCGATGCTCAGTTTATACTTCGATATCTTGTCGAAGAAAAATGTAGAACACCGCCGAGTCTCATCATGAACGGCACAAGTATCATGTCAATGCAGACAGGCAGTGTTAAATTCATAGATAGCTTGAATTATTTCCATATGCCGCTAAGCGCTCTCCCACAAGCCTTTGGCTTAGGATCGAGCGTATTCAAAGGCACTTTTCCGCATCTCTTTAATAAAACTGAGAATCGAGATTACGCTGGGGTGTTACCCGAAAAGGCTGCTTACGACCCAGATGCAATGAGCTGTAAAAATCGTGCCGAATTTTTACAGTGGTACGACGCTGCTACAGCCGCTGGTCGAACCTTCGACTTTGCAACGGAGTTGGTCGAATATTGCAAAAGCGATGTCACCATTCTCCGCAGAGCCTGCGCCGCGTTTCGACAGATTTTTCTAGAGTCGGGCGAGGTATGTCCTTTCACGGAGGCGACGACAATAGCGTCTGCGTGCAACAAGGTCTACCGCAGAAAGTTTCTGGAGGCCGACACCATAAGTGTGATTCCGAGGAACGGGTATCGACGCGCCGATAGACAGTCAGAGGTAGGGATTGAGTGGTTGCTGTGGTGTGAGAAAACATTCAACACCGAGATTATTCATGCAGGACGCGGTAGAGAACATCGCACGGTAGATGGTACGCGAGTCGACGGGTATTTTGAATCGGCAGAGCACGGCAAAGTAGTGCTGCAATTTCACGGTTGCTTCTTCCATGGTTGCGACAGGTGTTACACCGACGCCACTACGCGCGCTAAAGAGTGGCACGGTGTGACAATGAACGACCGATTAATTCAGACTCTCACAATTTCTGAGCGCATCAGGGAGCGCGGGTACACACTACACGAAATGTGGGAGTGTGATTTTAAAGAATTGAAGAACGCAAACCCTGCGGTTGCAGCGTATTTGCAGGGTCATCCGATTCTCACAACGGCCCCGCTAGATCCGCGCGACGCGTTTTTCGGTGGTCGGACGGGTAACACGCGAACGTTTTGTGAGGCGAGTGGTAGCGAGAAAATTCACTACGTCGATGTATGCTCGCTCTATCCATACATCTCGAAGACGGGTAAATTTCCGATAGGCCACCCTCGCGTGTACACCGAGGATACGTGTAGCGCGCTGACAGGCTCCACGAACGATTTAAGTAGAGTCGAAGGGATCGTCCGTTGTCGCGTTCTACCCCCTCGAAATCTTTACCATCCCGTGCTCCCCGTACGCATGCATAACCGATTAATTTTCGCGTTATGTCGTGCATGCTGCGAGGAGATGTGTCAGACCGAGTGCTGTCACGAAAACGAGGATGAGCGAGCTTTCGAGGGGACTTGGGTCTCGTGTGAACTGCAGAAAGCCGTAGAAATGGGCTATACGGTGCTCAGAATTTACGAAATTTGGCAGTACAACACAGAGCAGTACGACCGAACGACGAAAACGGGTGGTCTCTTCGGAGGCTACATAAATCTCTGGCTGAAAATGAAGCAGGAGGCTAGCGGATGGCCCACTAAAGACCCGTCGCCCGCCGAACAGGATGCATATATTGCGCGTTATTTCGAAAACGAGGGTATCGCGTTAGATAAAGAGAACATTGTCTCTAATCCGGGTTTGCGGTCCGTAGCAAAATTGTGTTTGAATTCCTTCTGGGGTAAGTTCGGTCAACGGGAGAATCTTCCGAGAACCGAGATCGTGAAGACACGGCAGCGGGTCTTGGAACTTTTGACCGATGAATCGTGCGAAGTGCAGAAGATTGTTCACGTTAACGATGACACAATGTACGTCTGTTATAACAGCACGTCTGAAAGCGTCAGCGTTAACGCGAACACAAATGTAGTAATCGCCGCTTACACCACAGCACAAGCGAGGTTGAAACTGTATTCCTATCTCGAAAAACTTGACAGGCGCGTTTTGTATTACGATACGGACTCCTGTATTTATATCAGCAGCGGTAGCGAGGCCGAGTACCACCCACCGTTGGGGAATCTTTTGGGTGAGATGACGGACGAACTCACAAAGTACGGCGAGGGTAGCTTTATTAAAACTTTCGTGTCAGGCGGGCCGAAATTCTACGGCTATTTGGTCAAGCGCCTCGGAGGCCCCGATACCTCCGAATGTAAGGTAAAAGGTATTACGTTGAATTGGGCAAACACTCAAATCATAAACTTTGAGTCAATTTGTCAGCTGATTAAAGATCCCGACAGCGTCCTCAGCGTGACATACCGAGCCATTCGCCGAACGCACCTTCATCAGGTTATCACGCGCACCGAAAATAAAACTTGCAAACCGGTGCTCGTTAAGAGGCGTAGACACGGCAAGCACGATTCACTGCCGTACGGTTATAGGGTTTAAGAAAAAAAAAAAAAAAAAAAAAAAAAAAATGTTAATCTTAAATATTGTAAGATATTTTATAGTAGTCTTTGTTTTAGGAGGCGATGCGAAGGGGAAGAAGAGGAAGCCTCGAGTCCTCAAAATAAATAAATAAGGAGGCTTCCTTCATTTAGTCTGTATTTATTTTATATTTTAGCGAATAAAAATGTATTGGTATGTATATATATACATATAAATATATGTATGCGTATTAGATTTTAAGATGACTTTTTTTTTTCAAATATACAAATTTTTTTTTTTGTATATATATATTGCGGTGTATTTTTATGTATATCTAGATTTAGTAATAAATATGTTTCAAAATTCAAATTGAATTTCACACTCTTAGCCTTTTATTTCAATCCTACATCCTCGATCCCTACACACACTGCATTATTAGCTCGACTGCAGTGCGTATAACCGCGGTTATTAGCTTTTTCTTCACACTGTGACCATAAGCTAATTTTCACAGTGTAGACCCGCAGTACATACCGGAGAAGCTTATTGGTATGTACAACCGCGGCGGCCCCGGACGCGGCGGCGGCGGCGGCGGCGGCGGCGGCGGCGGCGGAGGGAACGAGCAAGCCCAAAAAGAAAAAACTAGCGATAGAGTAGGTCTTCTCTTGAAATGTGAAATATATATGTATATATTACTACCTTCAAATCTTTTCTATTCTCATTAGTTGAGATGGATCCACGGTGGAAACATCCATGGACTTCCATGATCGGTGGCCCGACCGGTTGTGGAAAGACATGTTTTGTGAAAAAGTTTTTAAAATATATTGCACAGATGGCCGATGTAGAGTTTGCGCGAATACTATTTTATTATTCAGAGTGGCAAGACGGCTACAAAGAGTACGGTGATAAAGTGGAATTTTTAGAAGGTCTGCCACAAAATTCAGATTTCGCTAGCGACCTGCGACCAAAACTTTTAATTATCGACGACTTAATGCGCGAATCGTCTAATAATACAATAGTCGATTTGTTTACAAAGGGCAGTCACCACAAAAATATAAGTGTTATTTTTATTTCTCAAAACATCTTCCACCAAGGACACGGTCAACGCGATATTTCTCTAAACACAAACTACATCGTAGCGTTCAAGAATCCGCGAGACCGCGCACAGATTTCTCATCTCGCGCGACAGGTGTACCCAGAAGATCCAAAGTTTCTGCAAGAAGCTTATTGTGACGCAACGTCAAAGCCACACGGCTATTTACTCTTAGACCTTAAACAATCGACACCGGATAATTGTCGTTTCCGAACATGTATATTTCCGGACGATCCTCACAATTATGTGTACATCCCAAAGCGCGGTAGTGGAGCTCGTTAAAAAAATGTAAGTATAAATAACTGCTTGCGAGTCATAATCGTATCATTTGCCTTCGTACTATGGCACCGTCAACATCCGCTAAAGCTTCTATTGGGAAGAAAAATATAATTTTGCTGCACGCCTTGTGTCACTTGGACAAACAGCAGCGAACGTCGTTACTACGCACCATCGATAAAAATAGTGTAAAGTGTATTTGTGAATGTGCTTTAAACACGCTGCACGGTGTTGTGCCCTTAAAAAAGAACGAAAGACTACGCTTGGCGAAATACAAAAATATTCTACGACGTCTTGGAAATAACAGAGGCTGCTGGAAAAGTAAGAAGCGTGTAATTGTGCAAAAGGGAGGTGGATTTTTATTACCACTTCTTTTACCCATTATTGGCACAGTCTTGTCCAACTATTTCACCAGCAAATAAAAAGTAAAAATGCAGCACGCCAAGAAAATGATTTTAATGCCTCAAGACGTTGTTGAAAAATTTCAACGTACCACAAGCATTCCTTTCGAACAATCACAAACTGTTCAAACGCCGGGTAACATACTTAGTCGTCTCGACGCGGAAATGGATGAAATACTTCGCTCAGTGACTCCTGCTAACGAACGTGAAAAGTGGAAACTTTACCAACAAGTCTTACAACGCTATCAGTTTTTCACGGACGAAAATCGTCGTAATACGAGCGTGAGAGATAGTAAAGTAAACGAGCCAGAGGAAGCAGCAGCAGAAGCGGAAGAAGAAGAGCGTATCGACGACCAGACTATAATAGCTAGTGTGCCCTCAAAATACAGAAAACAAGCTGAGCAATTATTGCAATTTCTGAAAAGTTCGTCTGTCCGAAGCCAAATAAAGTGGGATAAAATTGGCGCTGTTACCATAAATGGTGAGCTTGTCAAAGACGCTAATATTATAGACCTTGTGAACGACGCCATGCGATCTAGAAAAACAGTGAGAGCTATTGGACGCGCTCAGTTTGGTGCCGAACTCCGACGTGTTGGTGTTCCTCGCGAATTCGTTGGTAATCATAGTTTGCTGTATGAAAATCTATCGTTGTCACCTCCACATCCAACGGCTACACCACAACCCAGCTTTTACGCAACAAGAAGCAATCAAAGCACGCCGAATACCAGCCAAAGTACTTCACCTAGACGTCAGCAGACTGAAGCACAAGCCAAAACCTGGAAGACGTTAAATATATAATGGCTACGCTAGGAAAATTCTATTACGATCCGGAGCATGCGGCCGGCTACGCCGGAGCTCCTAATCTAATTCGCACCGCCGAAAAAGAATCAATCCC
Organism: Pimpla rufipes; assembly: GCA_963932165.1. Classification (NCBI taxonomy): domain Eukaryota; kingdom Metazoa; phylum Arthropoda; class Insecta; order Hymenoptera; family Ichneumonidae; genus Pimpla; species Pimpla rufipes. The sequence continues at coordinate 9,040,221 of OZ010630.1, forward strand.
ACGGACTGATGTTGTGGACTGGCTGCAAGCCCAAAATGCTTACACGCTACACAAACCAATACGACGAAGATTCCCAAGACGACATTACGTGGTGAACAATATTGATGATGTATGGGAAGCTGATCTTGTAGATCTCCGAGCCCTCAAAGATCATAATGATGGGTATGCCTATATTTTAGTTGTAATAGATGTCCTGAGTAAATACGCATGGGTCGAGTTGCTTCGAGATAAAACGTGTTCAGCTGTTACGGAAGCCTTCAAACGATTATTGGATAGAAGCAACGGCCGAATACCGGTATGGTTGCAGACAGATCGCGGCAAAGAATTTGTCGGAATCGTCCTGCAACAATTCTTAAAAAGTCGCAGCATCCATTTTCGTGTGGCCCGTAGTCCTGACGTAAAAGCCGCTGTCGTCGAGAGATTTAATAGAACATTGAAAGAACGCATGTGGCGTTACTTTACACATAAAAATACACGACGCTACACGGATGTACTACAATCAATAGTAAAGGCTTACAATGATACGAAACATTCAAGCACAAAAATGCAACCCGCCGCGGTGACTCTGGACAATGCAGAGATAGCTCGTTCAAATATTGAGAGCCGCTACAACCACGGTTATCGAATAGCTAAATACAAGGTTGGTGAGTATGTACGCATCAGTAAAGCCAAGACTGCGTTCGAGAAAGGTTACGAAGAGCGTTGGAGCGAAGAAATATTTAAAATACATCGAATACTCACGTATAGACAACCGCCTGTATACGAATTGTCAGACTTGGAAGGCGAAGTGATTGACGGTTTCTTCTATGAGGAGGAAATAAGTGTTGTGAAAAAAGATATTAACGAAGAGGAATTTATAATTGATCAAATTTTACGCACAAAGGGACGTGGTCGTAATAAACAAGTTTTTGTTAGCTGGCGCGGTTACCCAGAAAAATTTAACTCTTGGATCCCAGCATCAAATATCTTGAAAAAGTAAATTTTGGTACATTGAAATATTTTTGAAAATGCGTGATCAGTTTTATTTGATCTTACCCAGTAATAGTAGTATGAAGTATTTTCCCGATAACACAGTAACTCACTTTGTAACACAATTACCGCATTCAATAAAATTACCAGGAGAATGGGCTGTTGCTTTAACAGAGATTCAATTTCCATGCAATTTTATGCAATTTTCCGGTAAAGACACAGAAATAAAAGTAATTCGACACTCTTCAACGACACCGAATGCAGACAGTATTAAACACGATCGGCATACAGGTTTTGTACAGGGTATCTTGCCTTTACCTTCTAAAGAAAATGTCTTAAAAGGGCTCATGTCTTTAGCTAATTCAACCTACAAGCGCAGTGCTAAAGCTACTATACCACAGGGTAATTACACTTCGATAAATGTGTTAATTAATACAATTTACGAAGATGCCGCGTTTGACGATCATATTAAAATCAAGTATAACAACGACGCCGGAGGCATTGTAAGCATAGGCCGTGACATCGCCAATTGTGTATCCATAGGATGCCTTCAAACACACGAGGTTCATCTCAGTGATAAATTATCCCGAGTACTTGGTTTTGAATCTAACAAACCCCTAACGCTGCGTGCGGAAACAGAAGATTTTCAGGCCAACTTTCCCGCATCTTTGTCCGAAACAATCCCCAATAAATTATTTGTGTATACTGATATATGTGAAAATTACATCACTGGTGATGTTCAAACTCCTCTTCTACGAATTGTACCGATAGACAATACAAATTATACCTACGGCGGCCTACAGACAAAAACTTTTTCACCACCAAACTACATACCCTTATTACGGACAGAATTTGACACGATCGACATAGATATAAGAACACACACTGGCGCGCCAGTGCCATTCGAGAGTGGAACGTTGACCGTTACATTACACTTTAAGCGTATACGCTAAATAAATCTGACAAAAATGAATCGTTACGTTGATCATTACGACAGTCAGGTTGGTGGTGGTGGGGTTAATCGTGTGTTTGTCGGTAGCGCCTATCAACGAGGGCACGGGCTTGGTAGTTTTTTGAGCGGTTTATTTCGCCGTGCACTGCCATTGTTAACACGGGGTGCACGCGCGGTTGGTAAGGAGGCCCTTCATACAGGGTGGAATATATTGGACGACGTCGCTCATAACACACCGTTCAAAGAAGCGTTGAAAAATCGTGTTACCGAAAGCGGTCGAAAATTAAAACGCAAGGCCGAAGAGTCGCTCGATAATCTTATGAGTGGTTCGGGATATAAGGTAAAGAATCGTGGACCTCAGCATCATTCAGCGCTCAGTCACGCTGGTATACACATCGGGTTTCCTGCACTTGGACCTCCGGGATCTAAATCACGAAAAGCCAAGAGGACGCCGAAGAAGAAGAAGAATACGACGACGAAGAAAACGAAGAAGAAGACGAAGAAGCCGAATACATCTAACAACCGTAAGAAGAACAGCAAAAGAAGTGGAAAATCAACAAAGAAGAAAGTAGCACGTAAGAATACGAAAAAGACGCGTATTGTTAAACGCAAAAAACGAACCGCCGCTGACATATTTGAATAATTATTTGTAACTTATATCTTAAGATTGTGTGTGTGTCTACGTATTTATTTTCAAAATGGCTTTCTTGCATCCACACTCTTGTGAGTGTTTAAAATCAGAGCTCGATCTGTTCACACTTCCACCAACACAGACGAGTATAGAAGCGTCTAAAGGCGTTCATTATAAACCCATTTCATCTATCACTGATTCTGCTCCCCTTGAATTTGTTGTCCCTGGACACGGTGATGAATATATTGATCTAGCGCATACTATGCTCAGCCTACGTGCAGTACTAAAACCTGCGGCTGGAGATGCATCGGAAAACGACAAAGTAGGACCTGTTAACAATCTGCTTCACTCACTTTTCAATCAATTAGATGTGTCATTCAACCAGAAGCTTGTATCTCCATCGAATAACGCATATGCTTACCGAGCATATATTGAAACATTATTAACTTATAAGGCCTCGACAAAGGATAGTCATCTAGCGTCTAGCATGTGGGTGAACGACGAGCCAGGTCAATTTGACAGGGCGCCCAGCGCACTTGGAGCCCTTGCGGGTGGAGAGGCAGTGGTGGCAGTGGTGGATAATAAGGGACTAACTGCACGGCAGATGATGATGCGACCTGGCAAAACAGTAGACCTTCTTGGATACCTACATTCTGATATATTCAATCAAGAGAAATTTTTACTGAACGGCGTTGAGCTTCGGTTGCGACTCGTACGCTCGAGAAATGCCTTCTGCCTGCTAGATGCATCCGGAAAAAATTATTCTGTTCACATCACTGATGCAAGCCTTATTGTCCGACGCGTAAAAATTGCACCTGGTGTATTATTAGCTCATGCGAAAGCTCTGAGCAAAGGGAGTGCAAAGTACCCCTTTACACGCGTAGAGGTGAAACCATTTACCATCCACAGCGGCGTTCACGGTGAGACGTTAGATAACGTTATTCTTGGTCAACTGCCGAAAAGAATTGTTCTTGGTTTTGTAGATAATAAGGCATTCAATGGAGATAAAAGTCTGAATCCTTTCAATTTCCAACATTTTGGAATTAATTATTTGTCGCTTTACGTGGATGGAGTGCAAATACCTAGCAAGCCTTTACAACCGAATTTTGATGAAGGACTCTACGTTGACTCCTTTCACACGCTAGTTTCTGGTACGGGTATTTGCTGGGATGACGACAGTTGCGGGATTAAAAGATCCGAATACCCTCTGGGTCACTGCTTATTTTGTTTCGACTTGACACCCGATCTCTCAGCCGGAAAAGCTGGCCATTGGAACCTTGTACGACACGGCAGTGTTAGGCTAGAAGTACGCTTCAAAGAATCTCTCGCGCAAGCCATAAATTGTATAGTTTACACCGAATTTGATAATGTAGTTGAAATAGATTCTTCGCGCCAGGTTATGGTAGACTTTTCAGGCTAGTTTTAGTGAATATAAAATATTTTGTACGACAAATATAAAATAAATAAAACGTAAAAAACAGGAATCTTGGTTTTCAATTTATTTGTATTCATCGAATTACAAGGTCTTGAGAAAAACATTTTACAAGAATATCCACATCCATATCCTTGACTTTTCCTCGCGGCTCATCCTGATCCTCAGCGGTGTACCCGCACGGCCTATTTCTCATACGCAGTAGTGCGTATAATCGTTCAATCGTTGCCTGTAAAATTATAATAAGAAATATTTATATTCCACAAATATTTACTTGACAATTGTAGATGTATACCACATACCTTGTCACGTAGGCGTCTTTTCTCCTGTCTTTTTATATGACGACGTTGTCGTCGATGGCGATGTTTCCGAAGAGTTTTTCCACTCGGGTGTTTTTTGCCCCGCTTTACCGCTATAGACCCTTTGGTTTTACACGTGCAGGATTGGTTTTCCATTGCAGAGTTTTTCATCCTCGCTGCGTACGTCTAAGCGTCTAAGCGTCTTCTCTCGAAATGGTCAAGATTTCTCTTGTGCACCCTCGAAGTCTCAAGGCTGCTGCTACTGACCACGTTGTATTTACCCTAAGAACCCTTTTTTTTTTCTCGTTTTTTTTTTCTCGTTGACCGCGTCACAGACTGCCATCTCTGCGGGGTGTTCTTCCGAAGACTTTCCACGCAGTAGGGGGTTCATCCGGTCCGTGGACCCGTTGAAACAGGAATTTTCTTGTTGCGACGAGAAAAAAAAATGAAAGTTCCCTTTCGCGGATCATCTTTTCGCCGCCCTCGCAACCCCCACCCCCGACAACTGTACCGGCATTTATAAATAAGAACTGCAGCTTCGAAAGCACTCATCATAGTACACGTCAAGACGACTCAGAGAAACAAAGTCTGCAACGAGTTCTACCAGTTGACCACCAATCACCAGTCAGATGGATTTCGTAATTGATATTCAAGGTCTTTACGACCAAGACGGTGAATTCATTCCGAAGGAAGTTTCGGTTCTTACTGTGGATCACGATTATTTACTGCACTGGATAATAGCACCACCGTGTCTCTACACAGATCTTCCTACTGACGTGCGATTAAAGAACAACCTCTTTACCGAACACACTCACGGTCTCGAGTGGTTTGATGGGGATATAACTCTCTGTCAATTAATAAACAATCTGAAAGACGTTGCTCGGGGCGCGAGACGAATTTATACTTACGGTGAAATTCAAACTGAGTATCTTCAAATTATTATGACCCGGGAGGTTCGAAATCTCGAGCACGCGCACTGTCCACCATACGATCTTCTGCCGGGCAATCCACAACGCTGCCTACACCACGCTTTGAAAAACCCCACTAAAAGATGCAGTTTGAACAGAGCTGCAAAAATAAAGCAATGGGTTCTTCACGACGTCTCACCACTGGACATGCGTGTTCATTCCGTTGTGCAGGTCGCACCTACGACTCCGGAGGTCTATTCACCACAAGAATTGGACATCGATGAATACGTTGCAGATCGCTCGTGCCCTGCAGGGCTTGCCCCAGGACGTCTTCCGCGGTGTGTATGCAGCGGACCGAATTCCAATTCACCTGACGAGACCGACTGCAATTATTGTCAACACTGATGACCACTCACGCGGCGGGAGTCACTGGATCGCCATCTACATTGACCATGGAGGAAGAGGAGTGTATTTTGACAGCTATGGCATGCCGCCGGTTGTTACAAATCATATACACAGACTGCGAAAAAATTGCACAACCTTCCGATGGAACACGGAGCAAATGCAAAGTTTTTCTTCAACTGTGTGCGGCCACTTTTGCATTATGTTTCTGTATTATGTATGTACTGATAAGACTGATGGATACCGAGGGTTTTTACGCTTCAGAAAAATCTTTACAAGCAATTTTAAACAGAACGATCGAATTGCAGAACAGTTCTACCATCGATTAATAAAACGTTTAACCGACGAAAAGAAAAATAATAATAAACATGATGATAATATGTTGGGTGGACGGCAAAATATTCAACACTGTAGCGCTATGGTAAAATATTAAGAAAAAAATGTATGCATAGATTTAAGAATAAAACTGAACATTTTTACGTAAAACGTTTTAATATTATTTCCCTGCCTACAGTGTAATTAGCGTGGCGCGAGACGCCCGTTCAAGTAGAGGTAGAAAAAAAAAAGGTCAGCGCTTGCTACGCAGCGCGTACTACCGGAGCGCTGACCCTTTCTTTCGCGACCGTGCGTTTACCTGCTTGGCTCCACCGGCGCGTCAACGCACGGGCGCTGCGGAAGGGTCACCACTCTGGGGCCTAGTCGCCTGATACATTTTTCCACGCTTAACTTGAAACGCTAGAAATCGTTGGGCGGTGGGCGGTGGGCGGTGGGTGGTGGGTGGTGGATGGTGGGTGGTGGGTTGTTTTATGGCTGTGGGTAGGTGCGCATGCTAAGATCATGGGTGATGGGGGTAGATGGGCTATGGGTAAGTCCTTGTGGGGTGCATAAACGGTGAGGATGAGCGGGTGGTCGGTGGATACACGGTGAGGGTGAGGGTGGGTGGGCGGTGGGTGGGTGGGTGAGGGGTTTTCATATTCGCGATTTTTCTCCCGCGCGGACCACCACAAAAAAAAAAAAGCGAGTGAGAAAGACATAGGACGAGGGCGAGAGAGAGAGGGGCGACCCCAGCGACACCAGCGCCGCCAGACGGCCAAAATCCTGAGTTTGGCACAAACACCCGCTGTCGCGCGAAGTGAAAACCAAGCCAGCCGCTCCGGGACTTTCGTGCCAGGCGGCCATCTTGGATTGGCACAAACACCCACTGTCGCGCGAAAGCAAGATGGCGGCTCGGACTTATGTGCCAGGCGGCCATCTTGGATTGGCACAAACACCGAGTTACCTACTAAGGCCTCTCACGGAGCCACTCTGGTCACCGACAGAAAAATCAAACATCTCTGACTCAATAATCGAACTTTTACAGAAAGGAGCAATTCGTTCATGCGCTCCCACGTCGGGTCAATTGATTTCAAAAATCTTTCTCCGAGCAAAACCTGATGGATCGTACCGTTTCATTCTGAATTTACAGAAACTGAACGAATTTCTCGACACGAAACATTTTAAACTAGAAGACGGCGGTACAACTAAGAACCTATTATACAAAAACTGTTTCCTGTCAACGATTGATTTGAAGGATGCATAGTATGCTATCCCAATAGCTGAATCAAGCAGAAAATTATTAAGATTTCTTTTTGACGGGCAGACTTACGAGTTTATTTGCCTTCCTTTCGGGCTAAGCACCGCGCCACGTGTATTTACTAAGGTCATAAAACCAATAGTGGGATACCTGAGGTTACCAATGATGGGTAACCTGCAGGTTACCCATCTGTAATTTATCTTGATGATATCCTGATAATCGGAGATACTTACTCCGATTGCTTACAAAATCTAGATGCGACCACTGCCTTACTGCAGGAACTAGGATTTGTAATCAATTGGAAGAGAAGTCAAATCTCACCAAGCACGAAAGTAACATTTCTAGGATTGATTTTTGACATGCACAACATGATTGTTGAATTCCCAGACGACAAGAAGTTAAAAGCACTCGAAAAAATTGAAAATTCAGCTCAACGAAACGTTGTAAAATAAGAGAATTCGCGGAATTCATTGGCTATCTCGGTTTCTGCTGCAAGGGTCTTGAGTACGATTGGGTGTACATGAAAGACTTTGAATGAGCGAAATTTTTCGCGCTTAATGCGAGCAACGGAAACTACGAAGCTTTCATGAAGATTACTCCGAATTTAAAAACTGACTTCAGATATTGGAATGACAATATACTATCCAGTTATAGTCCGATTAAAAACCCAGAATTTACGAAAGAAATTATTTCGGACGCTTCAAATTCCGCCTGGGGAGTTTGTTGTGATGGCGAAAGAGCTCACGGTCATTGGAGTGAGTCTGAAAAATCATGCCACATAAATGTTCTTGAGCTGACAGCTGTCTTCTTCGATTTGGAATACTTTGCGGAAAACATACGTAACTGCGACATTCTTCTTAGGATCGATAATACGACAGCCATTGCGTCTGTAAACCGAATGGGTGGCATCCAGATTCAAGATCTCAGTAAATTAGCAAAAGAAATCTGGATGTGGTGCGAGGAACGAAATCTTTGGATTGTTGCCTCCTACATTTCTTCCAAAGAAAATGCTGGGGCTGACTATGAGTCACGCCGATTAGGACCTGAAACCGAATTCGAAGTATCGACAAGCGCGTTTACGGAAATAGTCGAATCATTTGGCAAACCAGAAATCGATTTCTTTGCTACGAGACTGAACACAAAATGCGAAAAATATGTTTCTTGGTTTAAGGACCCAAACTCAATAGCAGTTGATGCGTTTACCCTTAACTGGAACTCGTTCAATTTTTACGCGTTTCCACCTTTCTCGATAATCTTAAGGGGGGAAACCGGTTTAGGAGGCCGAAATTTTTGTGTTTTTCGTGAATTTTTTAAATAGGGAAAGAATAATCTGAAATTGTTTAAACTTGGAGGGTATTTTATTTATGGTTTGAAGTACACTTTAGAATTTTTTCAAGTAATTTCCCCCGGAAATAGTGGCGTTAGAACGTGCTGTCCATGGACGATTGCCACCCAAGTATTTTGCTGGCGGGAACTCCTGAAATCGAAATTTTTATCTGTAATCATCCAAATTTTTTTTTCTCGTTAACAACATATTTTCTAAGAATATGAACCTAAATCTGGTAAAACAAAAAAAAATGTCATGTTTTTGAAGAGTTTGAACACGATATCATTGTTTTACACCATATTTTTCACCTTTTTTACATCAAAAATTTTTTTTAATAACAATATAATCTCAGATTTAGGTTCATATAGATTGGAATCGAATAAAGAATATTCACAAAAAATTTCAGAACGATTGGTCAATAACTTTTTTAGCTAGAACGCCCACCAGTTGAAAAAAAGTCGTTTCGAGAAAAACGCGTTTGAAATAAAATGAAACGAAAACAAGACATTCATGGCAGTAATTAATTATATAAAATGATCAGCGGTTAATCGGCTATGCCAGCACCATATAGCAGTCCCTCTTCTTGTTCGTACGCGTCATTTTGGGCTTGCATCTCCTCTTATTTGAATTTCAAAGACATGATCTCCTTGATTTAAAGAAACGATATGCCTGACGGCACCCGGTCTGTCAACGTTTGGCTCATTCGCGATAAGTCGTATTGGTGTTTCTCGCGCAAGCTGATCTGTTATGTTATAGTTAAGTCAAGTCAAATCAAGAAGATAATCATTGGTTAAACCATCGAAGTTATTGGTGAACATATCTAAGTATGGTACGTAACCAAAAACTTGGTGAACATAACCTATAATTTGGTTGATGACATCATTCAAAGAAAATATAATATTAACTTAAGGATATTATTTCATTGACCTCAAAGAAATGTTTCATAGGTTGAGATTTCAAGGAAATTTTATTGAATCAAGGAAACTTTTTCTCTCGGTGTACCGCGCGCTTCGGCGCCGAACCGACGGGCGGTCACTCAAGTGCTCATAACATCGGAAATAATGCGAATTTTGGTTTCAAATTTTTACCACATATTCTTGAGGAGTTATACTAACAATTTCTGCAATAAAAAAAGTCGATTTTTTGATCGGTCTAAACTGGTTTCCCCCCTTAAGGGTTCTGCGAAAAATTCGAATAGAAAAAACCAGAGACATAGTAGTCATACCACTATGGCCAGCTCAGCTCTGGTTTCCACGATTTATGGCCATGTGCGAATCAGAACCGATATATTTCGAGCTAAATTTGAATCTGCTACGTTCTCTAAATAGACAGACTCACCCTCTCTGGAAACGGATTACCCTGGTTGCTGCGAGACTATCCGGAAAGCTTTCGAACGCAAAGGAGCTCCGAAAGATTCGACAGAAATCATGCTGAACTCTCTGAGTGCCACTTTAATTAAATAATCTCTGAGTGCCACTTCAATAACAGCGCGTTGAAAAAATGGTAGATTTTTTGCAAATCGAGGTCTCTCGACCCTCCAAACAGCTCAGTGCCAAACATCATAACTTTCCTTACGAAGATGTTCAAGAATGGATCGTCATATGGAACCTTGAATTGCACACAATCGGCAATAGCTCTACTCTACGAACCGGAAGTAGGACAAACAGTCGGTGAAAACAGCAACATTAAACGTTTTTTCAAAGGAGTGGGAAACATGCGACCGCCCACGGCGAAATACGACTCAACATGGGACCCTAAAACGGTTCTAAATCATATTTCCAAATGGTCTTGTGAAGAAGAAACAAGTCTAGAAAATATATCGAAAAAACTTGTCACCCTGTAGTCACTTGTCACGGGACAAAGGATGCAAACCCTCTCACTCATCGACACGAGGAATATAAAAAAAATGACGATGATATCGAAATAAAAATCCCAGGACGAATCAAGACCTCAGGTCCAAGGAAAATACAACCAACCTTGATCTTACCATATTACAAGGAAGACTTATAAGTGTGCGCTGCATCGACGCTCGAATCAAGAGACGCGGTAACGTCTCGACGCCAAGTATTAAAAGAAATCTATAATGCCGCCTCACGACACTCTCACGACGAGACACTAGCGCTACTCTTACTTTTCAAGAGACGCGGTAGCGTCTCGACGCCAATTGTATTCCGCGCCTTCTCCTCAGATCACATGGTAGTACCCTACTTTATCCTAGGATTGCCACAACGTTTATAGTTCCAAAAAGTTTCACCGGCGCTGGCGGTCCGTAGACCGCGGCGTCCGGCCCGAATCCATCATTCCTTTTCTTTGTGCCAAAGAACGCCACATCGTGAAATTTATTACTGTGCAGTAAAAAGTGATTAATCATGGGACATAAGCGTAAACGAGCCGAGGAAAATGATGAGAACAATATTTCGAAGGAGCTCAAACGTTTGAAGAAAGAAATGCGGAGACAAAAAGACAAAATTCGTCGGTTAAAGAAGAAACGTAAGCATAACCTCATTTCTGTTCACAGACAGCCGCCCGGTCGGGGCGTCGGCGGAGAAATTTCGGTGCGGCACGCTGAGCAAGTGTGTGTGTGTCAATGCAGACAAGATCTGCGATATATATATTCTATCGAACAAGTTTCGAAAACAATCGCAGACAAGATCTGAAATATAACTGATCGAACAAGTTTCGAGAAAAATCACAGACGAGATTTGCGATTTTATTTACCGAACAAGTTTCGAAAATAATCGTAGAAAAAACTTTCGAACAAGTTTCGAAAATAATTGTGGGATATTTAACTGCGACATCTCACAATTTTATTGGTATATAAAGCATTCAAGCAATGCAATTACCATATGTATATATCATTTACAGGCAAGAGGTCCTCGTCAGAAGAGTCCGATTCCTCTGCGGGCAGTCGCCAAAGGACTCCACTGATACCATTAGATCAGCTGCAGTCGAATCGAAACGATTCTGTGAAAACCCCAAATCTCGACATTGAAAGACCGCAGACGGAGGAACCACCACGGATTCTCGCACCTTCAACTTCGTTATCAGTCGAGGAAATTCAAGAGGGGGCCGGAACTTCGGTGGAGACTGAGAACTACAGCAATGTTTTAAAAACATCAGAAGCTCAGAACGATCCAGTTCTCGATGAAAAATTACTGCAAGCGATAGGTAAATGCCTGGACGCGGAAAAAATATTCGCTCCGGCTATACACAGCGATCTTCTCGTGAGATGGAAAGGTGTTCTCAAAGAAGGACTCCCCAAAGAAGAACGAGAAGAGATATTCAAGAAATATCCGGTTCCTGAAAATTGTTTGACAATGGAACCGCCGAAACTGAATCCAGAGGTAAAAGCGTCGCTTCTCGAGCCGATTATAACAAGAGATAATCGAATGGTGGAAAAGCAACGAGAAGTTTCGTTGTGTCTCGCGGCTCTGGGCCCTCTCATTTCGAATCTCCTCAAGGGATTCGTACCGGATTCTATGTCGCTGTTAGTTATTCTGAGCGATATCTCAAGAATTCTCGTGGACCTACAACGAGAAGAATAAAAAACGAGACGCTTGATTATTCTGGCAAACCTTAATGCAGCCATGAAAGATACGTTGAACGCCACGAATCTCGACGAATGGTTGTTTGGAAAAGACCTTGAAGAAACCTTGAAGGCGGCGAAGTCGTTGGAGAAATCGTCGAAAGAATTGAAACCAGGGGAAAAAACCTCTTCGTACAATTCAAAAAACTCGAAGGGCCCGAACCGACAAGCAACGCGAGGTCGCGGAGCGTCGGTATCCGGGCAACACAAACCAGTGTACCAGAGCTACAACAATCAAAAATACAAACAAAGAACCTCGAACTATCACAAGGCGTCGACGAGGGGGCGAGCGAATTACTACAAGAAGTAGAAAATCCGGTAAGCGTCACGGCGGGTAGATTAAAACAATTCTTACCTGTTTGGGAAAAAATTGGTGTTACCAAGGTTATCGCTGAGTGGGTTAGTGGGTACAAGATACCCTTTTCGGCAAAAGTTGTTCAAGAAACACCACCTGGAGAGCCTCCGTGGTCCGAGACGGAAAAAACGCATATTACTGGGCAAATTGAAAAACTATTGAAAAATGGGGCAATTCGAAATTGTTATGACGTGCCAGAACAGTTCATTTCAAAAATATTTCTGATACCTAAACCGGATGGTTCTTATCGTCTTATTCTAAACCTTAAAAATCTGAATAAATTCATTGAGACAGTACACTTCAAATTAGAGGATATTCGAACGGTGAAGGATTTGATGCTGCAGAATTGCTTCATGGCAACAATCGATTTGAAAGACGCATATTACCTTTTACCGGTAGCGGAAATTCACAGAAAATATTTGCGATTTCGATTCAATGGACAACTCTATGAGTTCACGTGTTTACCTTTTGGTTTGAACACTGCACCATACTGCTTTACAAAACTTATGAAACCGATAATAACTAGACTCAGACAACGCGGATATACGTCAGTAATTTACTTGGACGATATATGGCTTCTCGGAAATTCCGAGACAGAATGCGCCGATAATATTTCTCAAACATGCGCGTTCTTAGAGAGTCTGGGTTTTATTATTAATCAGGCGAAGAGTCAGTTGATTCCAACTACAGAATGCACATTTTTGGGGTTCGTTTTAAATTCAAGAGAGATGAAAATCGAATTACCAATTAACAAGAAACTGGCCGTAATTGAGTTAATGAAAAAATTCGAAAATCTACGTACTTGTAAAATACGAGATTTTGCATCGATGATAGGTACACTAAGTTCGTGTTGCCAGGCAGTAAAATACGGCTGGGCATATGTAAAAGATTTACAACGCGAAAAACTTCACGCTCTTAGAAACAACCACGAAAATGTTGAAGCCCGGATGGTCATATCGCAAAATACTCAGGAGGACTTCTCGTGGTGGAAGACCAACGTGATGACGGCCTTTAATCCCGTCACAATGGAAAAATTTTGTATGGAAATTTTCTCGGATGCTTCATTGACGGGGTGGGGAGCGTGCGTCCAAGGGGCGAAAGCACACGGACATTGGAGTGACACGGACAGGAATAATCATATTAACTATCTCGAGTTGTTGGCTGCTTTTTTCGCTCTAAGATGTTTTGCAAAAGACAAACGAAATTGTAATATTCTTTTAAGAATAGACAATACCACCGCTATTGCCTACATTAATCATATGGGAGGAACGCAAATTGAGAATTTGAGTAAAATGGCGAAAGAGATTTGGAAATGGTGTGAGGAGAGAAACCTTACAATTTACGCGTCGTATATAAAATCTAAAGAAAACACAATCGCAGATTTTGAATCAAGAAGACTTGAGCCTGAGACAGAATTTCAAATAGCACAAACAGTTTTCAATGAAATCTGTAGAAAATTCGGTAAACCGAGTATTGACTTATTTGCGAGTAGAGTCAATACTAAATGTGCGAAATATGTCTCGTGGAAGAAAGACCCAAACGCGATCGCAGTAAATGCCTTCACTATCGATTGGAGTAGAAATTTCTTTTATGCGTTTCCGCCTTTTGCGATAATTCCGAAGGTGTTAAAAAAGATTAATAATGATAGAGCTAGGGGTATTCTAGTGGTACCCAACTGGCCTTCTCAGACTTGGTACCCTCGGTGCATGGCAATGTTTGAATCACAACCAATTATATTCGAACCAAACTCAAAATTGTTGTTTTCATCCGGCAGAGAACCACACCCTCTGTGGTCCCAGCTTTCCCTGGTGGTAGGGATCTCATCCAGCAGGCGTATTTATCAAAGGGGATGCCTAAGGAATCAGTAAAAATAGCGTTAGCTTCCTTGAGTGACTCGTCGATTCGGCAATACGAAGGAACTCTAAAGAAATGGTGGAGATTTTGCCATTTAACAAAAATACGCCTTTTCGACGCTGATACCCCGTATATTTTAAGATTTTTAACAAACGAGTTTGAAAACGGAGCATCGTACGGAACGATTAACTCTGCGAGATCGGCCATCGCCTTAATTCTTGGTCCGGAAGTTGGACAAGATCCGAGAATTAAACGGTTTTGTAAAGGTGTGTCTAACCTGCGTCCAGCAGCACCAAAATATGAGGTGACATGGGATCCTAAAATCGTTTTAGACGTTTTGGAGACGTGGTTCCCGTACGTGAACATATCTCTGGAATCGATCTCGCGAAAGACTGTCACACTATTAGCCCTCAGTACGGGACACAGGATTCAAACCCTCGTAGCCATTGATATAAGAAATGTGAGAAAGATTGGTGATCGAGTGGAAATAAAAATCCCAGCTCGATTAAAAACCTCAAAGCATAACAAGGTACAACCAACGCTCATACTACCGATTCTCGAAGAAAACCCGGCTATCTGCGTCGCTTCAGCCGTAGAAGAATATCTGTTAAGGACGAAGAATCTGCGCGGAGAGGAAACATCGTTTTTTATCTCATGGAAGAAACCTCACAAGAGAGTTTCGTCACAGACTCTAAGCCGGTGGATTAAAAGCACCATGCAAGAATGCGGAATAGATACGACCTGTTTTTCGGCCTACAGCACGCGACATGCGTCGACATCAGCCGCAAAGAGAAGCGGAGTGAGCATCGATATTATTAGAAAAACTGCAGGTTGGACCTCAGCATCAAACACGTTCGCAAGATTCTATGGTCGCGAGGTCGGACAAGACTGCGCTAGTTTCGCCAAAGCGGTATTAAGCTTGTAATTAGAGTAAGTTGTTTAAACCTCAAAAGTCAGTTGACATTGTAAGTTGGGTTTGAAGTTAATTATATTCTATACTATGAATATGTATTCTGCACAGTTAAAAATTCCAAATTTTTTCTACCGTATGTACTATAAACATCTACCATGTGATCTGAGGAGAAGGCGCGGAATACAATTGAACGATTAAACGAACTTACCTAAGTGAAGTTCTATCGTAATTGTAAGAAGCGCCTTCTACGAAGATCATAGTCCCAACCCATTACATATTCCCTAGCTATTCTTGAATAGCCCCATTATCATACGGTAGCACTTTAAAGCAATGATGGATTCGGGCCGGACGCCGCGGTCTACGGACCGCCAGCGCCGGTGAAACTTTTTGGAACTATAAACGTTGTGGCAATCCTGGGATAAAGTAGGGTACTACCATGTGATCTTCGTAGAAGGTGCTTCTTTTACAATTACGATAGAACTTCACTTAGGTAAGTTCGTTTAATCGTTCAAGTATTAATCTATAATGCCGCCTCATGCCGCCTCACGACACTCTCACGACGAGACGCTAGCGCTACTCTTACTTTACAGCACGTTCGTTCTTTTTCGTCTGCTACGAACTTCTAACTGGAATTATCTCAGTCAACACGTCGCGGACGCCAAATGTGTCTGGTTCAATATTTTTTATTTATTTTTTTCTTTCCAATGAGCCCTCTTCCAATAAAATCGGTGCCCGCAACGCTAATATCTGGCCACTTACGATTTCGATTCTGTCAAAAAGTTTTCGTTTCTCTGTCCGCACTGACACATCGGCACGATTTTGTCCGATGATGTCTGATTCGATATTATGTCAGACAACATGTCGCGGACGCTAAATGTATGAATGTGAATATTTGTTATTTTGTTTTCTCATTTTTATGAGACCTGACGCAATAAAATCGGTTCACGAAATGTTCATATCTGGCAAATATTCATTTTGGCTCGATCGCATATACGTGTGCATATACGTGTGAAGTCGGAACTCACACGTCGACACGAATTTGTCCGACGATGTCTGATTCGATATTATGTCAGGCAACACGTCGCAGACGCTAAATGTATCAGCGCCAATATTTTAAATTATTTTTTCTCTTTTTTATGAGACCTGACGCAATAAAATCGATTCACGAAGTGCTGATATCTGGTAATTTTTTTCATTTCGATATTTTACGCGTGAAAAAATCGTCTGCGCGAACCGGCTCGTTCCCATCGTGTGACAGAAAGTGAGATCGTGCGTGATTATTACTTTAATATTTACTATCGAGTGTAATGATTTATAATAATAATCTCGCATCTTACCGCGAAGGTGTCTTTTCAAAACAACAAAATTAAAATATGAAATATACGTTAACCTCTTGGTAAAAAATCGACGTTTGGAGGTTATGTTTTGGACTTTGTTATTACAAATTGTCACGTTGGGGTATTTTTTTTAGTATTTTTAGAACGCGTTCGGCTTGTTCAATCACACAATAACGAATCCAGTTGCTGTATGGCAAATCCTGTATTGCTTTTTGGAAGCTATACAGAAAGTCAAATGGAATGATTGATGCCTGTTGCGCATAACATTCATCAATCTGTAACATGCAGCAGTATTTCCAGTACTCATCCATGATAGAGCACTAACTATTTGGTGTCTTGTAAAAATAAAGAATGCAGAGGCTGGACATGGTAAAAATGGTTTGTCCACTGACGGAGCAGCGAAGCATAATAGTGAACAATGTCAGTTGCAAGAAGTGCGACCTGACCATTCGCAAAGAGCCCTGTCATCGCATTGAAGATCGCTTTCAAAAAGATATGAAATAACCAAAAAAATGTTTCTTCGAAACAAAAATTGTACGCCAAGTATTAAAAGAGTAGCTATCTCTCGCAAAAAATATTTCACAATAAAAAAATGTCCTTTCAAAAATAATAACACAAATGCAATATCCCTTGTTAAAAAAATACACAATAAAAAATTTCCTTTAAAAAATAATAAAAAGAGTAGCCATACCTTGTAAAAAAATACGCAATACAAAATTTCCTTTCAAAAATAATAAAACAAATGCAATATATTAGCCAAGTAAAATTTACCATGAGTAGATCATCAGTGGATCATTCGGTACAAAAAACTTGGCATGCCAGTGACTTGATGTGTCTCTAGCATGACAAGTTTTTTGTACCGAATGATCCACTGATTATCTACTCATGGTAAATTTTACTTGGCTAATATATTGCATTTGTTTTATTATTTTTTAAAGGAAATTTTTTATTGCGAATTTTTTTTACAAGGTATGGCTACTCTTTTAATTATTTTTTAAAGGAATATTACATTCAGAGAACCGAAAAACTGCGAGATACGAAACACAGTCTTTTTATATCATATAGAAAACCTCACAAAAACATATCCTCACAGACGTTAGGTCGAGGGGAGAAAGATACTCTTCATAAAAGCGGCATTAACATGAACATATTCACCGCGCACAGCACACGTTACGCATCGACCTCGACCGCAAACAGGAAAGATGTAAGCATAGACGTGTAAAAATTCTAGCCCGTTCGCGAGATTTTACAATTTGACAATTGTTCCAAGTAAAGATATGTTTGCGAAGTCCGTTCTCGACTAACAAGTTCGACTAACGTTTTAGATTAACGATAAACTTCGCAGATGATTCAACATAATTGTTTCAACAATGTTCGTTAAAGAAAATAAACTCTTGTAATATCGAACTCAGAAGTTCTCATTACATGAAGTCCGCCGTAACCAGCGTTAAACATGTACGATTGATCTAGAGGAAGAGGCGTGTAATACAATTCACCAATTAAACGAACTTACCTGTAAGTCAAGTTCTATTGTAATTGTATGAAACGCCTCTTCCGAATAGATCACGCCCACCCTAGACTACCCAGTTTTAACAAACGTTAAATAACCCGTAAGTGTTACGGCGGCACCTTTAAAACTTTGCACATTGCTTCCTCATCAATTTCCCTTTTTCACAAAGCCACCTCTATGAAGAAGCTTATTTATTAACTTTGGCTTCCTCATAGAGGAAGCGTTGTGAAAAAGGGAAATTGATGAGGAAGCAATGTGCAAAGTTCTACTTTGCAACTTTTTTTTATTTGAACCAAAGAAAAGTCCGTTTCAAACACCGTTACATCTAATTTTTATTAGATACAAAATGTTGTCTTACTTTCATAACTTATCCGTAAGTTATAGCGAAAATCTATATTTTTTAAAAAATTCATAACAGCGTAAAATCCGAACGACTTTACCGATCGTCACCAAATTTCGTACGTAGCAGGGCTGTATGTTATTTTTTTACTGTTGAATATTTTGGTTCATTTGTTTATATTCGACGTGATTTAGAGCAACATTTTTTTTTTTTTTCGAAAAATTCAAAATTCTATAAAACCGGAACCGCTTTACCGATTTCGCTGAAATTCAATACCAAACAACATTGAACGTGTCTTTATTTATGAAGAAGTATATAACTGAATCGTCGAACTTTTACGAAAGTTAGAGCGATCACGCCATTTTTTTTGAAAAATTAAAAATTCCATAAAATCTGTATACATGAATACATTTTATTTCAAAATAGGTGAAATACAGAGTCGTTAATACTCTACTTGCGTGCCAATTTTTAGCTCGATCCACTATACCGTTCCTGAGTTATGAACAATTAAATGTTCGATGCCTGGATCACACACACACACACATATTTTCTTGACCACTTTTCTCGACGTTTTAGGTGATTCTGAATATGTTAACATGGAAATCTCGAAAAAAAAAACATTTCACGAAAACAAAGCTTCCTCTATGAGGAAGCAAAATGATGCAATCCGGGCAAGCAGAGCGAAGGTAGGCTGGGGAAGTGTTTTGTTTTTACAAAGCTTTAAAAATGTGATCACTTCGGTGTGAAATGGGGGTACTATGTTTGATCTATTCGTAAGAGGCGTTTCATACAATTACAATAGAACTTCACTTACAGGTAAGTTCGTTTCATTGGTTAATTATATTTATATAATTCTAGAAATTTAATAGTTTTTTATAGAATAAAAATACAAGCAAAACCCGGCCCACTTTGGCTTTAGACTAAAAAATTTTGTTATTTCATGCAGAATTTTTGAGAATTTTTTCAGATTTTAAAAATTGGGCTAACGATATGTTACCTTTAAAAAATCGTAAAAAAAATGAATAAAAAATCTGGAAAAATGTTCCTGTACTTTTTGGAGTTGGTCCAATCATATAAAAAAATGTCGACCAAATCCGAGAGGTCGAGGGTCCGACCCAGGTCGAATCGGTATGGAATGCCCCATATACATGAGACATTCCATCCCGGTTCGCACGGTCAAAAAGTTCTTAACTCCGAAAAAACTTGTAATTTTAACATTCTTCATAATCGCCTCCTTAGAATACATGGGATTTTTTTTAAATTTCTGGCGCGCATTTTTAAGTTGAAATGTTGAAAATTGACTTTTTTAAAAAATCGTCTGTATCTTTAAAATATGGAATTGCACAGAAAAATCTTTGGGACAAAAAAGTTTGAGATTGAAATGAACTTGAATAAAATTGTTTTCTTAAATAATTTTTCGGAAACAACAAAACCTCGTTTTTAAGCAAAATACACAGAAATATATTTTTTTTCGACCAATACGTCAGATTTAAATTTAAAAAAAAATTACAGAACATCCTGCTATATGTATAGAATAAGCTCATATTTTTTTAAGTGGTTGGGGTATGCCCCATACATGCATTGTTTTATCGTGTTTTTCATTTACTTTTATTTTTTATAAAATGAAAACACGATTAAACAATGCATATGCATGCCCCAACCACTTAAAAAAATATGAACTTATTCTATACATATAGCAGGATGTTCTGTAATTTTTTGAGAAAATTTAAACCTGACGTATTGGTTGAAAGAAATATATTTCTGTGTATTTTGCTTAAAAACAAGGTTTTGTTGTTTCCGAAAAAAAATTGTATTCAAGTTCATTTCAATCTCAAACTTTTTGTCCCAAAGATTTTTCTGTGCAATCCCATATTTTAAAGATACAGACGATTCTTGAAAAAAAAAGTCCATTTTCAAAGGGCTTAAAAAATGCGCTCCAAACATTTAAAAAAATCCCATGTATTCTAAGGAGGCGATAATGAAGTATGTTAAAATTACAAGTTTTTTCGGAGTTATGAATTCGAACCGTGCGAAACGGGATGGAATGCCTCACATACATACATACATTTTTTCTAAACCACTTTTCTCGACGTTTTAGACCATATTCTAAATGACCTGGCATAAAAATCTCGAAAAAAAAATTCACAAAAACAAAGCTTCCTCTACGAGGAAGCAAAATCTGAAAAAGTTCACACAGAGTACCTTTAAAGTACTATTATTTGACCAATTATGAACCAAATCCGAGAGGGTCGCGAAAAAAGTGGCCGAGTTGGCGGAGAATGCCTCATATATTCGTATAGTTACTATTGGCAATCAGTACTGCTGACTGTTAATGGTTATACACTTGAATACGAACAGTAACTATGAAGCGTTCAATAGTTTTTGTTTTGTAAGGGTGGGTCACAAAGTAGCGAAAAATGGTCATCTCCACTCCCGATTATTGAATTGACAATCGGTCGACTTTCCGTTCCCTGTATAGAAGAACCAAACCCGCGGTTTGATTTCCGAGCACCGCGCGGACTCGCCTCTTATGCAATTTCCTCGGGCTAATTTGCGATCCGACATCTCTTGCGACCCGCGAGGCTCGGGGAATTCGCTGGCTCTTAGAGTCGATTAAAACTTGCCGCGCGTAATCCGATAAACTCCGGCCCCGAGTTATATAAGAAAACGGTGCAAATTGGCGTTCTTATCCACTCTTCATCCAATTAAACAAACTGCTTTTTATCAGCTGTTTAAGATATTCCGCCGCGGCGTGCTTATTATTGGCCGTGGAAAGTCGCGAGAGGAAAATTGAGAGGTCGCGTTACGACTGCAATGGCGTTCGCTGTCGGCCCATCTTGATCAGGAGTCCACGGGACCGAGGAGCGCGAACCGAGCGACGCGACGGAAGGACACCGAAGACGCTCTGCATATATACGTATAGCATAGCTTTACCCGGTTATCAACCATTCTCTGTCGACTCAGCCATTCCTTTTTCTACTTTCACAGATGTCAAAGATGTCTGGGCGCCAGGCTTAGAATAAGATTAGGATTTGAACATTTTCGATTTTTTAATCAAGATGCAATATTCTGTGTCTGTAAATTTGACGGTCCGTTAACGACCATCCAGGCAAGATATTAAATCTCAAAATCGATCGTTTTTACTTGGGTTTCACAGCGATTGCGTAGCAAAAACGACATACTCGTACTTCAAGTCAAAAGTTCATACTGATCGAACTTAGATGCCCATCGAAAACAAAGTTTTGCACATAAATTGACTGTCGTAGGTTCCAACGATATCCTATTAAGGGCACGTCAACGGCCAATTGATTAAAAATTACTGAGGTAAAGCGACGGACTGCCACGAATCGCGACAATATGGTGACAACCTGACGTATTTCGATACCTAATCATCGAGTCAAATCAGCAATTCAGAAAAGGAATATGGTTGTTAATATGTGTAAATAATATTCTTCTCGAGTCAGAAATTATGTTTATAATTTGTAATAATATTTACTTATATACCAGTGCTGCCAGCGCTTTTGTTTAAAATGTTCAATTTCATATACTGTATCGACTATCACGTGCCACTCCCATATCCTTATAACGTTACAGCTTGATAGTACCTCAGACTTTTAACCCTAGAAGAGTATACGAGTCATTGTCCACCACCTGGGCCAATTTTTCTCGACCCACTTGGATCTCTTACATAACTGACAATGTATGAAGTAGTACTACTACCAAAAAACGGTGAATTTTTTTTTAGGAAAATGTTTGCAGGTTTTCAACTTATTTTTTCGCAGTAAAGAGCATGATTTGAAGGTTTTTTTTACATTTTTTTTTATTTAAAAATATCAGTGAATATAAGAGATACAGTACATTTCTCGGAATTACTTTTTCAGAATCGGTGACCACAATATCTTAGAAACGACAAGACCGACCTACTTGAAATTCTACATACATTTTTTGTGTATCAAAAGGTAGTCCTTCTAAGAAAATCTAAGGATTTTTTTTATGTGTCCTTTTTATATCATGGAAAATGTAGTGCTTTTTCCCCCGAAATTCTGACTTACAAGTGACCGTAAAGCAACTACAAAATGACGGTTAAGTACTCGGATACGCTCGGGAGGACCTATCGTAAATTTAATTTTAAATTAACACTGTATTTGATATTTTTAAGATACGATATTTTAGGTTTGTGGATATTTTGGCGCGATTCTTGTAATATGGTATATTTTTTTAATAAGGCTTTTATCGGGGATATTTTTGCACGGGATCTTTTAACGCGGAGTCAATTACCGTGTTCTGTTAAGGAAGGTGCCGGTTTCCGAGACAGAAATTACGGTGACTGGACCACGGTCGGGTCAACCCAATTCTACATTACCTTCAAGCGCCAACTTTTCGGTGCCGATGCGGATGTCTATGTTACCGACTTCCGGTCAACGCTTTCTCATTGAGATTGTCTTCTTTATCAGCCTACAATATCACACGGTGACCGACTGTAAAAATCCCATTAATTATAAAAAACGCATATCACTTTCGCTGTTGGTGGTGTTCGGTATTGTAACGAGAAAAATAGCAAATACCTATAACATGCGCTAGATACTTGAAATGGCATTTCGTGATGTACACGTGGAGGTTGCGCGAGCAATAATGATGCAACTATCGCCAAGTCCAAAAAACGTCTTCATTTAGCGCTCCAGAATATTTTTCGTTGTTGAGATAAGCGATGTGAATATAGTTAAAAAAATTACGTTCCACTTTCATCAAATATTCATCATTACTATAAAGTATGAAACCCATAATTCGCAAAAAACCAATTGAACACTCGTTTTATTCTAAACAACACTTTAATCAACGCTTCTATATTGCAATCTACCAACTTCCGGTACCCTCGCAAATATCTACGTTACCGATAGCCGATCAACGCTTTCTCATTGATTGCTTTGCTTATCAGCGTAGAATACCACATGGTGTCCGATTGTAAAAATTGCATTTGTATAAAAATCCCATGATTATAAAAATCGCGTAACACTGTTGCTATTGGTAGTATGTAGTAGGCAGTAGTAGGATACTGTTGTAATAAAAATAGAGAATACCTACAATATGCGCTCGATACTTGAAACGGTATTTCGTAATATACACGTGGAGGCTGCTCGCGCAATCACGCAATTCTCGTCAAGTACAAAAAAACGTCTTTGTTTATCGCCCCACAATATTTTTCGTTATTGAGTTAACCAATGTGAATATAATTTAAAATTGACGTTCCACTTTCGTCAAATATTAATCATTATAATAAAATGTGAAACTCACAATTTGCAAAAGACAAATGAATAATGGATTTATTCTAAACAACACTTTAATCGACGATAAACATGTTGGGGACGAATTTTTCCTGTCGCGCTCGGAATCTAATGTTTACCAATTTTCCTATGTTGTTCTTTTCATATAACCTTCAACAGCCGTGATCGTCTAGTGGTTAGGACCCTACGTTGTGGCCGTAGTAACCCAGGTTCGAATCCTGGTCACGGCAATGTGAAAACATTGTCACGGTGAAGGATTTTTTTTTTTTTTCACCAATTCGTTCCGGACAAACAATATAGCGGCGACATTCGTCGACATCCGTTGCGCAAATTCCATTTTGAAACTCTTAAAAAAATACGCGTTTTGCAACAATGTAGCTCCGCCGGTAAAATAGTACACTGTTTCCAAATAAAAATGCAGTATGTGAATTAATAAAGAAGAAAATCATCAAATGAATTAGAAAAATGCAGAAAGCCACCTTTATGACGAAGCTTATTTCTTCACTGTGATACCCCATGGAGGATGATTTGTGAAAAGTGGAAATTAATGAGGAAGCAATGTGCTAAGTTCCACTTAGCAACTTATTTTATTTCAATTTTTGCTTCCTCATAGAGGAAACTTTGTTTTCAAGAAAAAAAATGTTTTCGAGATTTTCATGCCAGTATGCTTAGAATCACCCAAAACGTCGAGAAAAATGGTTTAGAAAAAATGTCCGTATGTATGTATGTGTGTGTGTGTGTTCTGGGCTTTGAAAATTCAATCGCCTCTCACTCAGTAACCGTTAGAGCGATCGGGCTCAAATTTGGTACGTAAGTAGAGTAGACGCCCCTCTTTGAATGGCGCGATTTTTGACAAAATATATATAGTAATTAAGATTTTATGTAGTTTTGAATTTGTTGAGAAACGGGCGTGGTCGCTCTAACTTTCGTAAAACTTCGCCGATTTGCTAAATAGTTATTTATAACTGAAGATACGTTTAATGTTGTATGGTATTGAATTTCGACAAAATCGGTAAAGCGGTACAGATTTTATAGAATTTTGAATTTTTCGAAAAAAAAAAAAATTTAGCTCTAAATTATGTCAAATTTTAACAAATGAACCGAATTGTTGTATAGTGGAAAAACTACATACAGGTCTGCTACATACAAAATTTGGTGATGATCGGTAAAGTCGTACGGATTTTTCACCATTTTGAATTTTAAAAAAATGTCGATTTTCGCTATAACTTCCGCAAAAGTTAAGAAAGTAAGACAAAACTTTGTATCTAATCAAAATTCGATGTAACAGTGTTTGTAACAGAGCTTTCTTTAGTTCAAATAAAAAAAAGTTGCAAAGTCGAACTTTGCACATTGCTTCCTCATTAATTTTCGTTTTTCACAAAGCTTCCTCTATGAGGAAGCCAAAAATGATAAACAAGCTTCTTCATAGAGGTGGCTTTGTGAAAAACGAAAATTAAGGAGGAAGCAATGTGCAAAGTTCGACTTTTTTATTAAGAAAATAAAACTGAGCGCGTCCACGCGCTTTTTTGAAAATTTAACAATGATAACATTTGTATGTCTGAATGGGTTTTGTAAAGAAATCACAGCAACTACGGGGTAGTTGATACTCCACTTGTAATTGAATTTTTATACTTACGGTCATTAAAAACATAAAAATGTTTTAATACTCGTAACATTTGAAACCTCGTGCCGATTCGAGATAAATTCAATATCAATCGACCTTAGTGATAACGCTACTCGTGCACAAAGTTTCAGCTCAATGGCTCAATATTTGTGTCAGCGGCATCACGTACGACACATTTTTATGGGATAAAAATCTGAAAAAATCAAGCATATTGAAGGTGGTAAAAAGATTGATTTCGCATAATAAAAATTCCAAAATGTAACTAACAAATTGATAAGAAAAATTCTTTTCGTCAACCTAACTTTTTTTCAAATGACAATTATTTGTTTTTTTTTAATACGTACGATTCTTTCAGAATTTTAACAAATTTTTAAAAATGTTTTGTAATATTTTTTATTTTGAAAAATGTGTGCAGTCACGGACATTTGGTCGTAATTAGGTGTGCAAATCTCCCGTCTACGATATGCCAATGGTTATTTAATTATTTTATTTACCCAATTTGTTTATTAATTAAGCTTCTTTTTATTGTTAGCTCAAAAGTAGTTTTATATTTACTACGACATCAGAGAAGGTGTCGCAATTATTTCGTTTTCTTACCATATGCGAAAAATCTTTGGTCGCAAAAAAACTGTGCAAAGCAACACTAATGTTCTTCTCCTGATTCTGAAAACGGACCCTATCAGCTGACATTTTTTTTATTTGTTTTCTGCAGTTTCAGAGGTGATACAACATTTATTTTGCTCCAATTGCATACGCGGAAAAGTTATGTTGGCCAAAGACAATGCAAAACTACAGTTATGATTTTCTCCTGAGTCTGCTGAGGGTCCCTGTTAGCCGAAACATTTTTTTCTATTATGCTTCGTCATACAGAAAGCTTTGTTTTCCTGAAAATATTTGTTTTCGAGATTTTCATGTAAGGACACTCAGAATGGTCCAAAATATCCAGAAAAGTGGTTTAAAAAATGTATGTGTGTACTTATGTGTGTGGCCGGTAAGCAAAATTCAAACTTAGATACCTAAAGAACGGCTACATCGATCGAGCTGAAATTTGGAACACACGTGGGGCATGTTAACCTCTTTGTTTGTGATCATTTAAAGAAAAATTCAAACATAAGTTAATGTTTTCATTCAATTTTGATTTTTTAGTAAAATATCTGTAGTTTCCCCAACTTCTACAAATTTGTAACTATCGAGCTAAATAATTTTTTTGTACGAAGAAGGCCATGCTTAAGGAGGATCGATACTGAATTTGGGATAAATCTATAAATATTTTTGGTTTTTAGGGGATTTCGAATTTCTTCAAAAATGTACATTTTACTCTACCTCACGTAAAAAATTACCGAACCAATTGAAATTTTCTATAGACTAACGATAGTACTCAGCGCTTCTACGTACCAAATTTCGCGATAATCGGTAAAGGGGTTCGGATTTTATGGCATTTTGAATATTTTCATAAATATACATTTTCTATAAGTCACGTAGAATATCATAAAAAAGTTGCAAAGTAGAAATTTGCACATTGCTTTCGCATTAATTCCCCTTTTTCACAAAACTTCCTGCATGAGTCAGCCAATGTGACTAAATGAGCTTCGTCATAGAGGTGGCTTTGTGAAAAATTAAAATTATGAGGAAGCAATGTGCAAAGTCCTACATTGCCACTTTCTTTTTTAAGTATCAGATATGATAATAGCTTTATTTTGCTCCAATTGAATGCGCGGAAAAATTATGACTTATAAATTATAAGTAGAAAAAGTATAATGGCAATATTATACTAGAAGCGAAAAGTCTGCTTCGCCGTATCACGCCACGGCGGCTCGTACAATATGCAATAAACAATTTCACAATTACGACTGTACGAATGTTTATTCCCCGTAACAAAATTTCAATACACGGAGTTGCATAATTGTATTTGTGGAAACCCGTGCTGTCTCGCTCGTTGCACCTGACCCTGTTTAAATCCGTCGCATCGTACAACACTCGGGATTCGCGTTCGATGCTGACCCGTCGTCAGCGAATTCCTCGATGGCAACAACTATAAATCATGAACCAATTCTTAAGAGGGCTCAGTGAAAAGTGGACTTTCATCGTGGATTGTCCAGTGGACCGTTTTACTAACCGCAGACGTATCTTCTTTTTCTCGTCAACATGGCTGAAGCATTAAAATATTTACTGTCTCTGTCTGTTCTCCTCGCTGCAGGTGATATTTTGTTCCTATCTTACAGAAAATTCAACAGCAATTCAGGATGTGGAAGCGGTACTGTCCCGCCAAACGTGAAGTCCAGAGAACATTTTAAACACTTCTCAATGGTATACAAATTTGAAAAAAATCAACCACGTTGAAGGTGCTAAAAAGATTAATTATGCATAATAGTAATTCCAAAATATTATTAACAAATAGACAAAAAAAATGGTTTACCAAATCATCCTTTAATCTACCTTTTTTTCAAATGAAGATGATTTGGATTTGGAAAATGAAGACATTTTTGTGAAAAAGTACGAATTTTTGCAGAACTTTCTCTACTTTTTGAAAATTGCATTTTTTGAAAATGTTCGAGCTGTATTTGCAAATCTATTTTATCAATTGTCCGGACACTTTGAAGGTGCAATGGGTGCAATATAAAAAATTAATGACTTTCCACACATATGAAAAAATTTTAAAACATGGTTTTCGTAAATTCGACAAAATTCTAAAAAAAACTTCGTACGTATTCGAAAAATAATAAATCATTTTCATTTGAAAAACGAAAGTTAGGTTAAGAAGTGATTTGATTAACAATTTTTTTCGTCAATTGATTAATAACAATTAGGATTATTATTATGCAAAATTAATATTCCCGGCACCTTCAACGTGCTTGATTTTTTACAGATTTTTATCCCATCAAGAGGTGTTCGAAATTTTCTCTGAAACTCATATTTGGCAGGACTGCACCGCTTGTACATCCTTAACAAGCCTTCAGACCTCGGACAGCCGAGAACTGTCGAGATACAATAACACGAATGAAGCTGTTCGTTGGTTAGCAACGAGTTGAAGGCAACCCGACAGCCAATCAAAGAACGAATAACCCGACAACAATACTTATATCGAAAATCCGAGATATTTTACCGACTAATTTTTTTTAAGAGGGACTACTAACTTTTCCTACGTTTCTTCCTTCTTTTTCCGTTCCTAACTTTTCGACGTTTTGGGCCAGTCTGACTGTCCTGACGTGAAAATATCGAAAACAAAATAATTCACGAAAACAAAGCTTCCTCGATGAGGAAGCAATACTTACAGCTTCCGTTGATATAAAATTGTCACATATTTCAGTTCGAAGCGATATATTGAATGCCAATGACGTCGAAACGTGCAGTGCTCTCTGCGCGAGATGCGCCGGAGTGGCAAGTTTCGAGGAAGGAATCTGCAAGTGTTCCGTCCGAGAGGACGACACGGAGGGTCTCGACTGCGTGAGGCGCTTGAAGCGAGGATCCGAGGTTCTTGGCCTGGACACCGCATCCGAGAGTCCCGAGGCCGCCGAACGTTCGGCGCGTTGCAGTTTGCTCGGATCGCGAAGACGCATCGCATCAGGTATCTACATTAATACACCACTATTTGTTACTGCAATTGTATGTTATTTCTTGTCTGTAGACTATTTCAGTTCATTTTACGAGATTCGACGTGAGTTATTGCGAAATGGAACATTTCCAAGAAATTCAAAATCTCATAAAATCCCAACCTACTTGCCGATTTATCCAAAATTTAATATCAATCATCCTTTGATTCAGCTTTATTTGTAAAAAATCGTTTAGCTGAATAATTAAAAATTTCGATGCTTACATTTTTTTTCATTACTTTCCGTAAACAAAGTTGTCCACCTGGCCCATATGTGGCCATTCTCTGTCGATTATTCAGCCACTTTTTTCTTCGACCTTCTCCGATCTACTCCATAATTGGTAATATCAAAGTACCAGTAAAGGGTCTATGTTAATTTTTATCTAAGTCTATCTTAATTTTTGATTATTTTTTAAACCATATTTCAGAAAATACCGTTTTTCTTTCAAACGCAAATATCTCGGAAACTTGAAGTTACTTAAAAAAAATGTCTGCACATAAAAGTTGTCGTTTTCTGTTAGCTTTCGAGCGTATCTTTCAAATAATTTTCACGTTCCGATTACAATTATTTTTTACCGAAAAACGGAGGAATTATTTATTTTTTATTAAAAAACGGATATTTTTTTTGGACTGAGAAAATTACAGAGTATTCGTGCATGATTACTGATATTGCAAAAAAATCCCCAGAGTGGCACCGATAGATTTTCTGATATAAGAAAAATTATTTGTGCAGAAGCTCCGAAAAATGAGGGAATTCTTTTTTTTTATACATTTTTAATTAAAAAAGCAGGTTGGAGCTAGACCGAGAGATGGGGGTATTTCGATCCCAAACCGAAAAGACCCCCAACCCGGACAATAACTTCACAAATATCCTATACACAAAAAATCGCTGACAAAATTCCAATGTATAAAAATGCCTGACGAAAATGATCACATTTCAAAAAACTTCGCACAAACATTTCCGGTATAAATAACGGCCCAAAATTCTAAAATGACTAAATATGCCATATAGACCAAAAATCCCATACAAAATATGTAAACAAAAAAGTCTTTGAAAAATTTCTAAATAATAAAATTCGACGACTGTCTGTTAATTTGAATAATTAGACAAATTACATCCACGAATATTTATGCCGGCTTTTATTGAATGGAATATTTTAAATATCCCATCAAGAAATAAAGATCAGCAAAGTAGAGTAAAGAATACTTAAAAAATATCCCAAGGAAAAAGAAACATTATACAAACTATTTATACAGGTTTTTACTCAATGAGATATTTTTAATATTCCTTCAAGAAAATAAAGTAAAGTAAAGTAAAGTAAAGGATACTTAAAAATAGCGCACATGAAAAAATAATGTACAGAACATTTTTGCACTACTTTATTGAATAAGATTTTTTGACATGGGATATTTTAGTTTTGCGAATTTTTAGGCAGATTTTTTTTACATGGGATA
Source organism: Pimpla rufipes (assembly GCA_963932165.1). Classification (NCBI taxonomy): domain Eukaryota; kingdom Metazoa; phylum Arthropoda; class Insecta; order Hymenoptera; family Ichneumonidae; genus Pimpla; species Pimpla rufipes. The sequence goes on from OZ010630.1 coordinate 9,070,559, forward strand.
TTTTTGACTGGGGCATTTTTGGGGATATTTTTGCATGGAATCTCTTGACGCGGGATCGTTGTGCTGATCCGACGTGCTAATCCGTAGAGATGATACGCAACAATCTGACGGGAAATTGCGAATCGCGAATGTTTCAGCCGACGCTGATCGAGTAGCGAGTTATTTCATGAAAGGTGGTCCCGTGACAGGAACGCCGCTGTTGGGCAGCGCGCAGGGGGCTTGTCCGCCGTCATCGAGCGATCCACTTATCGGGGCAATAAATCCCGGCAACGCGAAACCTCGACCGGCGGAAACTCGGGTGGAAAATTCTCCGGAAGCGAAGGGCCCGACGGTGGCCGCGGCACCACCGAGTGACACCTGCTCGTCGCGCGCTCAAAATCTGCAGTACCAACCGATGGTCTCGAGCCCCTGGATGCCGGCGAATCAGGACGCAGGCTACGGCCCTATGATCGGAGCCGCTCCACAGGTACGCAAATTACTTTTTAGTTTCTACTTAAATATTCGACAGATAGAGCTCAGAATTTTGTAGAATATGCGGAAGTATTGCAGAATTAGGCTGATCTTCTGGCTCCTCGATACTCGTAACCGTTTGGTCAGGAGTCTCTGTCGCACCTAGCGCTGTCTCTCTCGCACCTTTTTGTTTATCGAGTCTCCTGACCAAACGGCTTGATCTATCGGGGAGCCAGAAGATCAGGCCAATTCTACAAGACTTCCGCACAATCTATTCAAATTTGAGCTCTATCTGTCGAATAGTTTAGGAGAGAAGAGCTTTCAAAAATTCGAGCTGGAGTGGGGGAAGTGCCACTGCCTCTTCTCGGAACTTCGGACATATCCACTTAAGGTAGTACGAGCGGTACAGTCCCGCCAAACGTGAGTTTCAGAGTTTCAGTTACTGGGATAAATATCTGAAAAAATCGAACACGTTGCAGGTTCGGAAAAGACTGATTTTGCATAATAACAATTCCAAAATGTTATTAACAAATTAATGTAAAAATGACTTTTCTTTTCTTTTAACTTAATTAACTTTTTTCTGATGAAAATTATTCATTCGTTTTTCTGAATACGTGTGAATTTTTTCAGAATTTTGTCTGATTTTTCAAAATTGCGTTTTTTCAAGAAAAATGTGGGGCGAAAACCGCATTTAAAAAAAATTAGGCAAAATTCAGAAGAAATTCATACGTATTCAGAAAAATGAATGAATAAGTTTCATCAGAATAAAAGTTGGTTTGCCGGGTAAATTGTTGAACAATTCATTTTTTCATTAATTTGTTAATAGCATTTTTTTAATTATTATTATGTATATAAATTACTATTATTATATATATAAATCTTTTCAGTACCTTCAATGTGCTTGGTTTCTTTCAGATTTTTATCCCATCGAGAAGTGTTCGAAATATTCTTTGAAACTCACGTTTGGCGGGACTGTACCGCTCGCACTACCTTAAGAGGATATGATACTTCGCTCGGAATTTCGTCGCCCAATGTTAAACGCCTATAGGGCTGTCTCTCTCGCGCCTGGCGCTGTCTCTCTCGCGCCTAGCGCTGTCTCTCTCGCACCTTTCTGTTTTTCGATTCTCCTGAACAAACGGCTACGAGTATCGAGGAGCCAGAATTTCGGCCCAATTCTGCAATACTTCCGCAAATTTTTTCAAAATCTGAGCTCTTTCTGCCGAGTATTTTTTTAGACAGTCGGTATTCAAAATTTCGAAGTGAGTATCACTGCCTCTTAAGGTAGTTCTAGCGCCTAGAGTCCATTTCGCATAAATTCGAGAAAAATTAGAGAGAATTGCAAAGACTTCTCAATGGTCTAAAAATCTGAAGAAATTCATGCACATTAGAGATACTGAAAAGATTTATTTTGCGTAATAATAATTCTAAAATGTTATTAACATATTGATGAAAAAAAAAAATAGTTCAACAAATATTTCGATGACCCAAGGTTTTTTTTAATGAAAATGATTTCTTCGTTTTTCTGAATACGTATGAATTTTTTCAGATTTTTAAGTACCCTTTGAAATTTGTGTTTTTTTTATATGGAAAATATGTACAAATTTCAAAGAGTACTTAAAAATCTGAAAAAATTCATACGTATTCAGAAAACTGAAGGAATCATTTTCATAAAAAAAAAACTTGGGTCATCGAAATATTTGTTAAACCATTTTTTTTCATTAATTTGTTTATAACATTTTAGAAATATTATTATGCAAAATTAATCTTTTCACTACCTTTAATGTGCATGCATTTTTTCAGATTTTTAGACCATCTAGAAGTTTTTGCAATTCTCTCCCATTTTCCTCGAATTTATGCGAAATTAATATTTGGCGCTAGAACTACCTTAAGGTATTCGTCTCGGTACAGTAACGTAAAATGTGAGTTTCGGGGAAATTTTTAAAACCTTCTAGATAAAATACTATTCTGAAAAAATCAAGCAAAAATCAAGAAAATATCAAGCACAAAGTGTTATTAACAAATTAACGAAAAATGTAATTGTTCGACAATTTACCTGGCAACCCAACTTTTTTCTGATCAAAATTATTCAGTAATTTTTCTGAATATGTATGATCTTTTTTCCGAATTCTGACTAATTTTTTTAAATTGCATTTTTTAAGCAAAATGAGTGACGAAAACCGCAATTGAAAATAAATAGACGAAATTCTTAAAAAATTCATACTCAGAATTTCATATTCAGAAAAATGAATGAATCATTTTTATTCTTTTTTCATTTAAAAAAGTTGGGTTGACGGGTAAATTGTTGAACAATTCATATCTTCATTAATTTTCTAATAACATTTTGGAATTATTATTATGCACAATCAATTTTTCAGTACCTTCTACATGCTTGATTTTTTTCAGATTGTTATATCATCGTGAAGTGTTCGAAATTTCCCCCGAAATACACATTTGACGAGACTGTACCAAGAAGACTACCTTAATGACGACTAGGGTGCATAAGGGATAAAATTACGAGTAGGGAGCTTGAGGAATAAAATTAAAATAAGATGTGCAAAGGGAATCGATAAAGGGAATCGGGGATCGACGCATTTTTAGAGGTCGCTAAGAGCGATTAAAAAAATTAGTTTCAAAGTTTATAAATTCGAGATGAAAATGAAAAACTCGCAATTTCTTCGGTGGCCCCCCGCACACTTTCAAAGTATTTCGCGTAATAAGCAAAACTGTAAAACTTTCATGAAATCCAAGCATTTTTAGAGGTGCCTGCCGACTGCAAAAAAAGACAAGATTTTCGATACGTTTTGCTATTAATTATAATAGTGTCGAAGATTCAGTACACGGGCAGAAATATAATTTAAGAGTGAATACGAGAAGATATATCTGTTGTAACAAACTGCAAACTGAAAAACAAATGCCTAATGCTTATAATTTTCTGTGAAGAAAACGAGAAATTTCTGCAATGGCTATAAGGACGCGAATTCGATAACGAAGAAAAAACACGACACACTTCGGTTTTTTTTTAGATATATCTTCCCATGTCCACTCCTAAATTATTTAGGAGCGAGAATATCGAAAATCTTGTTTTTTTTACAATCGGCAGCGACCTCTAAAAATGCTTCGACTTCGTTGAAGATTTGCAGTTTCTTTTGTTATGTGAAATGCTCTGAAAGTGGGGGGGGGGGGGGGGGCTCTGAAGAAATTTACAGTTTTCTATTTTCATCTCGAATTTATAAACTTTGAAACTTATCACTTTTTTAATGACCGGTAGCGACCTCTAAAAATGCATTGATCACGGATTATCTTTGCACATTTTATTTTTTATTTATTCCTCACGATAATCTGGAGTGCCCCGAAAAAAATTCGAAAATTTTGCATTTAATGGCCACCTTAATATAACGGATTCCTACCGTACTTATATGCACTTTGTGGGTTCTAAAGTACTAAAGTAAATGTAAAGTACTTTGTGTGTACTTTAAGTATAAAAAATACTTTGTGTGTACTTTAAGTGTGAAAAGTACTTTGTGTGCGCTTTAAGTATGAAAAGTACTTTGTGTGTACTTTAAGCACGAAATTACTTTGTTTGTGCTTTAAGTATGAAATGTACTTTATGTGTGCTTTAAGTACGAAAAGTACTTTTGTGCTTTAAGTATGGAAAGTACTTTTGCACTTTAAGTATGAAAAGTACTTTTGTGCTTTAAGTATGGAAAGTACTTTTGCACTTTAAGTATGAAAAGTACTTCACTTCACTTGGTGTTGTAATCGACATATTACGCACGCTTCGCGTGCGTAATATGGCGTAGTACGTCCATTTCACACCTTGCAAAGTAAAACTTCATAGAATACTCGTCAGAATACCTTTTTCCGTCCTCGTATAGTAATGTACTACTATATCACTGCAGGTAGAAATGGCCGCTTTTCCGCCCACTTCACGCGCGTAAGACCGCCATTTTCGCACCTTGCGATATAAAGTTTCGTACATCCCTCGTGACAAACACTTTTTCTAACTCGTGTGATTGCAGCACTTGCCTTCGGCTCGTGCTGCAAACGCACACTCGAAAAAGTTGTCTCACCCTCGTGGAGTAATGTACTATTTACCTATACATTAAGTACTTTAAGTATACCTGAAGTACTTTATTCTTAGTACTTTTTTGGTACTTTACTATATGAAATTCGTAAAGAAAAAAAATGTCGGCTTCCGTATAAAGGGCGAACTTTGATTTATTGATAAAAAATGAACAGCTGACTACCAAATTTTGTATTAGGCTGTAATTAACTATAATCGACCACCAATCTACTGGCAATAAACAAAAGGTCGAAAGTCAAAGTTGCCCGTCTAACTTTATATGGGTTCCTCAGGCCTACCACCCATCCGGCTTCTATCCTCACATGCTGGGCGCGATACCCCACATGGTGATGGCGATTCCTAACGCCGTCATGAGAGCCGCCACTCATCTTCCCGGTCACCATCCAGGAATGTTGGGGGCTTCTCCACACTCGCCGATTCTCGCGTCGCTAGCCTCCGGCACGCACGGAGTTCTTCAGCGTCTCGACAAGATGGTCGCGCCTTACGCGGCTGAAAATCATCACGAAAAGATGGTAAGCCGATGAATCATTGTTTCTGAGGCATTATGCGCCAATCGCACCGCCGTTAAGTAACGGCTTCCATCGTCGATGTAGTTGATTATTTTTTTAGGCATTCGCCCCAATGGGCATGCCTAAGCATGTTCAATTTTTTTCAAATTTTGTATCACTTGTGAATATCTGGAAATTGTTGCAAAAGTTGCGTTTGTAAAAAAAAACGTATGGGGCATGCTCCATCAACACGGCCACTTTTTTTCGACCCTCCCGGATCTGTTGCATAATTGGCCATATGTTAGTACTACTTTAAGGTATTCTGTGTGAATTTTTTCTGATTTTTTTTTTTCAGATTTAACTCGTTTCGGATTTATTTTTCTTGTCCCATGGATGTTTTTTTATACGTTACACCGTACATCGTGGAAGATAAAAGTACGGCAGAAAGTATGTGGAAACAGAATGTTATGTTTTCCATGGACTATTTAATGCAAAATACGTTATATTTTTAATGGCACCAAAATAGCAATTTTCACAACAAAAAACGGAAAATATATATTTTTTCTTTCAATGCGATACCTTTTATTTCGCTGTAGATTTTACAGATTATTTGGCCGGATGGCAGGATTTTCACAGTGTACACAAATATTGGTATAGTGGAACTCGGAAACCTTGACGGCTACAAAAAATATTTTACAGAGATAATGTGTTTCGGAAATAAGTATTTTTTCTTCATATCATGGAAGATTAAAGTCCGGCAAAAAAAATCTAGAAAAAAAACAGTTGTTTTTCCATGAACAATTTAATGCAAAAATGGGTTATATTTTTATGGAACCAAAAATTATTTTCGCACATTTTTTTAAATATATATTTTTTCCATTCAATGCAAAAACCTTTTGTTTTGCTGTAAACTTTACAGATTATTTGGCAGGATGTTCAGAGCGTATACAAACATTAGCATCGTGGAACTAGGAAATCTTGACGACTGAAAACAATATTATAGACAATTCTCTGTACATTTTGTTTTCTGCCAAATAATCTATAAAATCTACAGCGAAATAAAAGTTATCGCATCGGAAGAAAAAAATATTTTCCGTTTCGTTTGTTGTGAAAATGGCTTTTTTGGTGCCAGAAAAAATACAACATATTTTGCATCAAACAGTCTATGGAAAAACATAACTTTTTTGTAACGAGTGAATAAAAAATCTGAAAAAATCCACACAGAGTATCTTTAAGTAGTACTAATATATGGCCAGTTGTGAAACAGATCCGAGAGGGTCGAGAAAAAAGTGGCCGAGTTGGTGGAGAATGCCTCATATAATATATCGAGGATGAAAATAATTCTCTCGATTGTCCCGCAGCTCGGAGCGCCGCAGCGTCAAACATCGGATTGTGGATTGCACTCCTCATACCCAACTTCCACCATGCTGGGCGCCCCAGTTCCAGCTTCAGCTTCCAACGCGCAAGCTGCCCGAGCCGATAATACCCAGATAACCGCGTCGATGTTGCAGCAAGTGCTCGCCCATCAAAATTCCTTGCTCGAGGCGCTCAGCCACCAGCTGGAAAGCTTGAATGGCCCCCAGGTTGGAGCGCCGAGGATGATGCAGTACGCGCCGATGGCGCCAGCGAATTACGCGCTCGGAGCGCCGCAGCCAATGGTCAACCAATACGCGTCGCAGCCGACGAGCCAATATTGTCCGGACGGATCCGACGCGTCGTCGGTGAGCGTCGGCAGCCCGAAAGCAACCGAAGCGCCGCCGAAGCCGGCCGAAGCTCCACCGAAGGAGGCCGAAAAGGTGGCAGCAGCAGCGCCGAAAACCCCCGAGGATAATAACTCGACCGTCGATAAAGTAGGGAGTGAGCAGAAAACCGAAGAGGCGAAGAAATCCGAGGGGGAGAGTCAGAAGACCAAACGGGAGACTCGGACGCGCTCGGGCGATAGAAAGAAGCGGGGGGACGTCAAATACGCGAAGAAGAGGGAGACCGTTGCTCAAATTCAATCGTAAAATGTTTCACGAGTAACGAAAAAAAATCGATGTGTTTTTCTAAAGCGTTATTTATAACTTTTGTACTGTTGCGTGTATTCGTGAAAAAACTGTGAAATACATGTGTTTTGCATTATCGTGATCCACCTCTCTGTCAAATTTACTACTCTTTATCGTTTTAATTTCTAACTCGTCAAGACCACCCTGCGTAAATAGTGTATTTCGTTACTTTCCAGCTGAAACATGCTGGAAAACGTCGAGAAAACCGGACCGGCGGGAATCAGGTGCTCTGATGCATCAATTATTATCTACATTAATTAACAAATAGTTAAATGTAACTAGAGGAGAGACAAACGGCAGTTGAATGTCGAGCAGCTGTTGATGAGATTGGGTTAAGGCATTCCGAGCATAAGACCGGTGTCTTCGGAAATTAACAAATTTTCGGCATATTCTGATTTTATCAACTAAGATCGTGTTAAAAAAATCTGAGGCTCGGTTACCGAACTTTTTATGGACAATTATTGATTTAAAAAATACAAACCCCAAAAAAACACCTTGGGTGTACAAATCTGAGACAAGTAAATTTACATTGGCAAATGTACCTATTTTTTCAAAAAGTTGTGAAATAATGAATTTATAAAAGTAAAACCCCATACTATGCAAAAAGTATGGGGTTTTTGTGAAAATTAATAATGATAGTTTAATTAACTCAAAGTTGCATGGGTCATCAATTTATAAAAATTGCTTGTCCGGCCATTGTACTTATCAAATTAACATGACAACTAGTATATTAGCTAAATACGCACAATTAACTGTTTCGTCGACCGCCAACACCAACAGTCGATACTTTAGGCCGGACAAGTAATTTTTATGAATTGACCCATGCAACTTTGAGTTAATTAAACAATCATTATTAATTTTCGGGTTTACTTGACGTTGTGAGGCGGTTGATTATTTGTCGACTTTTTGCATAGTATGGGGTTTTACTTTTATAAATTCATTATTTCACAACTTTTTGTAAAAATAGGTACATTTGCCGATGTAAATTTACTTGTCTCAGATTTGTACACCCAAGGTGTTTTTTTGGGGTATTTGTCTACTTTTTGCAAAAGTTCTCCTTGGCGATTTGTACTAGATATTTTTCGATTGTATCGAAAAATTGTTAATCACGAAGTACGTGTATTCATTTTCGAGGCTTTACATTTTTAATTGTTCATTAATACCAGTTCACATCATCAATACAATATTACCTAGCCCTTAATATTGATAGGTTTCCGCAAGATTAGAATTATTCTCTTGAGCGGCAAGACAAATTTCACTATCTGTGCCAAAAACACGGGAAAAACAATATTCCGATTTGAATGAATCATGCCATCTAAGCATTTTTTTGGTTGCTGATTGTGAATTTGTGGTCAAAATACAGAAATTCAAAATGGAGGTTCCAATATGGAGGATGAAAATTCAAAAGTGATTTACTTCAAATCAAAACCGGTACTCAGTAGTTCGGGGTCGCTCATTACAAATCTACTCAAAATTTAGAAATGCAAAATTGCGGATCAAATTCAAATTTGACTTTGAAACCCTCGAGTGCCAATTATCATCCAGATGCAATCAATTCTGAATTTTGAACTGCCATATTTGATTCATCATTTTCGATTTTTTTTTAAATTTTAAGGACAGGTTCGTAATCAGCGATCTCATAAACCCACGAGTGCCGAATTTCATTCCAGTTAAATCAATTTTAAATTTCCATCCGCCATGTTGGATCCGCGACTTTGAATTTCTAAATGCGACCTCGAAAACCCCCATATACCAGTTTGTATGAGCATCAATTAGTTAATTATTGTATTTTGGTGTGCTATACTGGATTGACATTCTTAGTTTTTGAATTTTGAGGTTAGATTCTTAATCAGTGACCTCGAAAACCCTCGAGTACAAAATTTCACGAAAATCGTTCGAACCAATTACAAGATAATTGATGTGCGAGAAGAGATTTGAGAGATATACATAGAGAAAGAGAGAGACAGAGGTGGAGCGTGACTGCCGTGAAGTTAGATGCACGTCATCTGTTATAGCGACGTCTGCTTACAAAATCGCACACAACATGGCCGCGTCCGCTTGTGGACGCCGCCATGTTGTGTGCGATGACGACGACCACTGAACATCAGTTCTGGCGAGGCTGAGAAAATTAAGCTCGAATATCTATCTTGTGCGTCTCTCTATAAATACGATTTTGGTTGCAATCGATAGACTGTAAAAAGAACATAATTTACGTGTTGCTCTAAAACATATTCGTTTACTGAATATTAAAAAAAGAAAAGAAAAGTTTTCGAGAGTGTCCGAAAACAAGTTGTTTCGCGTTGTGATGTACGGTTGCCTTTACATCGAACGAACAGTCGATAGTCGAACCCGCGAACCCCGCGAATCGCGCGAAACGTGGATTAATTCAAACATAGATGCTGAGGATAGAAAACGAGTAGATATTTTAAAGATAGAAATGGTCACACGAGAACGTAGGGTGCGCAGAGAGAAGGGCTCTCTCTTTTATGACGCTGGAGAAACTCATCGAGACTCGCGGACCACCGGATGAAGACAATTCAAGGAGTCTTCAACTTGACAAACAACAGACGCACCACCAACGAAGAGTGTACGTGACTCTTGCCCGAAAAGTCGCAACTCAAGTGGGCAACACGTGGTGACCAACAGGCTTCGGTCGGCGTCGATCCGCCGATCGACGCCGAGCGCGCCAAGCCGGACGGACGCGCTTTTCCCGCTTCGACCAGGGAGACGGGAGTGGCCAACAACCCTTGGAGAAGGAGAACCGACGCCACTACGACGACCAACGATTGGCCAGCGTTCACCCCGGAGGGATGAACCACCCCCATCCACCGACGCATCGGAGATCTCGCCGAGACTCATCTTCGAATTATTACCGGCAGAATATCTTCAACTGTTGTACAGAACACTAGTTCCTCCTCTTGTATTTGTGCACTTCGAAACTTTCAATATATTTAACTAACAGTTGCTTTTACTTTCAATATTCAATTCAGTTGTATCTTTATTTCAAATTCCCTCGACATTCCCGCGCCTCCGAGCCGAACACTTCAGTGTTCCACGGGCGAAACGTTCCTTCGTGCCATCTCGCGTACGAATAAAACATTAATTATAAATTACCGGAATCCGGAACATTACAGCGTATAAGAGTCTTGTCGCGTCTCGTCGTCATCGGTCGGTTCGGTCGGTAAATCGATCGCCGTCGGTAATCGGCCGTAAATGTACTTGTCTCGAGACGCTACCGCGTCTCTTGATCAGTGACCTCGAAAACCCTCGAGTACAAAATTTCACGAAAATCGCTCGAACCAATTACAAGATAATTGATGTGCGAGAAGAGATTTGAGAGATATACATAGAGAAAGAGAGAGACAGAGATGGAGCGTGATTGCCGTGAAGTTAGATGCACGTCATTTGTTATAGCGACGGTTGCTTACAAAATCGCACACAATATGGCGGCGTCCGCTTGTGGACGCCGCCATGTTGTGTGCGATGACGACGACGACTGAATTGATCTTTTCGCATCGCGGAAAAATAGAAAGGATATATCTTTGGCGCGCGGACTCCTATAAACTTAATTTTGGTCGCAATCGACGGCCCGTAAAAAAAACATAATTTACATGTGCCTAAAAAGAATATTTATTGTCTATAAATTTAAAGAATAAGAAAAAAGTTTTTGAAGGATACCGAAAACAAGTTGTTTCGAGTATAAGAGTCTTGTCGCGTCTCGTCGTCGTCGTCGGTAAAGTCGGTCGTTGTCGGTAAAAAGGGTAAATGTACTTGTCTCGAGACGCTACCGCGTCTCTTGATATTAGTACGGGCTCTTATGGAGAATAGCTCCATCTGAATTTCAATAGCAGATTTCTAATGTTAATCATCTTGAGATCTAAGATATAAAGTATCCAAAAGTTTCAGCGAATTTCAGAGATGAATTATGGCGCTTTAAAAACATGCGTTACCGGAATTTTTCGCGAGAAAATAGTATTTAAAGGTACGAGAAAAAGTTCAATGTCATTTGAGAATCATGGCGGCGGCCGCGAGGTTATATCTAGCAACGCTGTACATCGTCAGCTGTGATTAGAAACTTCGGCGGCGATAAGCGCGAAATTGTAAAGTGATTGTTTGAGGTGTTAGTATCGATCTGATATCAGAGTCGTGATACCAATTCACATTAATAATGCAATTGTGGTACACTACAAAGAGCATTGACAGATCGCTTACGAGGGCTCAGGGCCGTTACATATGAGAAATTGAAAAATTGGACAATTATTTAAAATACTGAAATGCTGTATATTTGATACATCACGGAGCTAAATCGACCTTCAAAAATGCTTCAAAAGTAATTTCACGGCGGTATAGCATTACATGCGCAAAAAAATTAGGGGCTCTGTCCAGACACCCACAAAACACGCTCCTTCGCGCCCGAAATACCTTAAGGATGTACGAGTGGAGTTTCAGAGAAAATTTCGAATACTTCTCAATGGGATAAAAATCTGAAAAAATCAAGCACGTCGAAAGTGCCGAAAAGATTAATTTTGCATAATAATGATTTCAAAATGTTGTTAATAGGTATGTGCGAATAGCATTTGAATTGAATTTAATCGAATTGAATAATGATATTCAATTCAAAACTTGATTTGAATATTCCGAAATTTGTATGGTATGTGTGTGCATGAATAATACGAATATTCAAGAATCTTTGAATTTTTCGAAACTCCATTAATAATACGAATATTCACAAATATTCGAATTATTCAAATATTCATGGATAATACGTATATTAATGAATATTCGAAATATTCATAAATTTATGAATATTCGCATCCATATTTTGAATAATTCACCGAAAACTGAATAACTCACGAAATCGACATTGATACAAAAATGTAATGACTGAAGTTTAGATATGATCCGAATAAACGCGATTCAAAAGTCGTGTTAAATAAAACTTTATTGTGCATTCTATATAAGTCGTACGACTTGATACAGCTACGCTGGTCTGAATATTTTAATTTCTGATTATACATGAATATTCGTAAATTTCTGATTATTCATGAATATTCGTAAATTTCTGATTATTCATAAACATTCGTAAATTTTTGGGTATTCATGAACATTCGTAAATTTGTTATTATTCATGAACATTCGTAAATTTGTTATTATTCATGCATATACGTAAATTTTGGAATTATTCGATTGATTTGAGTATTCAATTAAAAATGTGAATTGAATTATTCATATTCAATTAAAAATGTGAATTGAATTATTAATATTCAATTCAAAATGTGAATTGAATTATTCATGTTCAATAGTTACTAACAAATAATCGAAAAAGAAATTGTGTATGAAATCACCTCTTGAGGGGATGTGAAATACCGACTGCGGTAATAAAAACTGCAATGAACGTTTTTTTACGCATATTTGCATTTACAGCTAAAAGAAGAAATTCATTCCCTGCACTGGTGAATTCCGCAGGGAATGAATTTCTTCTTTTAGCTGTGAATGCAAATATGCGTAAAAAACGTTCATTACAGTTTTTGATACCGACTAGGCTCGACGTGGAAGTTTCACATCGCCTTAACCTACTTTTTTCAAATAAAAATTATTTATTATTTTTTCGACATTGGTCGGTAAAAACAGGGTATTCCGGAGTTGCCTCTTTACGTCGTTAAAACGCTACACATACGTGCTTCGAATTTGACAGAGTTGTCATATGAACATAAATGGTTCGGCGTTGTTGCGATTTGCGGTAAATAAACTAACAGGAAATAGAAAAAATCGTATATTTCTGAACCTCCGAAAACAAATATGGTCGCTCGAAACGTCAACGGCACTTTAATATAATCGTTTAGAGACCTCAAGTGAGCCAAATCGTAGTCAATGCAGATTCTTTGACGTTACCTGATTATTCCAGAACCGGCGAAACGTCGACGATACAAACTAAATCCACGTAAAGTGTAAACTGCGATCGCGTCATAAGATCATTTTTCGCACGTTTTTCGTCAGACTTTGAGCTGATAGAGAAGATCTCTCGGCTCAAAACATATGATTTTTTCTATTTCCTGTTAGTTATAGACCACAAATCGTATCTACGCCAAACTGTTTATGTTCATATAACAACTTGGTCCAATTTGAAGCATATGTGTAGCATTTTAACGACGAAAAGTTCCGTAACTACGGAAAGCCTATTTTTACCGACCCATGTCGGTATTTCCTATTTGATTCCGTGAATCAAATAGGAAACCGACAGATATATATATGTACGATGAATCTGTCCCAAGACTAGGCCGTTTCAACGAAAAATAAAAAATTGACATGTTCCGGCCAAATATTTGTTATCTGTAATTTGTTGCACCTATAGATACTACTGAAACCGATTTTTTTAATGTTGGGAATTTTCTTTTTATAGTACTGTAGAATGCCTCATATATCAGTCGATTTTCTATTCGAATCACGGATCCGAATGTATTTGTCTATTAAAATCTAATGCTGCTACGTGACTAGACACCTCGGAACAATTTATTAAACAACCAGGAATTGTAAAAACGCCTTTGAAAATGTAGCACAGATTTGACCAGTGCGAAGCGCACTACAGTGTTAAAAATATTTTAGGAATTCATATACTATATAGTAATTTAATGTTATTGGTATTGTTAAAGGTATTGTTATTGAATCCATGTAAGAAAATTAATTGAATATACGAAAGGAAATGAAAATTCAATGTACGTGCGGTAAAATTAAAGTTAACGTATGAAATCACGACTTTTGTAACGCATTTCGGAGACTGTACGTTCGGGTGTGTCAAAAAAATATAAATATTTAATTTTTATTTTTTGTTTACTGCAAAAGTATGTGTTCTGACCTCAATATACACCCCCTATACCGAAAACACGCCTACATTTTTTAATTATTTTTTTGTTTGCGATTTATTGCAATAAAAGACCTCGATTGAGACACCTCTAAATATTATTTGTCAGCGAATTCCTTTGACACAATTGATTGTTAGGTAAATTTCTCGAGCTTAAGCCATGAAGACCAAACAAAAGTGCGACAGTACACAGATAGAAACGGAAATTAAAAAGAAAAAAAATTCTCAATTTTTAATTATTTTTATTTTCTCTTAAGTTCCGTTTCTATCTGCGTACTGTCGCATCTTTTTTCTGTCTTCATCACTTAAGTTCGAGAGGTTGACCTAACAATCAATTGTGTCAAAGGAATTCACTGACAAATCATATTTAAGTACCTCAATCGAGGTATTTAATTACAACAAATCTCAAATAAAAAAATCATTAAAAAATGTAGGCGCGTTTTCGGCACAAAAGGTGCATATTGAGATCAGAACACATACTTTTGCAGTAAAAAAATGAAAATGAATTTTTTTTACACACCCTACTGTACATGCATTTTCAGATACTCGACATCAATGAATACCACTTTCGTAACGAATGTTGCAGAATTGTACATTCATTTTTCGATGTACTCGTGTGGTCAATTTTCTATACTCCTTTCTGTAAGAGAGATTTCTGCACTGTGTAATAATTTAACCTTAAATATTAGTAACAGTGTTAAAAAAGTGTAAACACAGTAAATAGTGTGTTTAACAGTGCTACCTTAACGGTGTAACGTTTCCACAGGGTCATTTTCAGCTACATTGATTGACGTTTACGAAAAATTGCACTGGAAGATTTTCACGATTTGTACTGTTGTCAATATTATTATTTATATCTTTTGTACAAGCATCATTAAATGTATATTCTCGTGAGCATGAAAAAGTGGTGTTTATGTCGCGTAACGTTTGGTTAAAGCTACGTTCTATCTCCTTCCTTTGCCCTTTCCCTTCTTAGCGGAGGTCGACGACTGTTGAGATGATTGCTCGCCGGACGACTGCTTTCCCTGGCGCGTCTTGAGGTTCGGAATGGTGGTGCCCAGATGAAGTAGCAGCGAGTCCCGCGTGGGGAATGACGGATGCACCGGCGTCCCGTCGTCCTTCTTCAGGTGAACGCGAATGCGTCCTCTGTACAGCAGCTCTTTGCTTCGCTCCTTGGGATGCAGCTTGTTCTCGACTCCCACCTCGAGACCCGCGGCTATCAGCACGTCGCGAATCTCCTGGTGCGTCGGATTCTCCACGCACTTGTCCTTAGCCAACTTCCTACCCTCCGCCAGGGTTCTCTTGCTGTTCAGGTAGATCGGGTATACGCAGACCCATCTGCAAACGGAAACAAACTATGTAATGTTTTGAATTTTCAATTGCCTATTTTCCCCACTCAATTTTAAGGGCTTACATCTATTTCGCGGCTAAAAAAGGGTGCTTTCGTTATTTTTTCTTTTTGGAAAACGGTTGCAGGTTTTCATCTTTTTTCTTCACAGTACAGAGTATGATTTGAAGTACGTTTTACAATTGTTTATTAAAAAACTAGGCTAGTCACACGCGCTGGCGCGCGTGCTTGAAAAACTTTTGCGCTGCTGCGCTCTTATAAAGCTTCAAAAGTTCACGGGCGCCGCCGCGCCCGTTGTTTTAAGTCAAATTTCACGCCATACTGAATTTGTTTACCACGGACTTTCTTGGCAACTGATCACAGCTCGAACAGAACGACGACAATGCTTTCCGTTACTCGTGAATTTTTTTAACTATTCAGAATCGGTGACCACAATATCTCAAAAACGACAAGACTACTTGAAATTTTGCATGCATTTTTTGTATATCAAAACGCAGTCCTTAATCGAAGGATTTTTTTATGCATATTTTGTTTTATATAAAGAAAAATTAAGTGTTTTATTAAACACTTAAAACAATGGATCAGTGACCATTTTTTCAAAAATGATTATTTTATTGAATCCTTTGAATGAAGACTAGATAATACAATAGAAAAATCAAATCTGTTTGGTTTTTTATTTCACATGATTTGTTTCCAAGTAGCAGTGGTGACTGCGGTGGACCTTTTTCAACAGTGCTCGGCAAAATATATTGTATCTCATACATTAAGGAATATTTTTGAATAAAAAAATTGTAAAACGCACATCAAATCATACTCTTTACTGTAAAAAAAAGTTGAAAACTTGCAACCATTTTCCCAGAAAAATCATAAAAACACCCTTTGTTTTGCCGCGAAATAGATGTAAGCCTTTAACACAACTTTATCTACAGCCTGAACAACAGAGTCTGTATATCCTTGAATCTTTTAGAAATAAAGTTGACGGTACAATTGGTTTTGTAATTATTAATTAATAACAGTAAAGTACATTTTTTAATGGCTGCAAGGAATATTTGTTCTCAATAAAATTTTGTGGTGATTTTCCTGAAAAAAATGGAGAAATGCGGTCAATGCATTACCAAAGTAATGGAGGGCCGAGCTCTTCCATTTTTTCATGACGTTGAAGTTTCCATCGTGGGAATGCAACGAAATGCAGAAAAAAAAATTAATTGTAATTAATCCAAATGATGAAAATAGGTATAAAAAGTCACCATAGCAACCAAGGGCACAAAAAGAAAAACTTGTGTCGTTTATCATTTGGGTTAAATAGAATTAATTGTTTTTCTGAATTCCGTTGAATTCCAACGATGCAAACTTCAACATCACATTTTTTTGCACAATTCTCCACAATTTGTATTGAAAATTATGTATCAATGCAGCTATTCAAACGTTCACACGTCATTTTGGAATCTCCGCCGGTCATTATTATTAAATTACACCTACAAAACAAAACGTGCTATAATATTTATTATTTCTTACTGCTTCCCAGTCACACTATCATACAATTTTCAACTCTGCTCCTAATAAATTGCATGCATATTTTACAATCCACAAAATGGACAATTGAAAATGGTCACCAGAAATTTCCTGTATGCATGTTTCCTGTACCTGACTTTGAATATTTTTATTTTTGGAAAATTCGGGTTAACCACTGACCAACAATGCAATCGCAATTATTCGATTGCACATTACAGTATAACAGAGTTGCAAATCCACATAATAGCTTTAATGAATCAGTTTTACAGTGTCGCATGTTTCGTAGCTGTAATTTAATAACAACAAACCGGAGTAATTATAAAATGATGTCTCAACTTTTGAATAGCTGCATAAATATCTCATTTTCAACAGAAAATAGTGAGCAATTGCATAAAAAGGAGATATGCGGTTGATGTATTTCGTTCGTAATCCATTAACCGCATTTCTCCATTTTTTCTCCAAATATTCTTTCCAACCATAAAAAATGCGCGCATTATGTCATAATTACTACGTGTTAATATTATTGATGAATAATTAGAAAACCAATCCTACCATCTGCTTCATTTGTAAAAGATTTACGGCCACAACTCGGCGGCAGGATAACCAGAGTGAAAGTAAGGTTAAGAAAACATACGGAGCGCGAAAATCCGTCGAGCGCGCGTCCGACGCTGTCTAAAAATTTTCCCACGAAACGAGCGACCGCGAATTTGGTCAACCGTTTGGGGAGGCCGAATTTTCTCCCGCGTATTAGTTAATCGCACCTTTCTCTGTCGCTGTGCTTCTTTGACGGATTCCACGGGAGCGCCATGATATACGAGTTGCCAGCACTTGCCCGACTTGTCGCGATTCGGCGACCACCGCAATGACCGCACCAGTGAATTTCACACCGAATTGTGGAGTCAACGAAAATTCCTCCTAGGACTTAATTCTTAATTTGGGCTGTTACTTCTTAATTATTCTTAATTAGAAATTAATACCGTCTTCATTATTAATTTAAAGTATCAGATCTTCCTTTATTCTTAATTCTTAACCTGTGAATTTCACTCCGAATCGTCGAGTCAACGAAAATGTTTCATAGGTCTTATGTCGTTCTTAATTTAGGCACTTAATTCTTAATTACTCTTCGTCTGGGCTCTTAATTCTTAATTATTCTTCATCTGGGCTTTTAATTTTCTCATTTAAAATTCAACATTTACAGCGTTTATTATAGTGCAGTTTGCGGTTATCTTATCTATCGCCGTCTTAATAAAGAGTTAAAAACAAAAAAGGGAAGATTCTTCTCTCCAACCAGCTTTATTTCTTACCCTCGAAATACGCAATTTTTATTTTATCAATTATAATTCAAGGTTCAATTAGTAGCAATATTTCTGCGTTTGGAGATGAAAAAAAAAAAAAATGGATTGGGCTCGTCCGGGATTTGAACCCGGGACCTCTCGCACCCGAAGCGAGAATCATACCCCTAGACCAACGAGCCATATGATTAACATCGTAAATATGAACGTCAAGTGTGGGATTCCGCATAGTAGTTTAAGATACTCTTGGACGACCTGTACTTTTTTTTACAATTTAAAAACAGCAATCACGATGACTTTCGTCGTTTCGAGTAACATTTAGCAAAATATCCGAGAAAATAACGCTGCACGGAAGTTGTTTTTGGCACGAGAAATGTTTTCGAAAATGCGTAGAATAACTTTCCGAAGTAACGAATAAAAAAGTGCAATGTTCTACTTTGCAATTTTTTAAAATGATATTTCGCGCGAGTTATAGGAAAATGTAAATTTATGAAAATATTCAAAATGTCAAAAAATCCGAACCCCTTCACCGGTCATCACGAAATTTGATACGTAAGAGCGCTGAGTACTGTTGTTAGTCTGTAAACAATTTCAATTGATTCTGTGATTTTTTACGTGAGTTAGAGAAAAACGTAAATTTTTCGAAAAATTCAAAACCCCAGAAAAGTCGTACCTACTTGCCGATTTATTCCAAATTCAATACCAATCGTCCTTTGACTCGTATTTGTAAAAAAATATTTAGCTGTATAGCTAAGAGTTTGCGGCAACTAGAGCGCGACAGACATTTTCCAAAAAAAATGCAAATTTGAATAAAATTTCAGCCGATGATTACATTTCTTTTTTTAACTTTCCGTAAACAAAATTGTCCAGATGCCCCATATATGTACCAATTTTCAGCTCAATCGTCGAAGTAGTTGTTGAGATATTTAGATTTGAATTTTGCATGCCGACCACATACACATATCCATCCGGACATTTTTTTCTAAACCACTTTTGTCGACGTTTTGATCCATTCTGAATATGCTGCCATGAAATTCACGAAAAATAGTACATTACGTTACAAGGGAGGAAAGTGCAACTTTTCACCGAGTGTGAAGTTTGATGCCCGAGCGAAGCGAGGGCAGAAAGTCACACGAGGTGAAAAGTTGCACTCCTCCCATGTAACGTACTATACTTTTCTCCCGACTCCGCTAAAATAACCTCATTTCGTGTCCGCAATGCGGGCGGAAAATCGCTCATTTTTGACAAATGACGACGCGCATGCGTAGGACGGTTTCCATTACTCCCGCGCGGGCAGAAATGAGCTGATTTCCTCCCTAGGGAGGTAATGAAACCGGACTGCGCATGCGTGAGTCAGTTGTCAAAAAATGAGCGATTTTCCGCCCGCATTGCGGACACGAAATGGGGTTATTTTAGCGGAGTCGGGAGAAATAGTACATTACGTTACACGGGAGGAAAGTGCAACTTTTCACCGAGTGTGAAGTTTGATGCCCGAGCGAAGCGAGGGCAGAAATTCACACGAGGTGAAAAGTTGCACTCCTCCCATGTAACGTACTATACTTTTCTCCCGATTTCGCTAAAAAATAACCACATTTCGTGGGTGCAACGCGGACGGAAAATAACCTCATTTTTGACAAGTGACGACACGCATGCGTAGTACGGTTCCCATTACTCCCGCGCGGGCAGGAATGAGCTGATTACCTCCCTAGGGAGGTAATGAAAGCGGACTGCGCATGCGTCAGTCACGCGTCAAAAATGAGGGATTTTCCGCCCGCGTTGCGGACACGAAATGGGGTTATTTTAGCGGAGTCGGGAGAAAACATTTTTTCACGAAAACAATTTTCCCTCTATGAGGAAGCAAAAAGCATGCAAAGTAGGGCTTTACAACTTGCTTCCTCATTGCACCTGAATACTTGCAAACTCTATGAGGAAGTATGCTTTGGCTGTTTTGGCTTCCTCATAGAGGGAAGATAGAGGGAATAGAGGGATTCTTCAAAGTAGCTCTCTGTATTATTTTTCGTCTGTAGAATATTTCAATTAATTTGGTGATTTCTTACGAAAGTTATATAGCATAAAGTTAATTTTTGCTTCCTCACGGAGGAAGCTTTGTTTTCGTGAAATTTTTTTTTCGACATTTTCATGTCGTTATACTCAGAATGGTCCAAAACGTCGAGAAAAGTGGTTTGTATGAAAAGTCCGTATGTGTGTATGTACAGATTTCGTTATTTAAACGATAACTGACGTAATTTTCGAAGAATGATCTTCAAATTTGGCACGCACGTTGGCTATCTCACAATACCGTTTGGGATTGTAGTTGACATGAATCGGTTAGGAAATTCAGATTTTACAGCATTTTGAACATGTTGAAAAAAATCGTTTTCACGCTATAACTTCCGCAAATTGAGAGCTATCGGGCTGCAATGTTGTATGTAGTAAATGGACTACTATGAAACCATGATCTGTACCAAGTTTGGCGAGAATAGGTAGAGTCGTTCTAATGTTATTGCAATTTCAATATTTTTCTAATGTCTGTAAGTACTTCAGCTCCTGTAAATTCTGAGATATCCGATTTCACTTTCGAACGTGTCATTACGTTTACTGATTATCAATGATACATTTCGTCAAGGAAACGAAGAATTCCCGTAAAATGTGATAGCTGCTGTCGAACCGTGGATTATCAAACGGTTTATCAAATGAATTCGTAACTATGAAACGATTCCGCATCGATTGAGCATTAAAAAAGTTGATCCGGCAGAAAAAAAATTGCACCCAACTTTAGGATAAATTTTGATTATGATATTTAAAAAAAACTATTAAATGTCAATCATTGATATTAGGCTATCAACTCTATTCAAATCAAGGCTATCTATCAAGGCCATCAATTATATTCAAATAAACATAGATAATTTTACGTACGCCATCTGGTGAGTGAAGTTATCTAGAATTCTGTAGATAACTTCACGTACACATTGGCGTGTGTGAAACTATCCTCAAGATAATTTCACGCAACGCTTTGCAGGCACGAAATGTGCGACATTACGTTGACATTCGTTGCAAAAAGTAGTATGTGATACTTGTGCGAGAAAGCGGCCGTCCCGCGGAGATTAGGAAGCGGTGCACTCGCCGCCTCCTCTCGTGCTACAAACAACACTCGGCTTCGCCTCGTGTCGTTGTAGCACTCGATTTGGCGAGTGCGCCGCTTCCTAACCTCCGCGCGATAACGGCCGCTTTCACGCACTAGTATCACAAGCTACTATTCTCGGCGATTCGAATCTTTCTGCGTGTCCTAACTTGAGAATATTGAAAACAAAAATCACGAAAACAATGCTTCCTCTATGAGGAAACAAAGGATGACGATTTTACTCTAAGACGTATTTATAACTATTTGTTGTTATTAATGTTACTATTATTTTCATGTAAAATAAATGTCTTAGTATGTTTAACAACGTTTAATACTTATTCATATTTTTCTGAAACTCTAATCTCATCGAATTTTAAGTGCCGAGAACATTAAGGTAGTCCTTGCGGATAATATTAACTTCGCATAAATTCGAGGAATTTGGAAGAGAATTGCAAACAATTCTCGGTGGTATAAAAGTCTGAAAAAATTCGTACACATTAAAGGTACTGAAAAGATTAATTTTGCATAGTAATAGTTCGAAAATGTTATTAACAAATTGATGAAAAAAACAATTGTTTAACAAATATTTCGATGACCCACGATTTTTTTTCATGAAAATGATTCGTTCGTTTTTCCGAATACGTATGAATTTTTTCAGATGTTAGAGTTGACATTGAATTTTGTGCGTTTTTTATAGGAAAAATATGTGAAAATTCAATGTGAACTCTAAAATCTGAAAAAATTCATACGTATTCGGAAAAATGAAGGAATCGTTTTCATGAAAAAAAAATCTTGGGTCATCGAAATATTTGTTAAACAATTGTTTTTTTCATCAATTTGTTAATAACATTTTCGAACTATTATTATGCAAAATTAATCTTTTCAGTACCTTTAATGTGTATGAATTTTTTTAGATTTTTATACCACCGAGAAGTGTTTGCAATTCTCTCTCAAATTCTTCGAATTTATGCGAAATGAATATTATCCGCAAGGATTACCTTAATAAGGAGGTCCTGTCGTATAGAGTTCGTTACGCATAAATTCGAGAATATTGAGAGAGAATTGCAAACACTTCTCGATGGTATAAAAATCTGAAAAAATTCATGCACATTAAAAGTAGTGAAAAGATCAATTTCACATAATAATAATTCCAAATTGTTATTAACAAATTGACGAAAAAAATTATTGTTTAACAAATATCCCGGTGACCCACTTTCTTTTGTTGTGAATATGATTCGTTCATTTTCCTGAATACGTATGAATTTTTTCAGATTTTTAAGTTAATTTAGAAATTTGTGCTTTTTATAGGGTGAAAAAAACACAAATTTCAATGTTAACTCAAAAGTCTGAAAAAATTCATACGTATTCAGAAAAATTAACGGATCATTTTCAGTAAAAAAAAATGTGGGTCACCGGGATATTAGTCAAACAATTTTTTTGTTTCATCAGTTTGTTAATAACATTTTATAATTATTATTATGCCAAATTAATATTTCCAGTACCTTTAAAGTGCATTCATTTTTTCACACTTTTATACCATCGAAAAGTGTTTATAATTCTCTCTCAATATTCTCGAATTTATACGAAAGAAAGACTATACGACAGGACCTCCTTAAAGGTATTCTTAAAGTATTTGTTAACGGCTTCAACATCCAAAAGAGAATTTTACCTATCTATATGGTTACCACCGCTAGCAATGACAATGAAATGTTTTTATATCACCGAGCTCCTCAATTTGTTTGATCGTCAAAGAGCGTGCCGAGCGGTGTTTAAGAAACTGGAGCCGATATTCAATCATCCGATCGGTGAAGAAATCCGATTGAAAATATCGAGAAACTCGACGTGCATATTTTCTTATCTGCACCATTTATCGTAGAATTATCGATTGGAATGAGCTTTTAATCACGAATGTTAAAGCACTCCTAGCGATTTAGAGAAAACTCCGAACACGTTTCGATGGTATAAAAAACTGAAGAAAATCAAGCAAATTGAAGGTGCTAAAATATTGCATGGTAATAATTGCAAAATATTATTAACAAATTGATGAAAAAAAACGTTGTTCAACAAAACACCCCTCAAACTAACTTTTTTTTTTCAAATGAAAATTATTCGGAATAAAAATTATATACTCATTTTTTAAAAATTATGTCTAATTTTTGAAAATTATGTTAAAAATTTTTGTTGTGTGCAAAGTCACCTCTGGATATGTCTGTGATAAAACATATGGATATGTGTGTCTCATTACACTCACGAAGTGCCGGATAACTGATCAAGTACATTCGTAAGTATAGCTCAAACATAAAAAACGCAGTTTAAAAAAATTAGATTGAATTCTGAAAAAAGTATACGTTTTCAAAAAAATTAACAAGTCATTAAAAAAAAAAACAAGTTAGGAGGTCGACGGGGGATCTGTCGAACATTTTTTTTCGTCAATTTGTTAATAAGATTATGGAATTGTTATGATGCAAAATCAATCTTTTCAGCACCTTGAACGTGCCTGAATTTTTTCGATTTTTTATCCCATCGAGAAGTGTTCAAAATTTTCTCTCAAACTCGATGTACCACTAGGACTACCTTAAGGAGGTTCACCAATTACTTGAAAGTCAAAAACGTGACTGAAAAAAAGTTAACGCTGCTATCACGAATTATAACCAATATTCGTATTATGAATTATGGATGCTACGTATGTACCGGATTCCTCAGAAACGTTTAGAATGTAGAATATTAACCCTCCGTGTGTAAACTATATTTTATATATATATATATATACACGGTCTGTACACTGGGTCTTTCAGGGAACAATCGAGTTTTCAAAATGTTCTAAGCCTTAAAAAAATCGAAAAAAATGCAGGGTTACTTCTCAAAGTGTCTACTACACGGACCAGAAGTTTCCGGAGTCAAAAGTTTATAACTATTGTTAATAAAAATTGAATTGTAGTCGAAATTGGGGAAACACGAGTTTTTCTTAGAAGATTCATAACTTCGCAATAAACAGATATTTAAAAAAAAAACCGGTTATAGGGTTTTGTAGCCTGGACTATGAGGTTTCAAAGAAAATAGGGTCATTGGGGTGGGCTTTGAAAAGGTAAATTATTTCAGTACCTCAATGTGGGGAATATTATACGAAGTCAGCCATGTTATAAGTACACTGAACGGTAATTATCCGGCGCAAAATCAACGTAAAAACGTAAAACGTAAAATAATGGAACATTTCGGAAGAATAAGCCAAAAATGCAAAATATCTTGTTTCAGCATAAAATTATAAGAAACATGTATTTTAGTCCGAAATACAGTGAAAAGACCGGAAAAAGCAAAAACAAAAACCCGCTATTGGCTAGGAGAAAAAGGTCTTTTCTCCCGACTCCGCTAAAATAACCCTATTTCGTGTCCGCAACGCGGGCGGAAAATACCTAATTTTGGACAAGTGACTTACGCATGCGCAGTCCGCTTTCATTACCTTCCTAGGGAGGAAATAAGCTCATGCCTCCCCGCGCGGGAGTAATGGAAACTGTACTACGCATGCGTGTCGTCATTTGTCAAAAATAAGCAACTTTCCTCCCTTGTAACGTAATGTACTATAGATGCTCACCGACTCGGGACTCATTGCCAGGTGCTTCCAGTAAAAAGTTACGAGACAAAAAAGAATTGCAAATAATTGCCAAAAACCAATTAAAAGAAAGCTCAGATGATACTAAATGCGTAAAATGATTAATAAAGCAAAAATATTCAGTCGTAAACTTCTAATTGTTAGTAAAACCTCCAAAATGATACGTAACAAGTGAGGTTAGGTACCGTGAACGGGTCAGCTGTTGAGCTACAACGTTCAATTTATTGGCGGCCTGGAGTATCAGACTGATTTTAATAACGATAAAACATTCAATATAGACGATAAAGTCCGAAATTTCTATTTTTTACACAATCCTTGAATTGTCATTGACCTCATAGTAGTTTTCCACAGACCAAAGATGGCTCTAAATATATGAAAAATCGGTAAATGCTGTCTCTGAACGAATTCTGTTATGGACTCAATGCTTTATTCCGGTTAAAGTGATCAATTTTGAATTGATTATGTTCGTTTAATTAAGGCGATGTGAAACATCCACGTCGAGCTCAGTCGGTATCAAAAACTATAACGAACGTTTCTGACGGATATTTGCATTTACAGATAAAAGAAGAAATTCATTCCCTGCGTATTTCACCAGTGCAGGGAATGAATTTCTTCTTTTAGCTGTTAATGCAAATATGCGTAAAAAACGTTCGTTACAATTTTTATTATCGCCGTCGGTATTTCACATGCCCTTAAACAAGATCATGGAAGTTTACAAAAGGTCCTCTACAGTGACCACCCTGGTTAAAAGATCCGATTAAATCCAATAAAACGGACAAAAATCTAACTAAAACCTGTTTGAAGCCATTATTTTTCAATCGGAATTTTGTTCATTTCATCGGTTTCTATGAGTGTCAATCGGAATTACTAAGCAGGGCACTGCTGCGCGGAAACAAATCATCTGAAATCGAAAAATCAAATAGATTTCGTTTTTCGATCGTATTATCTAGTCTTTAATCGAAGGATTCTATAAAATATTCGTTTTTGAAAAAATGGTCACCGGATCGAAAGTGATCGGCAACATTTCGGTGGAAAAAACACAACATTTTCCTTGATGTAAAAAAATATGCATAAAAAAATAATCCTTCGATTAAGGACTGCCTTTTGATATACAAAAATGTATGCAACATTTCAAGTAAATTGGTCTTGTCGTTTTTGAGATGTTGTGGTCAATATCTCAAAAACGATATTGAATAAGTAATTCCGAGAAATTTATTATATCTCTTATATTTACGAATATTTCTTAATACAATTTTTTTAAACATACTACAAATCATACTCTTTACTGTGAAAACAAAAGTTGAAAACCCGCAACCTCTTTCAAAAACAAAAAATTAACGAAAAAAATACCCTTTTCTTGGCTGCGAAGTAGATGTAAGCACATAAAATTCAATATCTGTCTACCATTACCAGCTACCGACCGCGCAGTTGCAGTAGATGCACAAACATCGCCTGTTTGTGCTATCTGATGAGTCCGACAATGTAAAAGACGTCTCTAAGTACGATTTTAACGACTTCGAAATCATATATTGCTTTATGGGGATCATTATCGATTTGTGGTTGCCTTGGGGCTACCGAAAGCTCCATCGCATTTACCTATAAATGGCGTCTTGCTTTCTTTCGTCGTTTCTATAAATTAGTCTTCAATCAATCTTCAATCTTCAGTACTTCTCCAAGTTGACGGGTAAGTCCTCAGCTGTTGCACATTGTAAAAATAGGCTTGTAAAAAAAAGAACGCATATTATTTGTTTTGTTGGTCATCCAGGTTCTTGAAATTCCATGCAAAATTTGAAAGATACCGCTCGAAAGGTAACAGGAAACGACAATTTTTATGTGGAGACATTGTTTTTAAGTAACTTCAAGTTTCCGAGATATTTGCGTTTGAAAGAAAAAAAGTGTTTTCTGAATTATGATTTTTAAAATTTGAAAAAATTCACATAGTGTATTCTGTACTGGTACTTCGATATTACCAATTATAGAGCAGATCGGAGAAGGTCGAAGATAAAAGTGGCTGAATCGACTGAGAATGCTTCTCTTATATCTTCATATATGAAGCACTCTCTGTGGATTTTTTATCCGACATTTTAGGAAATGCCCTTACTTTTTCCAACTTGACATATCTCGCAATTTTAACGTTACTGAAAAAAATGTCTCCACATAAAAATTGTCGTTTTTTGTTGGCTTTCGAACGAAATATATAAAACAATTTTCACGTTCCGGTAATACAGACTATTTACCGAAAATCGGACGAATAACTTTTTTCATTCAAAAACCTATTTTTTTATTAGCTGAAAAAAATTAAAGAACATTCCTGCATGATTGTCGATATCTAAAAAAATCGCCAGAATGGAAAATCCGTTGTGTGGAAGAACCTTGATCTATACCAGCCTGGTAGTGTTTTTACTATATCTTTACACGTACTAGAAAACACTGATTTCTTACCGAGAAACAAGCAAATCATTTTTTATTAAAAAACGGAGCTTTGCATTTTATCCCTCATTTTAAAATAAAACATGTCATACTTTCAGTATTGAACTTCCGATTCTGCAGATTCTTGTGTTGAACAATTTTCTTTTCATAGAGCAAAACGTCATCGTTCGTCATACTTTCAGTATTGAACTTCCGATTCTGCAGATTCTTGTGTTGAACAATTTTCTTTTCATCAAGAGCAAAACGTCATCGTTCGATAGACCAACGACGAATTGTGTACGGTAAACCGATTCGAATGATTTAAAACATTCCATCAACTGTTTAGCCTTCCAATTGCGCGGTGACAGTACCACGAGGTCGGCGTAACGATAAGATCGTCTTTACGACTCCTCGAACGTGAGTATTGTCCTGACTTTTTATCTCCTTCTAACGCAATTTACAAAAATATATTTCCGACACTAAATCATATAACGACGGTCGTAGATTAGGATTTTTAACGAAAATTAATTTGTTCACTTCACGATCACCAGATTCGTTGAAAACGGAGTCATTTTAATTTTGTGGCTCATCAAGATTCTTGAGAATTGATGCAAAAAAAAGCTTTTGCCATTGGAACCGTACGTGAAAGAATATTGAGCTTGACATGTTAAAAGTAAAAAACGAAAATTAAAGAGCAAGCAATGTGCACAGTTCTACTTTGCGACTTTTTTTTACATATTTTTCCTACGAAGAACAAGTAACGAGTAGATAACACAAAAGATAGTCTCGTCCAAAGTATGTTTTTGAAAAAGTTCGTATCTTCATAATATTGTAACGACTGGACGGATCTGCGTTAAGTTTGTACATAATAATGTACGAGTGTTATAGTCCCGCCAAACGTGAGTTCCAGACAAAATTTCGAACACTTTTCGATAGAACAAGAATCTGACAAAATCAAGCACATTGAAGGTGACGTGAATATTAATTTTGCATAATAATAATCCAAACTGTTATTAACAAATTGAAGAAAAAATTGTTAATCAAATCACCCGTTAACCTAACTTTCTTTTTCATATAAAAATGATTTATTCTCTTTTCTGAATATGTACGATTTTTTTCAGAATTATGTCGAATTTTTTAAAACCATGATTTAAAAATTTCTAAACTTTGAAAAATGTGTGAAAAGTCACGAATTTTCGATACGTGTTCTTCGTATAACTACCCAATGCACTTGCAAAGTGTCCGGACAATTAATCAAGTAGATTCGCATTTATAGCTCAAACATTTTCAAAACATGAAGTGTACAAAAAATAGACAACATTCTCAAAAAATCTGTACATATTTTAAAAATATCCAAATCATTCTCATTTGAAAAAAAAAAGTTAGGTTGACGGGTGATTTGGTAAATAATTTTTTTTTCGTCAATTTGTTAATAACACTTTGGAATTATTATTACGCATAATTAATCTTTTCGACATCTTGAGCGTGCTTGATGTTTCGCATCAAGCACGCTGATGGTTTTCAGATTTTTAACCCATCGAGAAGTGTTCAACTGAATGCAGCAGTGAACACAAGTGTTCACTGGTACATCCTTAAATCTTACTTCACAGTAGTCCATGTGAGGAACAAATTTACCCCTTATCTTGTTATTTGATCGATCCAAAGCGAGAACAAGCTTTATCGGTATATGTAAAATTTCATAAAATTTGAATGCCTCGACCGACTTGCGTCAAATTTGTACTCAAATCTTTGTCGATGATAGTCCATATGTGAACCAAATTTAAGCTAAGTCTCCAAAAAATGTCATTTTTAAATTTCGGCATGTTTTCTTTTTTACGCTGCAAAATCGATATTTCAGGCATTCTCGACCAACACGGCCACTTTTTTCCCGATCCTCTGGGATCTGTTTCATATATTAGTACTGCTTAAAGATACTCTCCGGAAATGAGCTTTCTTTTTCAAGTCCATGTATCACGGAAGACTAAAGTCCGGCAAAAAAATGTTGAACAAAAAAACGTATGTTTTTGCATGGAGTTTTTAAGGTAGTATGAGCGTACAGATGAATGTCGCGTAAATTCGAGGGAGTTTGAGAGAGAATTACGAAGAGTTCTCGATCAGATAAAAATCTGAAAAAAATCAAGCATATGACAGGCGGTAAAGAGATTATTTTAGACAATAATAATTTAAAAAATGTTATTAACAAATTACTTAAATAAATAATTGTTCAACTAAATATCCGGCCACCTAACTTTTTTTTGTTATTAAAGTGATCTTCTTTTTTTCTACATACGTATGAATTCTTTCAGAATTTTCTCTGATTTTTAATTTTAACATAATAAAAAAACGTAATTTTCAAACGTCACACAAAATTCGGAAAAAATTCATACGTATGTAGAAAAATAAGAAGATCACTTTAATAACAAAAAAGAGTTAGGTTGCCGGATATTTAGTTGAACAATTATTTATTTAAGTAATTTGTTAATAACATTTTTTAAATTATTATTGTCTAAATTAATCTCTTTACCGCCTTTCATATGCTTGATTTTTTTCAGATTTTTATCTCATCGAGAACTCTTCGTAATTCTCTCTCAAACTCCCTCGAATTTACGCGACGTTCATCTGTACGCTCATACTACCTTAATGCATAATATGTTATGTTTGTATGGCACCAAGAAAGCGTTTTTCACAACAACAAAAAACAGACAATATTTGTTTCATTCAATGCGGTATCTTTTACTTTGCTCTAGATTCTACAGAGTACTAGCAACAACGTGTTCGCTTCGTTCGCACTCCGTTCTTCTCATTTTACTTTTCTTGTGGCTAAATAAGATATATGGGGCATTCCACCCCGTTTCGACCTGGATATTTGACCTCGGTCTCTGATATGGCTCATTATTTTTATAGGCTTAATTGGACCCTCAACTGCACAACATTTTTTGTTTTTATTGCCATTTTTGTTTGTTTAATACATTTTTAAAGTGACATATAATTTAACCCCACCCCATAATTTAAAAATGTGATAAAATTCTTTAAAATACTTTATTCAATAACAATATTATCTAGCTTATAGCCAAAGTGGGGAAATGTTTTCTTCTTAGTTTTTAAGCTTTTTTTATTTAAAAAAATTATATAAAATAATTAATCTACTACAGGCGATTGGTCAAATATTTATTTATGTAAAATCGGATTTTTCAGAATTTTTTCAAATTTTTCCGAACTATGCAAATTTGTATAAATATATTTTTAACGTGACATATAAAACATAATTTTGAAATCTGATAAAATTATGACAAATACTTTCTTCAATAACAAAATTATCTAGCTATCAAAACTATATAGCCAAAGTGGGGATGACTTTTTTCTTATAGTTTTTAAGAAGATTGATCTTTCTTTCATTTTTTTATAATTTTTTAAATAAAAAAATCTTTAAAACTATGAGAAAAAAGATCTTCCCAACTTTGGCTATAAGCTAGATAATCTTGTTATTGAACGAAGTATTTCTCAGATTTTTATCAGGCTTGTAAATTATGGTGTTTCATATGTCACGTTAAAAAAATATATAAAAAATGTGCATAGTTCGGAAAAGTCTGAAAAAGATCCTAAAAAACTGAAAAACTTCTGCAAAATCCGATTTTACATAAATGAACATTTGACCAATTGCCTGTAATAGGTTCA
This sequence comes from Pimpla rufipes, assembly GCA_963932165.1. Lineage (NCBI taxonomy): Eukaryota > Metazoa > Arthropoda > Insecta > Hymenoptera > Ichneumonidae > Pimpla > Pimpla rufipes. Next base: position 9,101,449 of record OZ010630.1, read on the forward strand.
TTATTTTTTATAATTTTAAAAATTAAAACGGTGTGAAATGCCCCACATACATGTTTATACAATGTCATATGACTTCGCGATCTGATGGATTTATTGTGTTTATCTGACTAATGAACACACGCGGACGTGCGCGTCCCTAGCAGATCTAACAACCGAATTTCAACCGTACTTCCAACTGGGTTGATCTGAGACATACAACCAACCATAATTCTTGTTAATACGACAAAAAAACTAACCAAGCTTTCAAAAGCTCGGTTGGTTTTTCGGTTGGATTGTTGACAAGAATTACGGTTGGTTTTGTGTCTCATTCCGATCGGGTTGGAAATACGGTTTTCTTTGGTTTTTACGGATGTTTTCAAGGTTGATCGATCTGCTAGGGACGTGCTACGTGACTCTACATCTGCTTCAGTGTTTCGACATAATTGACTTTTGATGTGCCATGTCTTGGCAGCCCTTTTTTCCTACACATTTTTATACAACACACTGTCGTTCCTACACATCGGTTTCTCCACAAAGTCTATCCTGCAAGCGACGTTTTGTACACATTTTTTAACATCACACGAGTTTTACAATACATTTCGGTACTACACATTTTGATTCTACACATTTATTCCTATACAATCCGTTCGAACACACTTAGTTTACCGCGCAAACCGATGCATCACATTCTCAAAACGACACAGCCGTTCCTCCACAAACCTGGTTGTTCACGCTGTTATTCCCTCACGTTTTCATACTTCACGCGGTGTTTACATGACATTTTGATACTGCACATTCCGATCCTACACATTGATTTCGACACAAACGTTATTAACCACGCGGCGATTACTGCACAATTTGAATACACACCATGGCTATACGAGACTTTTATGTCCACCATAAATTAATCTTGCACATCTCGTTCCACACGCATTCATTACTACACACGCGTAGCAACGACCGCGTGTCTACGCGATTTGTGCAGCAAAAAGCGTGTGTAGTAATGAATGCGTGTGGCACGAGATGTGCAGGATTAATTTGTGGTGGACATAAATGTCTCGTTTAGCCATGGTGTGTATTCAAATCGTGCAGTAATCGCCGCGTGGTTAATAACGGTTGTGTCGAAATCAATGTGTAGGATCGGAATGTGCAGTATCAAAATGTCATGTAAAGACCGCGTGAAGTATGAAAACGTGAGGGAATAACAGCGTGAACAACCAGGTTTGTGGAGGAACGGCTGTGTCGTTTTGAGAATGTGGTGCATCGGTTTGCGCGGTAAATTAAGTGTGTTCGAACAGATTGTATGGGAATAAATGTGTAGAATCAAAATGTGTAGTACCGAAATGTATTGTAAAACTCGTGTGATGTTAAAAAATGTGTACAAAACGTCGCTTGCAGGATAGACTTTGTGGAGAAACCGATGTGTAGGAACGACAGTGTGTTGTATAAAAATGTGTAGGAAAAAAGGGCTGCCCATGTCTTTGGTGTATTCAATTCCACAACTGCGAAAAATACAGTCATGCAAAACGCGCGTGATACGTGACCTTGCAGCGGTCATAACAGTCTGAAGTTGGCTCTGTAACATAGCCGTCACCGTCCAACCACGGCACGAGTTATACTCGCTTCAGTATTTCGATATATTCGACTTTCGATGTACCTTGTCCTTTTTAAGAGAGGATTCGGCAGCATGCTCAGAACGTATGGAAAAATTGGAATTGTGCAACTCGGAAATCCTGGCAGCTAGAAAAAATATTTTACAGAATATTCTTTGTAATTCTCTGCTGTAATTAACAGCAAAATAAAAGGTACCGTATTGAAAGAAACATATATTTGCGGAATATTATTTTACTAAAACATAACACGAGTGGTCGTTGCCATGTATATAAACAAAAGGCTGGTATTTATAAAAACGTCGCGAAGAGAGCGGACGTGTTTGTATCGTTCCGATTATTTTCTTTAATAAAACTAATGAGATAACGAGGAGTTGTCTCTTTTCGATAAATAAAGAGGCTCGGGACGAGTTACAGCCCTCTGGGAGCGCGACATATTCTCCGTTTTTTTTTTTTTTTGTGAAAGTGGCTTGTTTAATGCCATAACAGATATAGCATATTTTGCATTAAATGGTCCATGTAAAAATATAAATTTTTTGTCAGACTTTAATCCTCCATGATATACACACTTATAAAAAAACAAATTTCCGAAATGAATCAATTTAAAAATCTGGTAAAAATCGCACAGAGCATCTTTAAGTATAATACCAATATGGCTAATTATGAAACAGATTCGAGAGGGCCGAGAAAAGTGGCCGAATTGATAAAGAATTTCTCATTTACCGACAGCAACCGTTTCTTATTAACTAAATTCGTCATTAATGATCAATAATCATAACATCAGATCGAAAATTGGAGCCCAATATCTCTTCATTTACAAAAGTTATACCGTGAAAACGATTTCATAAAAAAAATTGAAAACGCTGTAAAATGTTTATTTTCCATCAGATTCGCACCAAGTACAAACCCATACGTTCTTATATGATAGCCCACTTGCGTGCCAAATTTGGAGAAGATACATCGAAAATTACGGCTCTTATCGTGCTTACAAGGAAATCTGTACATAGACGATACCCACACATACAGACATTTCGTACAAATCACTTTTCTCGACGTTTTGAACTATTCTGAGTGTCCTGACATCAAAATCACGAAAAAAATGTTGATGAAAACAAAGCTCCTCTGTGAGAAAGCAGGAATATCTGCAGTGCTCAATATTTGTTGACAGTCAGCGCCAATGACAAAAACTTTTATTTTGCATATCATTTCAAGCAACCGGACGTGCAACAAGATAGAAAGAAAACCCGTTTTGTAACAGGTCTAATGACCGTACAATTTACTTAATGATGTACGAGTGGTATAGTCCTGTCAAACGTGAGTTTCAGAGAAAGTATTGAACACTTCTCGATGGGATAAAAATCTGAAAAAATCAAGTACGTTGATGGTGTCGAAAAGATTAATTTTACATAATAATAATCTAAAATGTTATTAACAAATTGACGAAAAAAACATTGTTAATCAAATCACCCGTTAACCCTTAGTGTGCACACATCCGCCCGCACTACCTGCGCACTGCGAGCAAATTTAGGGTCACAATGACCCCGGTGTGCACGCTAAGGATTAACCTATAACTTTTTTTTACAAATGAAAATGATTTATTATTTTTTCTGAATATGTACGAATTTTTTCCGAGTTTCGTCTAATTTTTTAAAACCATGTTTAAAATTCTTTTATTTTATAAAATATGTGGAAAGTCACGAATTTTGGATAACGGAATTTTAATATCGCCTTCTAAAAAGTTGGTGGCAGTCAGCTATGTTCATGTGAAGCCGTTTTATTTGTGCTTTAATTGGTCGGCGGTTGATCATGCATTGCAATTGTTTGTTTATGTCAAATGTCAAAACTCGCAGAGAGGGGTCATGCATCGAAACTTTTTGTTTATGTCAAATTTCAAAATTCACAAAAAAGGATACGGGCGCTTTAGCGCCCGTGCTGCTTAACCCTAGTCTTTCGTATAACTGCCGATTGCACCTACAAAGTGTTCGAACAATTAATCAAGTAGATTCGTAAATACAGCTCAAACATTTTTGTAGAATGCAATTTTCAAAAATTAGACAACATTTCGAAAAAATTCGTACATATTCAAGGAAATGTTGAAATCATTTTCATTTGAAACAAAAAAAAACCTTAGTTTAACTGATGATTTGATAAACAAATTTTTTCATTCGTCAATTTGTTAACAACATTTTTGAATTATTATTAGGCAAACTTAATCTTTTCGGTACGTTGAACGTGCTTGATTTTTTTCAAATTATTATCCCATCGAGAAGTGGTCGAAATTTTCTCTGAAACTCACGTTTGACGGGACTGCACAGCTCGTACATCCTTAACGATTATTACTTCGATAAAAGGTCGCACGACACGTTGAAATAGTTTTACGTACATTACACTCCTTGTATCGCACGGTAATTGGTGTTCCATGTCCTTGCATTTGCATAGTCGCGATGCTTACTAATTACTTTGCCAAAATTGATCGTTCGGTTAATTCTCTTTTGGCAATAAAACGTTGTCAGGGCATAAACGAGATTTTACTTCGCTTGCAAATTGTTAATTTCTCGTTTTCTATGCGTCAATTTAACGTTTTTTCCTGGATTTACATGTCATGCCACGAAGCCCATGTAAAATGCATTATTTGACAACCGATAGGCGTGAGATTAACAAACAAGCTCATTTCACAAAATAACTTAGCATAATTAAAACCTCGGCAATTGCTTCGCACCGTATGCGTACGAAAGTTGAATAAAAAGTGCACGCAAGCTTCGGTCAAGCTCAAGTTCATTTGCAAATCTCGCGCACGCGAGGAGTTTGACGAGCGCCGCGCCAAACGTTTCAAAGGATGTGGCAATATTAATCAACTTTATCGCTGCTATTTTTTTACTTGTTTATTGGTCTATCGAAAAAAGAAATTCACATTCCTTACTCGCAATTTTTTTTACTCTCGCGGTGCGAAATTTAATCTGCTTAACGGTACGTAAGATTGATAATAATAAAATTGTCGAATACTCTGATTATTTTTTTATTCATTCACCGCAATGGGTGGAGCAGGTTCCAATTTATACACATTTTTGTCGTATTCTTCGCGCACTTCTATATTTTTAGACATACAAAATAAAATAAATCTAGTATCGTCTCTGATAATGCGGAAAACAAATAAAAATGTTTCATCTAACTGGGACCCTCAGCAAACTGAGGAAAAAAGTATCACTGCCTCTTAAGGCGAGGCGAAATCACCGTGAGTGCGAGAGAGATAGAACATAATTTTCGGACCAACAATTCGCGGAAACTAGACACATGCCAGGAAAAATCAAAGTTTTACACCAACCAGAATCGAACGAGGAATGGTGTAAAACTTTTCTTTTCTTCGGAAACGTTGGGCATCGTCGGAAAGATTGGTTACAGTTTTTATTACCGACTGAGCAGGTTTCACCTTGCCTTAAGAGGCAGAGGCATTGAGTCTCCTGACCAAACGGCTTGATCTATCGAGGAGCCAGAAGCCCAATTCTGCAATACTTCCGCACATTCTATCAAAATCTGAGCTCTATCTGTCGAATAGTTTACGAGAAAATAGCTTTCAAAAATTCGAGCTGGAGTGGCGGAAGTGCCACTGCCTCTTAAGACAGTTTTTGCTCGTAAAGTTCATTTCGCATAATTTCAAGAACAATGAGAGGGAATTGCAAACACTTCTCGTTCGTATAAGAATCTGAAAAAATGCATGCACATTAAAAGTACTGTGAAAAGATTCATTTTTCATAATAATAATTCTAATATGTTATTAACAAATTGATGACCAAACAAATTCTTTAACAAATCACCCGTTGACCCACATTTTTTAAATGAAAGTTATTCGTTGTTTTTTCGGAATACGTATGAATTTTTTCAGATTTTTTAATTCACTTCGAAATTTGTGTTTTTGCACACTTATTTTCCGAATAAAAAAACACAAACCCTAAGTGACTGTAAAATTTGAAAAAATTCATATGTATTCAGAAAATAGTACGAATAATTTCCATTAAAAAAATGTGGGTCTGCGGGAGATTAAACAATTTTTTGTCATGCATTTGTAAATAACATATTAGAATTATTATTATGAAAATTTAATTTTTTCTGTACGTTTAATGTGCATGAATTTGTTCACATTTTTATACCATCAAGATGTGCTTGCACAAATTGAAAAATTCTCTGTCATTTTTCAGGAATTTATGCGGAATGAATACTAGACGCAAGGACTGCCTTAAAAATTGCTTTGAAAAGCAATTTTTGAATGTGCCTATCTTTTTCTCACAGTTAGGCAAAATACTGGCAAATACTTGAAATACAAAGTAGAATATATTCTTTGTACATACGTAAAATACAAAATACTGTTTGTGCTTAAGGGAATGTGAAACATGTACCACGTGACACGTGAGTGCGAGAGAGATAGCTGCAATTTTAGAAACAACGCCATGCGATTGTTTTTTCGAAAATCAAAATTCTGACTAATTCATTCCCTCGGTGCACATTACTGGCTGTATTTCAATTTTCACGTCGATCCGTTCATAATTCGCGTCAGAATCTACTCCCGAAATTTTGAGGTGCGCGACCGCGTGTTTCACATGCCCTTAAGAGGCAGTGATACTTCGCTCGGAACTTCTTCGCCAATGGTAAACGCCTATAGGGCTGTTTCTCTCGCATGTTAAGCAACTCGACTCGCGGTCGGTACTTGGATGGGTGACCGCTTGGCCATGCACTGATATGCGCGTCAACTGTTGAGCGGGAGGCAATTTTTCCGAGTTTCTTATGTATTCTTATACAGCAGACACTCAGTAAAATATAGCCGCCTGTATCGGCACAGGTTTTCTGCAGTTTCCCTGTGCCCAAAGTGCAAATGTGATACAGTAGTGCATTAGGAAAGAGTGGATGCGGATAACACTCTGGGGGGATACTCAATGAATGAAAGGGGACGAAGGGGAGCGGGGACAAACGTAAAAGCCTGAAGAAGGCATACGTAGAAATAAAATAAAAATCAAATAAAAAATAATATCATAACGGTATTAACAAATTAATGAACAAATGAATTATCCGGCACCCAACTATTTTTTCTAATGAAAATTATTCATTCACTTTTCTGAATACATATGAATTTTTTTCGAATTTTGTCTAATTTCTTTAAATTGCGTTTTTTTGCAAAATGAGGGGCGAAAACCAAAATTAGAAAAAAAATCATTTTCATTAGAAAGAAAAGTTGGGTTGATGGATAATTTGTTCAACAATTCATTTTTTCATTAATTTGTTAAAAACATTTTGAAATTATTATTATGCAAAATGAATATTTTCAGCACTTTGAACATACCTGATTTTTTCCGATTTTGAACCCATCAAGAAGAGATCGAAATTTTATCTGAAAGTTGCGTTTGTCGGGACTGTACCGACTGGACTAGCACTTCGGCTTCAGCTAATCACACAATCATTCTCAAAAAAAGAAAATCTTTCCGAATATGTAGTAGACGCAAAAGTATTTTGTTTTTTGTTCTTGAAAATATTTAAAATACCAGAAAACGTATTTGAGTTTTTAAAACAGTTAGAAAAAACGATGTACTGAAAATACTGCCCAACTCTGCTTCTTGGATGTACGCCGTGTCGTACAAAAAACGTGCATAAAAGTTTTTTGCATGCGTTTTTTTTATTTCCTCGAAGTTATTTGGACGCGATAATACCGCGTCGACAAAGCTGCACCGGGGAAACCCTTTGAAGTGCGACGCTATTACATTCTTATCCTCTGAAGCTATTAACTCTGACGCTATCGTCTTCCACTAAACGTCGTTTTTGCATGAAATTTCGTTTAAATGCCGTTTCATTTGCATTTTTGATCTTCCGCTTCCCGTGTAGAACGTCCACTCCTGCCATGTTCGTCGTCGCGAGCGCTTCCTCTCGGATATTCCTCTTCCTCCTCCTCCTGCTGCTGGCCGAAGTCCACCTCGGTCACTCGCAGGACAATAATGGAGTGAATGGGCAACCCGGTCGCTCGTCGAGCCCTCACTTCGGGTATAAACATCCCGAGGAATGGGGCTTGGATTTCCCAAATTGCTCGGGATCGAAACAGTCGCCCGTGAATTTGAGGTCCTACGGCTTGGCCCGTCTCGACGTGCCCTCGCCTCTTCGCTGGAGCGGCTACGAGAGGACTCCCGGAAAAATGACGATACAGAACAATGGTCATTCAGGTACGCAGTCGAAAAGTCTTTTATGCCACTCGGTGCGGGAAGTGCCTACTTGTCACACGCTCCGCTTCGCTTCGCGTGCGAGAAAATGCAATTCCCGCCCGCGTGAAATAAAATTGTATACGAAACTCGTGCGAGAAACTTTTTCGAGACCATTGTGAGTTTGCAATCACACGAGTTGAGAAAAAGTTTCTCGCACTCTTATCGTGATATACTAATTTTTACGGAGTATGGGTACAATTCGATTTTACGCACTGCCTTCAGTGCGAGAAATGCATTTTTACCTACAGTGCGTAAAATGGAATATTCTCCCGACTCAGCTAAAATAACCCATTTCGTGTCCGCAACGCGGGCGAAAAATCGTTCATTTTTTACACATGAATTACGCATGCGCAGTCGGCTTTCATTACCTCCCTACGGAGGTAATCAGCTCATTCCTGCCCGCGCGGGAGTAATGAAACCCGTACTACGCATGCGTGTCGTCATTTTTAAAAAATGAGCTTATTTTCCGTCCTCGTTGCACGGAAAAAAAGGTTTGGTTATATATGCTCCAGCCGATTAATTGGTTAGACCAACAAAGTTATTAGTTAGCACCACCAAGTTCATTTTCTTATAACCAATAACTTGGATGGCGCAACCACCAACTACATTGATGTAACCAATTAATCGGCTCTAGCATATATAACCAAGCGCTTGGTTGATCTAACCAAGCCTTTTTTTCCGTGCGCTCACACGAAATATGGTTATTTTTTAGCGAAATCGGGGAAAAGTATAGTACGCTACATGGGAGGAGTGCAACTTTCCTCCCTTGTAACGTAATGTACTATTTGTAACAAGTGCATGAGAAATGCTACCGAGTGTAATGTCGCGCGCGTCCGAGAAATATTTCCAGTGCGAGAAGTAATATCGCTGTACAGCCAGTGATGCAATTTTACTTCTCGCACGCACTTCTCACACTAGAAATACTTCTCACACGCACTTCTCGCACGCGCGCGGCATTACACTCGGTAGCACTTCTCGCGTATTTGTAACAAAAAGTATTTTGCGATACAGAGTGAGACAGCGACCATCATACGACGGTTGTAAAATTGATCGCACTCGCCGCACTCGTATCACAGACAGTATCACAGCTGTGATACTCGTGGGGCTCGTGCGATCAACTTTTCAACCTGCGTATAATGGTCGCTTTCTCGCCCTTGTATCGCAAAGTACTAATACGAAACTCATGCGAGAAGCTTTTGCAATCACGCGAGTCGAGAAAAAGTTTCTCGTACGAATTTCGAAAAAGTTTCATCGCACTAGTCTCGCAATATACTATTTTTAAGGTATAGTCCTTTGCGTCTAGTATTCATTTCGCATAAATTCGAGAAAAATGAGAGAGAATTGAAGACACTTAATAAATGGTATAAAAATCTGAAATAATTCATGCACATTAGAGGCACTGAAAAGATTAAATTTGCATAATAATAATTTGAAAATGTTATTAAAAAATTTATTTAAAAAATGAACAAACATTTCGATGACCTAAGTTTTTTTATGAAAGGAATCATTCCTTCGTTTCTCTGAATATGTATGCATTTTTTTAGATTTTTAATTTCGCTTTGAAATTTGTACGGATTTTCTATATAAAAAAACAGAAATTTCAAAGAGAACTTATTCAGAAAAACGTAGGAATCAATTTCATACAAAAACACTTGGGTCTTCAAAGTAGTTGTTAAACGAATTTTTGTCATCAATTTGTTAATAAGATTTCAGAATTATTATTATGCGAAATTAATCTATTCAGTACCTTTAATGTGAATGAATTTTTTTAGATTTTTAGGGCATCGAGAAGTGTTTGCAATTCTCTCATTTTTGTCCAATTTATGCGAATTTAATACTAGGCACTAGAGCTATGGATGCAAATGCCGTACAGTCCCGCCAAACGTGAATTTCGGAGAACATTTTGAACACTTTTTCAAGCACGTTAAAGGTGCCGAAAATATGAATTTTGTGTAATAATAATTCCAAAACATTATTACCATAATGACGAAAGAAAAAATTGTTTATCAAATCACCCGTCAATCTAACTTTTTTTCAAATGAAAATGATTTGGACATTTTTTTGAATATGTACGAATTTTTTCCGAATTTTGTCTAACTGTCGAAAATTGCATATTTTGAAAATGTTTGAGCTGTATTTGCGAATCTACTTCATCAATTGTCCGGACATTTTGTAGGTGCTGGGTTATATGAAGGGTTATGTGGGTTATATGAAGAACACATATTTAAAATTCGTGACTTTCAACATATTTTTCAAAATAAAAAAAAATTAGAAGACATAATTTTCAAAAATTTGAGACAATTCTGAAAAAATTCGTACATATTCAAAAAAAATAACAAATTATTTGGAAAAAGTTAGGTTAATGGGTGATTTGATAATCAATTTCTTTTCGTCATTTTGTTAATAACACTTTGGATTATTATTGTGCAAGATTAATATTTTCGGCACCTTCAACGTACTTGATTTTTTTTTCAAATTTTTATCTCATCGAGGAGTGTTCGAAATTTTCTTCGAAACTCACGTTTAGCGGAACTGTACCGCTTGTACTTCCTTAAGGGGTAACACCACTCTAGCGGCCCAAACATGGCCTATCTTTGACAATTTGTTTTGGGAGCATGAAAAAAGGATTAGGATTTCTGTTCAGAGGGTTTATTTAAATGTGGAGGAAGGTTTATTTAACACATATTGTAGTACGAAGAACACATTTTTTATTATCATTTTGATACAAAATGGCAGTGAAAGTGCCCATCTTGGAAATCGCCCTTTAAAAAAACACCTTCACGGCGGACGGATTATTTTCTCGTGAACTATAAGGCCTGAAACAAAAAACCAAACATTTTTATAATCTGTATATTATTTGCTACAGAAGTGCGTAAGAGGTTTTTGTTAACCAGACTTTGTAGAAATGATGCGCTTTAGAAAAAGGTCATCGATTTTTTTTCCAATAAATAAGTAGTAAAATGTTTATAAAAAGAAAGTTTACACGAAATAAAAAAACGACTACGTATGTACATACGTCCACAGAGAGTGTACTTGTGAAGCTACTGCCAAATTTCAAATCGATCCATACAATGGTGTTCAAGTCATCAGTCCGCCCAGTTTGAAAACTGGGTGCATTGGTTTGAGTGGTTTCGAGAAAAACGCATTTAAACCTTTGTGCCAAACTTCTTGACGCTTCTCCATTTCGCAACAATTCAACGGCCGCCGCTTTGAAATGTTCGGTCTCTTTAAATTGGGGCATTCACCCTTTTCAAATTTTCTTTCACTGATACTTTGTTACTGATATTGTTTACGTTATTCACTTCAGCAGAACGAAATATACATATACCTTCATCATGCGTTGTGGCAAGATCGATAAATGAACTTAAAAAATCTTTACATTATAGTGCCAACTATACGAATACGAATATACATTATAGTGCCCTTACTACGAATCTTTTCAAAATTCTGTCTAAAAATTACCTTCAACTTTATCTTTTTAAATGCGTGTAAAGTCATAAGTTTTGAATACGCATCGGTCATATAACCACCGATTACACCCACAAAGTGTCCGAACAATTGATCAAGCAGATTCGCAAATACAGATCATACATAAAAAACGCAATTTTCAAAATTAGATATAATTCGGAAAAAATTGACAAATCATTTTCATTCGGGAAAAGAGTTAGTTGGACGGGTGATGTGTTGAAAAGATTGATTTTTCATAATAATAAATCCAAAATGTCATTAATAAATTAAAGAAAAAATTAATTGTTCAATAATTTACCCAACAGTCCAACTTTTTTCTGTTGAAAATTATTCATTCATTTTTGTGAATACGTATCAATTTTTCCGAATTTTGTCTATATTTTTTTTTATTGAAGCAAAATGAGGGGCAAAAACTGCAATTTAAAAAAATTAGAGAAAATTCTGAAAACATTCGTACGTATTCAGAAAAATGAATGAATATTTTTCATCATAAAAAAGTTGGGTTGTCGGATAAATTGTTAAACAATTCATTTTTTCATGAATTTGTTTATGACATTTTGGTATTATTATTATGCAAAATCTATCTTTTCAGCACCTTCCACATGCTTGTTTTTTTTTCAGATTATTATCTTATCGAGAAGTGTTCGAAATTTTCCTTGTAACTCATATTTGACGGATCTGTACCGCTGTAGGACTATCTTAATTTTATTTTTCGCTCGCAGTCGACGTAGCTGCGTACTGGGACGATGACGAGCTAGTTCCGCATATCTCCGGTGGTGTTTTGGACGGCGAGTACGCGTTCGCCAAGTTGCATTTTCACTGGGGAGCTCGCGACAACGTCGGCAGCGAGCACACCGTCAACAATCACAGTTTCCCTCTCGAGCTGCATTTGGTTCACTATAAAAAAGAGTACGGTTCGTTTAGTAACGCTGTGACGCAAGAGGATGGCTTGGCGGTAGTGGGCGTTCTATTCCAGGTAAAAATTGTCATCGTACTGGATTTTGAGCGAAGAAAAGTAACATAAGGCATTCTGCAGTACTTTCGTCAGACAAAAAAAAGGAAAATCTCAACATTTTTGAGAATTCAAACCCGAATTTTTTCTAAAAAAATCGGGTTCAGTGGTATCTATAGATGCACCAAATTTCAAAATAAAAAAAATATATATTTAACAGAAACGTTATTATTCATTTTTCATTTAATCTGTAATATCTCGTAAACGATTAATTGTAACGAAATCATTTTAGAAAAACGAAAATGTGCGTTTTTTGATGGCCAATAAGAAAAAAATTAATAGAGATTTATATGACACATTTTAGCTCGAATTAACTCAAATTTTACAAAAAATTATCGAAAACATTAATTTTTTCACCAAAGGTCCGCTATATTTTAGCCGAATAAATTTGCTTAAATTCTGCGTATGATTAACGAATTTTTAAGATTTTTTTCTTTTTTCGATTTTTTCTAGCACCTTCCACATGCTTGATTTTTTCAGTTTTTTATCCCATCGAGAACTATTAATGATACCCTCTCAATCACTCTCCAACTTATGTAACGTCAGACAATACTTATTACCTTAACGATAATTTTTTCGACTGAAAACAAGTCAATCCACTAAATAACAACTAATGACAACGATATGTGTAATTTAAAGTCTCTTTTAATTTGAAAGATATTTGAGTTCGACCCACCGTTAAATTCATTCGACGATCTTTATCTTCATAGCTATTAAGACGTGATTATCGCGCCGTTCTAATGACTCGATTGACTCGCCGAACATTTCAGATAGGCAAAAGGCGAAATCGTGGAATCAGTGAGCTGCAGAGTTACGCGCGCAGCATAAACATGCAGGGTTCGGAATTGAAGATCGATCCCTTCCCACTTTCCCGCTTCGGTGTCAATTTCTCAAAGGACTACGTCGCCTATACGGGATCTTTAACGACGCCACCCTGCAGCGAAATCGTCACGTGGATTATACCCGGGATACCGGGCATTCTTAAACCCAGACAGGTAATTTCAAGGGCTTGTATGAGTTTCGCGGCCAAGAGAAGGGTGTTTTCGTGATTTTTTTTTTTGTTTGCAGGGTTTCAACGTTTTTTTCACAGTTAAGAGTATGATTTGGAGAATGTGTTACAATTTTTGTTATTAAAAAATGTTCGTAAATCTAAGAGCTCTTACTCTTAAAGGAAAGTAAAGTAAATTTCGCAGAGCACCGTTTAAAAAAGGTCCTCCGCGGTGATCACTGCTGCTCGGAAACAAATCATATGAAATCAAAAAACTAAATATATTTAATTTTCTATCGTATTATATAGTCTTTAATCGAAGGATTCAATCAAATAATGATTTTTGAAAAAATGGTCATCAATTGAAAGGGATCGTCAAAATTTCGGTGAAAAAACACTACACATTTTCCGTAACATAAAAAAGTATGCGTAAAAAATCCTTCGATTGAGGTATTCCGAGCGGTACAGTCTCAGGAAATATGAGATTCGGAGAGATTTAAAAGGAATTTCGAACGTTTCCCAATAGAATAAAAAAATATTTAAATCAAGCATACGGATGGTGTTTGAAAAATTGATATGGCGTTATAATCCAAAAAGATGTTAATAAATTGATTAAAAAATTGTATAACATATTGACCGGCAACCTAACTTTTTTGTGATGAAAATAATTTGTTAACTTTTCTTAACACGTATGAATTTTTCTAGAATTTTTTCGTAATTTTGAAATTTGTTGAAAATTCAACGCAAAATTCAACGAATTTTAAAATTACGACAAAATTCAGTCGAGTCGCATAATTTCCTGAGACTGCGCTGCTCGGAATACCTTAGACTGCCTTTTGATATACAAACAATGAAAGGAAAATTTCAAGTAGATCGGTCTTGTCGTTACTGTGAAAAAACGTTGAAACCTGACATCATTTTCCGAAGAAAAAATCGAGGAAAATCACCCTTTTTTTGCCGCGAAATAGATGTAAGCCCTTTAGTTTCGATGCGTCACAGAGTTTTCTGTTTTTTTGCTTCCTCATGAGGCAAGATTTGTTTTTCTGCATTTTTTTCGAGATTTTCATATTAGTACACTCCGTATGGTCCAAAACGTTGAAAAACATTGTTAAAAAAAGTATTTCTTTTTTCAACAACGTACGATGTACATTCGATGTTGTTTGGTATTGAATTTCGACATTTTCGCTTCAATTTTCCCAAAACTGAAGCAAGTAAACCAAAACTTTGTATATAATGAAAATGTGATGCAACGGTTACTATTACGGCACATCGTAACCATGTGTACTTAACGTCATTTTTTGTACATGGAGAAGCCCGTTGGTTTTGACCTGGGTCTGAAAAAAATCTGAAAAGGTTCTCAAAAATCCTGTATCAGATATAAAAGTTTTTGAGCTTAGGCGAATAGTGGGTCGACCCTTGCTTCTACTTTTTTTTAAAGTAGAAGCAAGCCTTGCTTCTACTTTTTTGCGACTTAATCTCTCGCGTTTATCATTCCAGATGAGATTCTTCCGAAACATTCAGCTGGCTGACGGTGACGATCACAACTACAGACCAACGATGCCTCGCAACGATCGCATAATTTATTATATTTAATATCGAGACTGAGCGGAGACAAATCGATTGTAAACTCTTTTTTACTCGATGAAATGTCGTGGAATAGATTATGTTAACGACTGGACGGGCATTCGGTGCCGATTTGGCATCGTCTTCTTTCTCTCTTCTTTTTCGCCGGTATATAAAATGGAAACCCTGTACCAGAGTTGGAAGTTCCTAAATCTTTTAGAAATAAAGTTGATGGTTCAATTGGTTTGTGGTTATTATTTAATAATAGCAACGTAGAGTAATTATAATACAATCTGTACATTTTTTAATGTCTGCGAAGAATATTTATTATAATAAAATTTCATGGTACTTTTGCTGAAAAAAATGGAGAAACGCGAATAATGCATTCCGAAAATAATGGTTGGCCGTGCTCTTTCATCTTTTCGCAATTGCTCACAATTGTTTTATTGAAAATGAGATATCTGCACAGCTATTTAAAAGTTCACACATCATTTTATAACCAGCTGGACAGTACTTTATGGTAGTCCTAGCGGTAGTCCCGTCAAATATGAGTTTCAGAGAAAATTTGCAATACATGTATATCATTTTTATGATTCATAGACTTGCATATGAAAATTATTTTACCGGCTCGTAAAAGTCAAGCCCGATTTGATTTTTAACATACTTCTTTACATTGAAAGTGTCGCACAAGTTTAGTATAAACTGAGTTCAGACGCTTGTAAAATAATGCAACGAAGTCTTGGAAACATTTCCAATCTGTTGAAAAAATTACCAGCCAAGTGTACATTAAATTCACGAACGCCGTATGTGATAATCGGATTTTGCGTAACTTATGAGGAATAAATTATATAAAGATTCACAACGAGCCAAGTGGCCGAGCGGTAAAGGACTTGACTCGTAACCATGAGGTTATGGGTTCGAGTCCTGGGGTAAGTTTTTTTTTTAAACAATGCGTGCATAGGAAGTTCCGACACCGGTATATTAATTTTATTACAGGAACGTTGCAATATTGTCGCAATTGCGCCTATTGAATCGCACGCATGTTGTTTGAAAAATACTACACACACACACACAGTAAATTTCAAACTAATTCATTTTAAATATTGATGCTGGAAGTCCATTAAATTTAATATACAAGGTGATCGCAAATGGTACTTACGCATAGTAATTTTTGTATACTTCAATTACAAAAAATTATTGTTAAAGATTAGTAAATCCTAATACTTTATAATTGTAATATTACGACAACATGATTGTTTTTTTAAATACACTGACTATGGATACTCAGAGCGAAAACCTTATGAAATTTAATAGACGGTTTATGCATAAAAACTTCCGATACCGGTATATTAATTTTAACACAAATTTTTTTTACAGTGTATTCAATACTGAGTTTTCGCACGTCCGGGCAACACAAGATCTTATCTCAACATTAAAAATACTCAATAACGAAATTCCTGTATTCTGTTACACCAAGAATATCTATATCACTATATTTCAAGAATGTGCTGCCAAAACAAATGGGTAAATACTAATCCTCTCTTAGAAAAGACATATGACACATTGACCTCCAATCAATTGCGCCGTCAATTGCATCGTTCGTCGGTGTTTCGCATAATGCCGCTAGGTGGCGAAATGGCTAGATTGTTTCTCGCAAGCGGTTTGAAGCCAAAATGTTTATAAAATTGCGAAGATATTTAAGATTCGACTGCACTTCAGGTAACTATCGCCTGTAGGTGATCTTCTCAACTTGGAATTTCGAATCTCAGAAAAATGATAAAACTAACACTAGCAAATTCAGTAACCTCGAAAAGCGACCATAAATAACGACTGTCCGGTGGGAACGCGGTGGGAACACGGTTGGAACACGGTTCGAACACCGTGGGGACACGGTCGGAACACGATGGGAACACGGTGGGAACACGGAGCAAACACGGTAGAAACACGGTGGGAACACGGTGAGAACACGGTGGGAATACGGTAGGAACACGGTGGAAACACGGTGGGAACACGGTTGTTTTCGAAACAGAATCATCCGCCAGTTGACGGTGGGTTCACGGTGTAAGTAATGAATCCGACGGTGGGTCAGACGGCAAAAACCCACCAGTGGGTCCAACGGTGGTTTCACGGTGGTACAGATCCGCTAGGGGTGTAATGATTTTTTAGAGTAAAAATTATATCAAGTGTGATAAGTGTTGAATTAATTTAAGTGGACTGTGTTAGAGAAAAAAAGTTTTTTCTAATTATAAGGGTTACGTTTTTCCTCACCAATGAAAAAATTTGGAATAATTCTATTCTTTTAGGATCGCGGCGAAGGATTTTTTGTCACTGGACCCCCCCAGTTGGGTCATCCGGTTCCTTTGAAACCAGAAATATGGGTTTTTACTTCTGCGTGTAGTTTAGAGAAAACCAACCATAGGGTTGGTTCCCCTAGGGCTCATACTCTTTGCAGTCATATTTACTGTATATTAACTGTAGGGATTTTTTTTTAAGTTAATACTTTTAAAATCCATATTACTGATGCCAACTATATCACCATTTTGTATAAATTATTCTGTATCGTGGGTTTAAGAATAAAAAAAAATCCCTATCACGGATGAGAAATGGAAATACAAAGACTGTTGAAGGTTATCCGCAACAGAGACATCAAGCATTCCATTGTCGACTTCCTGTATAGCTTCCCTGAATACTACTATTGCTTCCTATACAGCATTTGGCTTCGTTATCGTGTGATTGAACAAGCCTAACGCGTTCTAAAAATACTAAGATAAATTACCCCAACGCGACAATTAGTAATAATAAAGCCCAGAATATAACCTCCAAAAAATCGATTTTTTTATCAACAGGATAACGTATCCTCCATATTTTCATTTCGTTGTTTTCAAATGTGACGGCCCCTTAAAATTCATATTTTGCATGTGCATTACACTTGCTGTATCAATATCACCGACAAATCCCAGACGCGTTTCTCGCGAACTGACCCCGGGATCATCGCCGTCGGTGCAGCATTTCAGCGCACGGCGGCTCACGCTTAGCGCGACATCAGCGCTTGGGCCCGACGGCCCTCGAGCGGACAATCAGTTCTACTCTCGCGCTTTGACGACACACTTCAACTTCACTTTACATTCAGACCCTTATACGTTCTAACGTTCACTCCACCAAATACTTCATTGCAATAAACCTTCATTCAACTAAAACATCTCGGCTATTATTCCGATCGTTACAGAAAAGCCACCTTCGCGTTAAGACGCGAGATTATTATTAAATCACTACAGTCGATAGTAAATATTAGAGTAATAATTAAGTGCTCCCCTAGCGGATCCGAGGAACCGTTATTTTGTAGTTGCTTTACGGTGACTTACAAGTGACCGTCATTATGAGGTTCATTTTCAGTTTCTTTCACACAACCATAAAGTTACCGATGAAGGGGCCGTTGCTTTGGAACAAAAAAGAACCGTGAAGAAACTGTGAGTTAAGGTTACTAGTTAGTTGGTTCAACCTGCAAGTAACCAAAAAGCGACGTATATTAATAACCGATTATCGTTCAATAATAGTTATTCTTCTGTTATTATCGCGGTTACTCATAATAACCGCATAAGAACCCTAAACCGTACAGAAAACTGAAGTCATCGTGCGGTTGTCAGACGGTTGTGTAGGTTGCTTCTGCGTTATATTTTAGTTCGTTTTTGTTCCATAACGAAAGGTCGCTTTTCGGTTCCCTAGCAATCTTGACGACCGTCGTTTTCGGCTGATTTACCGCAAAAACTACCGTCAAACCACCGGGTAGTTTTTTGCAAAAAAAAAACCGAAAATTGGTCGAAACCACCGTAAAAACGACCGCCTTTCGAATGTTTTGCTCGGTCGTTTTCGCGGTAGTCGATGACGCGAAACCACCGTGAAAACGACCGTCTTTCGAATGTTTAGCTTGGTCGTTTTCGCGGTAGTCGATGACGAGAAACCACCGTGAACACGACCGTCTGTCGAATGTTTAGTTCGATCGTTTTCGCGGTAGTCGACCGGGAAAACGACTATCGAAACGACCAACTACATAATCAAACTTCAAATAGACAATCAAAAAATATACCTTTAAAGGTTTGAATAGCCGAGTGGTCTAAGGCGCAACGCAACAGTCGGAAGGTCCCAGGTTCGAGTCCGAGTCGTGACAAATTATTATTTTTTTTTTTTTCGAAATTCGATAAAAAAGGGGTTTCGACAGTTGTTTCTCGGTCTTCACGGAAAAAAACGACCGGTTAGAAGTTTTTGAATTGGTCATTTCGACGGTCGTTTTCACGGTGGTTTCTCGTTATCGACTACCGCGAAAACGACCTAGCTAAACATTCGAAAGATGGTCGTTTCCACGGTGGTTTCGCGTCATCGACTACCGCGAAAACGACCGAGCAAAACGTTCGAAAGGCGGTCGTTTTTACGGTGGTTTCGACCAATTTTCGGTTTTTTTTGCAAAAAACTACCCGGTGGTTTTTACGGTGAATTGGCGGTGGTTAAGATTGCTAGGGTTATGGAGAGGTTCTTCGGATCAGCTAGGGTCGACGTTTTCGGGAAGCAATTTCGTACGTTCTTCCGTCACAATATTCGCCGGCTGAAGAAAACCGTTCCAAATTTTTTCGAACAGTCGATGATTTTCCGAATAATCGAACATTTTTCGAATATTCGATGATTTTACGAATAATCGAACATTTTTCGAATATTCCATAATTATCCGAATAATCAAACATTTTTCGAATATTCGAAAAATTTTCGACACTTTCAATGGAGTTCGCTATTACATTTTTATGTACATTTGGACTTTTATTTACATTATTACATTTGGATTTGATTGAATTTTGAATTTTACGAAAAAATGCATTTTGCCCTAAATCACGTTGAATATAAACAAATGAACTCTAATGTTCTACTTGAAACAAACAAATGAACTGAAATGATCGGTAAAGTCGTTGGGATTTTACGACATTTGGAATTTAAAAAAATATAGATTTTCGCTATTACTTCCACAAAAGTTAGGAAAGTAAGACAAAAGTTTGGAGATAATCGAACTTAGATGTAACGGTGTTTGTAACGGAGTTTTCTTTTGTTCGAATAAAAAAAAGTTGCCAAGTAGAATTTTGCATATTGCTTCCTTATTAATTTCTCTTTTTCACAAAGCTTCCTCTATGAGGAAGCCAAAGTTAATAAATAAGCTTTTTCATAGAGGTGGCTTTGTGAAAAAGGGAAATTAATGAGAAACCAATGTGCAAAGTTCTACTTTACAACTTTTTTAGATTATTTTTAAATAGTGTTAAGCTATCACAATACAGTTTTTCAGGTCGAAATATATGTATGTCTCAATCTTCGCAGTCAATAAAACAATTATTCTGAAAGTTGCTGCGTACCCCTAAATGATTATATGACATCGGTATTTTGTTAGGATTATTTTTTAAATCATATTTAAACCGTTCGGAGTGCGAAGCGCGATGTTCAAACCATACGGAGCGCGAAGCACCACGTCCAAACCGTACGGAGCGCGACGTCCAAACCGTTCGAAGCGCGAAGCGCGACGTTCATACCATACGGAGCGTAAAGCGCGACGTCCAAACCGTACGGAGCGCGAAGCGCGACGTTCAAATCATACGGAGCGCGAAGCGCGATATTCAAACCGTACGGAGCACGAAGCGCGACGTTCAAACCATACGGAGCGCGAAGCGCGACGTCCAAGTGCGTGCCTTAAAATGACACCAGGGAAAAATGCCCCGAAGGGCATTTTTTCCGCAGGGTCATTTTCCGGGGCGAAGCCCCCCAACAGGAAACCCGGCGCCCCTTCGGGGCGCCGAGTTGCTTGTTTATAGTCACTCCGATGGATGTTGAAGAAAGTGTAAAAACTAGTTCGGTTGCCTGTCAAACAGATCGAACGCACACTTCAAATGAAGAGCGCGAGGAACAAAACAGCATGTTTTGTTCGACTGGAAACAACGAGGCATCAACTCAGACCGATATATTTGTCAATCCGAAAAAACAGCCAGAAACAGTCAACAGGGGATGTGGACCAGATATAGAAATGAATCGAGGTTTTATGGGATATGAAATTATTTCAAGCGACCAATCAATGCGACAGTTAGCTGGAGCGTCTCAAGAGGTTTTCACCGTTTTTTTAAATCTCATCGAGCTCGGATAGAATGGACATTAAACCGTCAGAACTGTCGCTCGGAACCGTCTTACTATAGGACCTCAAATAAAATCGGAATTGTCGAAACGCAATGCTACGTTGGTTATTCCACCGCTCGCATTTAATCCACAGTTCACGGCGGATGAGCTTGACGAGAGTTATAAAATAGCGTCAGTGCGGATTCATGTCGAAAGAGCGATGCAACGTATCAAAAGCAGCGGTATTTTAAATCACTTTACGATAGAATTATTGCCTTATATTGATGCTATTATGCATATGTGTTGTGTAATCGCTAATATGCAACCTCCATTAATAAAGGTTAACGTGGAAAACACTTCTTAAAAAAATACTAAAGTTCATTTATTTGCCGACCTTTTTTGACTATATATATGATATGTACATTTTGTGCATAAACGCGCGCAATCTGATTTACTTTACAGTAATATAATATAATGCAAAGCCGTTCGCACATATGGAGCTTTGTTGGATAAAGTTTAATAAGGATCTGGAAAAAAAAGTAAAATGGAACGTTCGAGATATTGGGATTTATTTGGATAAAACAGCAAGTGAGATTTGAGAGCATTTCTGCATACGCAACAGCCATAAAATAGACACCTCTATTGCTAATCGAAACGCAAGAAAGAAAGAAAATGTGTACCTCTCACTGAACCACTGGTAACAGTCGGACTGGCTTACTTATACTATACAAATACTGGTCCACAGCTCTTTTGTCACTTGGACATTTCGATACAAATACGCTAATTCGAGTCAGCATTCTGATACACGCAAAACAACATTTAAACTATCTGCTGTAGAAATATTATGGAAGACTATAGAGTTTTCAAGATATCTGTAACTCATACAAGTGCTGCACAACACATTCTAGCTCATGAAAACGTTCTTCGTCGATTCGCCTTGATATTTCTTTATCAGCATGTACAATTGGTTCCGTTTGCAAATATTTGTTAAACAAACAATTTACAGGAAAATTTTCGCGCACGTTCTCGACATCGGAAATTAGGAAATTCTCAGTTTTGTCGTATATTAATTTCTGCGGAAGCAGTTTCTCTAAAGCACAACCTTTTTTTATATTTTTCGGATTGCGCTGTAGTCGGTCGATTCCACAGTTGTGGCAAATCAGTTTTCAATGTGCTTACAACCTCTTCGAGATTTTCCAGCTTTACATGCACACTGAGATTAAAAAATCGGTCGATCGGGATTCAACTGAAAAACCATATACATTCTAATCCCCTTAACAAAACCATACACAATTAGCAAAAACATACACAATTCAAAACGAAGAGCACGGCCATGCAAAGAGAAGGAATCGAAATGTGACTTACCCAATATACTAACCTTTTTGAGGTATGAGCAGTTGTTCATGTGAAATAATTAACAAAGGCTTATTGACAATTTTGAAACAAAATTACAACAAACAATAACCCTCTTACCTGAATAGTTATTTCGTACGACGAACTTGTAACTTTAGTCTCACGCAAAACTTTACCCGTGATCGTCCTCCTTCTGTCTTCGATTGTCTCGACGACATCGGTAACATGCACAGTCTTAAATAGCTTTGTCCCTGTTACATTCATTAACAAACTAATAAAGCATGCGTAGTTTTCGGGATTGAATGTTTTTTTTTACTGATTACCACTGCAGTTTAGTTTGGTTAAAAATAAATCATGAATATTATTTGTGTAAGACAGACAACTATACAATAATTACCTTTCGATATTGATTTGGGACGAAAATGATCAATAACGACACTCTGAAAGCCACAAGAAATAATTATTTTGTTCATTGCTGGCTGCTTTGTTCTCCTTATTTTCGTTTGAACGATACGAACGATACGATTGAAATGTGCGCCGAACTCAGAACAGCTGATCATCTTGTTACGCACTCAGCGGCCGCTCGAGCGCTAGCGTCGAGAGATACGCCTGAGGCGTATTCTCAACGATCAACTGTGGCAGCTTTTTATACCACTTTTTTGGCTATTCTAAAAAATTGACATTTAAAAAAAATCGATGTTTTCTTTTCGGGCCAAAATATGTTGTAAACAGTCAAAAATGGCATTCAGGTGAATTTTTTCAGATTTTTTAAATTATCTCCAATAGCTAATCTTCGCAGTAATGCCCTGACCCCCCTTTTGGTGGGATTTTTAAGAAAACGAATCCAAGTACGCAGATTATATCGAATTTTTATTTTTTCGAAAAAATGTATACTCTGCAACTTTCGTAAAACTTCGACGATTTAGCTAAATAGTTATTCATAGCTATAGACACGTTAAATGATGTTTGCTATTGAATTTCGATGAAATCGGTAAAACGGTTCGGATTTTATAGAAAGTTGAATTTTTAGAAAGAAACAAACATTTACTGTAAATCCCGTCGAATTTCAATAATTCAACTGAAATGTTCTACAGACGAGGAATAACATACAGCCCTGCTCCGTACCAAATTTGGTGATGATCGGTAAAAGCGTTGGGATTTTGCGAAATTTTGATTTTTTTTAAGTATGCATTTTCGCTCTATCTTCCGCAAAAATTAAGAACGTAAGACAAAACCTTACCCATAATCAAACTGAGATATAACGGTGTCTGTTACAGTATTTTTTGTATTATATACCTTAACATGTTCTCCGTAGGAATAATATAAATAAAGTTGCAAAGTAGAACTTTGCACATTGCTTCCTCATTCATTTTCGTTTTTCACAAAGCTTCCTCTATGAGGAAGCCAAAATGGACAAACAAGCTTCTTCATAGAGGTGGCTTTGTGAAAAACTTAAATTAATGAGAAAGCATTGTGCAAAGTTCTGATTTGCAATTTTTTCTTTTTTTTTTACACGCCCTATTGTACACAACTTCTTTCCTACGTACAAAGCTGCCTCTTTGAGAAACACATTTATCAATTTTCGCGTCCTCACAGAGGAAGCTTCGTACAAAGAGAAAAGAAATGAGAAAGCAATGGGCAAGCTTCGATATTTTTAATCAATTCTGGGATCGTGGAATGTAAGTTTCGCTCGGAAATAAAGAATCTAGACGTTTCAACTTTTTTGTTGTTTTTTTTTCACGCACTCGTGTAATCTTTAATATTCAGAACGTAATTCTGCAGCAGCGGTGTAACAGTTTGACTGTGGTAATATTCAATATAATACATTGCGCTTCTAGCGTACGGTAGAAACATCTCTTGGTATTTATTTTTTTCCCGCTTTCTCGCTCCTCATGCGATTCATCGTGTGTTGACACGTGTATCTTAGTCTGCTGCGATTGTTGTCGGTAAGATACATGCGGTGCCGCGCGAGCTCATTACGAACGAGTTGATTAAAATGTACAAGTTTTACACTATCGTTATCGTTATCATTATCATCGCCGTCGTCGTTGTTCCGGCTTGAGGAGGCTTCGGCGCTAGTCACGTCAATCGCGCACTAAGATTTGAAACATTATTCGAACGCACTGTCAGAGAGAAGTTAGCGTCAACGAAGCTGCATCTACATTAAAGAGATCCCGCTTAATGAAAAGAAAAAGATATAGAACAAAATTCGCAGAAAAATAACTCAGTTTACGCTAATAACCAGTGGGATATATTGCACACCGTTTTTCGGAAGACAAATTTGTAATTTTAGTTCATTGCTCTCGAGCGACGACTCATTTTATTTCTCGACAGATAATGCACTAATTGACCGACGAACATTTGGCATGACATTCATAGCTTACAAATAACAGCCACTTATTTGTTAGATTAAAAAAAAACGTAGTGAAGAATTCATCTAATTTTTTTTTGTAATTGACAAATAAATTGAAGAAAATAACTCGGTGAATTAGTAAAACGTTCTTCGACGAAGGAAACGAGCCGTCATTCGCCAAGAACGAACTAAGATTACAAATTTTACTTCGAAAAAACGAAGAGAAATTATTTTTCTATGATTTTATTTCTGTACAATCTTTTCTACATTCAGCACGAACTCTTTAAGGGCTTAGGCCTGTTTAGCCGCAAAAAAAGTATTTTCGTGAATTTTTTTCGGGAAAATGATTGCGGGGTTTCAACTTTTTTTATCACAGTAAAGAGATTAACTTGAAGTACGTTTTACAATTGTTTTATTAAAAAATATTCGTATATGTAAGAGATACAATTAATTTCTCGGAATTACATTTTTAGAATTGGTGACCACAATATCTAAAAAATGACAAGACCGATCTACTTGAAATTTCGCATACACTTTTGTATAGTCCTTAATCGAAGGATTTTTTACGCATATTTTTTTCTATCAAGGAAAATGTAGTGTTTTTTTTTCACCGTAATTTTGACGATCATTTTCGGTCCGTGACCATCTTTTCAAAAATCATTACTTTATTGAATCATTCGATTAAAGACTAGATAATACGTTAGAAAAGATAAATCTATTTGGTCTTTCGATGTCACATAATTTGTTACCGAGCCGAAGTGATCACCGCGAAGGACCTTTTTTTAACGATGGTCTGCGAAATTTATCCTCTCTTACATTTAAGAATATTTTTTAATAAAAAAATTGCAAAACATACTTCAAGTCATACTTTTTACAGTGACAAATAATTAGAAATCCTGCAACAAATAAAAAAAAAGTTCACAAAAACACCCTTTTTTGTCCGCGAAATAGAGCAAGCCCTTAAGTATGTTCAAATAATGTCTCAAATCTAATACGCAATGGACTTGAGTGTACCGCCGATGCCTCCTTTAGTCTCGCGTTGACTTGTATACAGTTTATCAAGTGTGAGATCGCGATCTCGACTTTACTTTCAGATAAAAAGTGAAATATAAAAAATTCGCCGCTCCCCTCGCGTCGGTATCTTCTGGTTTGTTTATTGTGTTTCTTTTTCTTCATTGTTAAGTATTAATATTATTACTTTTTCATAGCTTATGACGTTGATTCGTTAATATCTCGAGTGAATATCGTGGCAAAGATTGAGAGACAGAGCAGTAGAATGCTTCGCTATGTAGATACGTTAATTAATGACGTCTAATGAACGCGTTTGTCTCGTTTGACTGGCCGTTTCTCGCGCAATCACCGAAATCCGCGGACGAGCGCGATTTCCCGAAATACTGGCTCGACATTTCTCCCCCCTCCCGTTCGTCATTTATCGTTTCCGCGTAGCCAGCGTTCTCGAATAGCTCGCGTTTGCTTCTGTTTTGTTTTTTTTTTAGTTTTTTATGTATCGTGTCGTTCGCAAACAAGTAACACGACGCCCGGTGACTTAGAAGGCGAGACCGGCCTCGGAATACGTAGTGAAGATCTTCTCGATGGAGTTTGCGTACGCGGCGGTCCTTAGGTCGAGCCCCAGGTTGAATTTCATGGCAGTCTTCATGATGGCCTGCGAAAATTCGAAATCCGACAGTTGAAACGAAGCTCATCGAGCTAACTGCGATTATATTTTACAAACACATATTTGCGGCATTCCAAAGTACTTTCTGAGCCCGAAAAGAAAAATCGTCATAATTTTTCTAGAAATCGTCATAATTTTTCTAGAAATCGTCATAATTTTTCTAGAAATCGTCATAATTTTTCTAGAAACAGGTCCCGGTGTTCGAACACTAAAAGACCCACTTACCGAACACCAATAACATAACCTTACTAAAAATATAAAGAACTTTTCTAGCCCAGGCCATGACATCTATCGTTCCGTTTGTACTTAAGTACTTGCAGACAATGAATCGTGTACTCATGTGCGATAGAAAATTCCAAGTAAACTTGGTCCCTAAGTTTTTGCTGTATTTCTTTATATAGTTTAACATGCTGTGCGTTTACGGGGACTCTCCGCTTTACACGTCTGCACCAGTGTTCACACAGCGTTCGAAATACCGGTACGACAAATGGTTTGTCCGTCCTAGTCATAAAACAGGCAAGGTATGTTGTTAAATCTTCGTTAACATAAAAATCAAGGTTCCAATGTGATAGCTTGTTCTTTCCTAAACAGAATAAGCTATAATTCGTGCCGAAATTACGTGAAACCCAAACGATGAAGGCTAAAAAGCGTTTGTCTTTTCTTCGCATTTTCGACAAGAAATATCAAGAAACGATCGCCGCAATGCGCGGGCTAGTATAAATATATTAATTAAATTATTATTTGCACAGTATGACAATCGACAATTTTCTTAGACAGCAATTAGATATTGACGACGCTCTCACAATTTTTGCATTTGCAATATTATTAACGGTTTCCTTAGTATAGTGAAATATATGCAGTTGTGTGCGACGACTGGGACGTGTGCGGCCACTGGTACGTTTACCTTACTTAAATTCTGTACATGAATAACGAATTTTAACGATTTTTTCCGGATAGGATACCGAATTACTGGTCTGTCTTTAAATTACAAAAAAATGTTAAGGTCAAATTATAAAACAACAAAAAATTATTGCGAAAGCCTCGCTTTCGCATCAATTTTTCAGATTTTACAATTTACAACTTTTTTTTTCCATATTTTAAAATTCACTTCGAAATTTGTGTTTTTGCATACATATTTTCGATTTAAAAAAACACGAAATTCAAACTGAACTTTAAAATCTGAAAATTCATACGTATTCAGAAAAATTAACGAATGATAGAAAACAATTGGATCATCGGAAGATTTGTTAAAAAAAATGACCATCAATTTGTTAATAAATTTTACTATTATTATCACGCAAAAGTTAATCTCTTCAGTACGTTTAATGTGCATGAGTTTTTTCTTTTTTTTTTACAATCGAGAAGTGTTTGCAATCCTCTCTCATTTCTCCCGAATTTATGCGGAATGAACTCAAGACGCAAGGACTATCTTCATTCGTTCAGTCATAATTTCTCGTCCTTGCCGTTATTACTTAAGAACAGAGTTGTAAATCCTCATTAGCTTAAGAAATAAACGTTACAGCACGGTTTGTTTCGTAGATGTG
This sequence comes from Pimpla rufipes, assembly GCA_963932165.1. Classification (NCBI taxonomy): domain Eukaryota; kingdom Metazoa; phylum Arthropoda; class Insecta; order Hymenoptera; family Ichneumonidae; genus Pimpla; species Pimpla rufipes. The sequence goes on from OZ010630.1 coordinate 9,129,365, forward strand.
ATTTTACAATTACTCCAAGTTGTTATTATGAATTATTAATTTCAAAACCAATTGTACCGTGAACTTTATTTCTGAAAGATTTAGGGTTTTACAACTCCGGCTTGGAAACGAGAAGATCGTCTTACCCTGGCGGATCGCTCCATCGTATAGTCGAGACCGGAGTGCACGATGTCCTTCTCGGACGCACCGGAAATTCTCTTCTGGAAGGCTTCGGACGCGGTGACGGGGATACGTCCACCGACGCGGCCGAACCTGCGCTCGAGGGACTCCTGTACGGACTCGAGGAGATGATAGTTGGATTCCCTCTCGTATTTGAAGGTGAGACGTCCGTAGGACACGTGATTGAGGTTCTTGAGCCACTCGAAGAACGAGACGGTGACACCACCAGCGTTTATGTACAGATCGGGGATGACGAGGATGTTTCGCTCGATGAGAATCTTGTCGGCGGCGGGTGTGGTCGGACCGTTGGCGGCTTCAGCGATGATCTTCGCCTGTTATTCATTTGTTTTTATTTACTATTTCAGTACACCTGACCTTTCGCAACATCTTTCGATTCCTTAAAATTTAATTTTTTCAAAAAACAACGAAAATCTTGTTTTTTTACAGTAGTTTCTCACGATAGTGAACTCTAAGAATACATCGGTTTCGTTGAATTTTTGCTATTCTTCCCGTTACGCGAAATACTGTGAAAGTGAGGGGTGCCTTCGAAGAAATTGACAGTTTTTCATTTTCATCTCGAATTTATAAACTTTGAAACTTGTCATTTTTTTAACAGCTGGTAGCGACCTCTGAAAATGCATCGATCTCCGATCTCTGCACATCTTATGTTTATTTTATTCCTCATGATAATCTGGGGTGACAAAAGAAATCGAAAATTTTGCATTGGGCTTACTTACATTTTGCATTAGTTCTGCAAATTATATATATATATATATTTTTATTTTTTTTTGCGAATTTGTCCTTATTTCGCGGCCAAAAAAGGAAGTTTTCGTGAATGTTTTGTTTGGGAGAATGGTTGCAGGTTTTCAACTTTTTTTTTCAGAGTAAATAGTATGATTTGAAGTATCTTTTACGATTTTTCCATTAAAATATATTCGTTAATGTAAGAGATATAATAAATTTCACGGAATGACTTTTTCAGAATCGGTCACTACAATATCTCAAAAACGACAAGACCGATCTGCTTGAAATTTTGCATATATTTTCTGTATATCAAAAGGCAGTTCTTAATCGAAGGATTTTTTGTGTGTTCCTTTTGATATCAAGGAAAATGTAGTGTTTTTTTCCCCGAAACTTTAACGATCACATTCGATCGGTGAGTATTTTTTTTTTAATTATTATATTATTAAGGGGGCTTCTACCTCGGAGCGCCATTTTTCATTTGAATTTTTTTCGGAAAAACGAATAATAGTAGACGACTGCGGTTTTTTTCTACTTGTTATTTACGTTTTATAGTATACAATGTAATGTTTAAAGTTAAAAATTGTCGGCGTCCAAGGTCCTCAAACACGGTCATCCAACATAAATGGCTGCCACTCTCCTGACCACTGTAATTATGCGATTGGCCTGAAATTGTACATAGATATTCAGGAAACATGTCTTCATGGAACGACGAAGGTTTTTTTCGATTACTTAATTTTTCGATTTTTTATTAATGTTTTTATACGAAAAACATAAAAGAAAAATCGATTTTTTTTGTTTAAACGCCGATATTTTCTTAATTTTTCAGTAATCGAAAAAAACCTCCGTCATTCCATGAAGACATGTTTCTCGGGTATGTATGCACAATTTCAGGCCGATCGCATAATTACAGTAGGCAGGAGAGTGGTAGCCATTTATTTTGGATGACCGTGATTGAGGACCTGGGACGCCGACAATTTTTAACTTGGAAAAAAAAAACAAAAAAATCCATTGTATACTTTAAAACGTAAATAACAAGTAGAAGAAAACTGCAGTCGTCTACATTTATTCGTTTTCCGACAAAAAAATAAAATGAAAAACGGTGCTCCAGGGTAGAAGTCCTCCTTAAATCCTTCGATTAAAGACTAGATAATACGATAGGAAAATTAAATCTATTTGGTTTTATGATTTCACATGTTTTGTTTCCGAGGTAAAAGTCCCCAGCTTATAATAAAAAGAAACGTTCTTTGATTGACTCGGGCAATCCCGTCAGTCGAATTGCCCGAGCGCGCGTTCTACCTGAATGCGTCCGGCGTTCTCCTTGTTGATGACCTTCTCGATGGCCGCGGGGATGAAAATGTCGCAGGGCTCGTACATGAGATTCTCGCCATTGTACGGCTGTGCACCCGGAAAACCGACGATCGTGCCATGCTCGATGCGGTAATCCTCGAGTTGCTTCGGGTCGATACCTTCGGGGTTGACGATGGAGCCGTCGTGCTCGATTACTCCCACGCAGGTGGCACCGGCGCGGTGAAGGTAACGCATCGAATGAAGGCCGACGTTACCGAAACCTTGAACGATGAAGGTCTTGCCGCCCCAGCCAGGCGTTGTTCCTAAACGCATAATTCACAATTCACACTGATGGACATTTTGGGAAAAAAAAAGAAACGTAGTCTTGCAAATTTTTTCCTTATTATTTTTCACAACTTTCTTCAAATGTTCATAAGAATTCAAAACAAAGCCCTGCGAAACGAGCCTACCTCTATGAAAAAGTATATTTATCTGTTTTGGCTTTCTCACAGAACTTTGTAGAGAAAACGATCTGCAAGTTTCTACTTTGGGTTTTTTTCATGATTTCGGTGAAGTTGTGAAAAACAATGAGGAATTGTTTAGACCCTTGGAACATTTCCAAGGGTCTACGTTGCAGGCTTGTTTGTGCTCAAAAGAGATTTAAAAACAATTCAAATTGTCATATAATTCGAACCACTCTACCGATTTGCTCTATCAGATTACTCTATCAGATTTGAGTGCAAATCTGATTCGATGATTGTCCACGTGTGAATCAAATTTAAATTACACCTGATTTTTTTTCGTGACGGTATTTTTCCTTTTTACAAGCAGCAAAATAAAAGTACTCCGACATAGCGGTCGTTCCTTTGACTAAATACATCATTGATAACCAATAATCGTAAAGTCACATTGAAAATTGCAGCCAGATATCTCAGAATTTACATAAGTTGGAGTTAACAAATATTTTGAAAAAATTAGAGTTGCAATAAAATTAGAAGCACTCTATCGATTCTCGTTAAATTTGGTACAAAGCACGGTTTACCGTTAGTCCATTTCTGCAGAAAATGTCAGCCCTATATCACTTAATTTACGACAGTTATAACGGAAAAATAATTTTGTCAACATTTTCAAGATTATGTAAAATTTGAATTTCCCAATCGATTCGCACCAAATACAACCCTAAACGTTATCGTATGATAGATCACTTGCGTCCAAAATCCGAAGCAGATACATCGCAAATGACGACAGTTATCATGCTTACAAGAAAATGTAAGATGGTCGATTCGGTACAGTCCGAATAAACGTGGGATTCTAAGGGAATTTCGAACACTTCTCAATGACATAAAAATCTGAACAAAATCAGGCATATGGAAGGAGCCGCAATGATTGATTCTGCGTAACCTAGTAACAAAATGTTATTAACAAATTAATGAATTGTTCAACAAATTACGCGGCGAGCCGTCTATTTTTATGAAAATGATTCATTAATTTTTCGCAATACGTATGAAATTTTTGAGAATTTTGTCCAATTTGTTGAAACTAGTCAACTGATTAAGGATGTAGGTACGAGCGGTACATCCCCTGAATTGGATGTTCTTTTATGAGATTGACAAACGCATCTCCGACCCATGGTCCCCTTGAGACTTTTATTTCTCTTGATGAGAACAATTCGTTAAGCGAATAAAAAATTTGACCTGGTATTTCAGGGTCAATAACAATTTTGCGGGACCATATTTTCAATGATCTTCGCCGATCATGAACTGGAGAATCCGACGCGCATAGTGGCGGCACATCGTTTTTATACACCCCGTACAGAGGACATTGTCGTTCGCCGAAGACTATACGCACCGATCATGCTCATGTAATTGGCCTCATTTATGAAGTTCTCGAGTCCGTGGAAGACACCGCGGCCGGTGGCGGATATACGTCCGTGAATACCGCCCTGATTGATGGGCTTGCCGGTGACGCAGGCATGAGCGTTGATGTCCAAGTGGCCGATCGTCTTGGCATAGGTGTCGGCAATCCAGGACATCTCGCGTTCGCCGGTTCCCATGTCGGGAGCGGGTACATCGACTCCCGGTCCTTGAAAGAGATAAAAAGTCAGTTAAATTGAAAAAATAGAAAGAAAAAAAAAACAAACAAAACATAAATTGGAAACCAAACAGAAAGGAAATTTTACGTATGCTGAGAGAAGTTATTTTCAGAAAAGCCAAATCTTACGTCTTTGCATGATAATATTGCTTCCTCATAGAGGAAGATTTGTTTACGTGATTTTTTTTTAGGTTTTGATATCAGGGCACTCAGTATAGTAGAAACGTCGAGAAAAATGGTTTAGAAAAAATGAATATATGAGGCATTTTCGACCAACTCGGCCACTTTTTTTCGATCCTCTCGGATGTGTTTCATAATTTACCATGTATTCGTACTACTTAAAGGTGCTCTGTGCATTTTTTCAGATGTTTTAATTTACTCATTTCGGAAATGAGTTTTCTTTTTCAAATCCGAATATCATAGAAGATTAAAGTACGGCAACAGAAAACGTAGAAACACAAAAGTTGTTTTCCATAAACTATGTAACGCAAAATGTTATATTTTTTGTGGCACAAAAAAGTAATTTTCATAAAAAAAAGTTGCAAAGTAGAACTTTGCACATTGCTTCCTCATCAATTTTCGTTTTTTACAAAGCCACCTCTATGAAGAAGCTTGTTTATCATTTTCGGCTTCCTTATAGAGGAAGCTTTGTGAAAAAGGAAAATTCATGAGGAAGCAATGGGCAAAGTTCTACTTTACATCAAATTTTTCTGAGTCTTGCACTGTTTTCAGAAGGTTCGTTACGCTTCTAGTGGACTGTTTCGCTTCATTTAAGGGCTTACATCTATTTCGCGGCCAAACAAAGGGTGTTTTCGTGCTTTTTTTTGGAGGAAAATGGTTGCAGGTTTTCAACTTTTCTTTTTCACGGTTAAGAGTACGTTTTGAAGTATGTTTTACAATTTTTTATTAAAAAACATTCGTAAATGTAAGAGTAAATGTATAGTATATACATTTCGCAGACCATCGTCAAAAAGATCCTCCGCGGTGACCACCGCTGCTCGGAAAGAAATCATGTGAAATAAAAAAACCAAATTGATTTAGTTTTTCTATCGTATTATCGAGTCATTAATCGACGGATTCAATAAAATAATAATTTTTGAAAAAATGGTCACCGGTCGAAAGTCATCGTCAGAATTTCGGTGAAAAAACACTACATTTTCCTTGATATAAAAACTATGCATAACAAATCCTTCGATTAAGGACTGCCTTTTGATATACAAAAATAATATGGAAATTTTCAAGTAAATCGTTCTTGTCGTTTTTGAGATATTGCAGTCACCGAAATTTATTGTATCCTTTACATTTACGAATAACAAAATGAAAACAAAAAATTGTAAGACATACTTCAAATCGTACTCTTTACTATGAAAATAAGTTGAAAAAATGCAATTAAAAAGAAAAAAATCACGAAAAAATAGCCTTTTCTGGCCGCGAAATTACGTCATTACACGTTTGACGAACATTTTTCGCTACAAAAAGCCGTTGAAGATGTCTTGGCGGGGAAAACAATGAGAAGAGTGGGAAACGACGAAGATTGCGCGCCGTTATGAGGACGCGAAGCTCGAGTTTGCGGCATTACCGATGAAGCCTTTCTTGGCGAGCTCGAGGGTGAATCTCCGGGTTATTTTTTCGAGTTCGTGCTCCGAGTACGTTTTCGGATTGATCTTGATGCCGGCTTTAGCACCGCCAAAGGGTACATCGACGCAGGCGCACTTGAAGGTCATGAGGGCAGACAGAGCCTTCACCTCGTCCCGGCAAACGTCCATCGAGAAACGGATACCTGCAAATAGAAAATAAATTAAGCAACACCGATCGGATCCACGTCGTTTGAGCTCAAACCGAAGAATCCCTTAAAAATAACGCAATAATATCCTATCTGCAAATATCCCATACTAAACAAAAGAGCACAAATATTTAGGTTACGAACGGGCCAACATTTTTAAAATTACAAAGAGTGCTTTCTCAAAAAATATCTCATACAAGCAAAATACAAGCAAAATAAACTAAAGACTATGCAAAGAATCGAGTTCGCCCACTGTTTTAATTAATTAAACACATTAAGCACATCTGTGAATATTTATGCGGGTTTTTATCAAATGGGTTATTTTCAATATTCCACAACAAGAAAATAAAGGAAAGTAAAGTAAAGTAAAGAAAAGAAAGGAATACTTAAAAATATCTCACGTAAAAAAAAGCGTAGAAAATATTTATGCGGGATTTTATTGAATAGAATTTTTTTACATAGGATATTTTAGGATCGCGAATATTCAGGCAGGATTTTTTTGACATGGGATATTTCTAAGATGGGATTTTTAGGAAGTAGGATATTTTTAAGGTGGGATTTTCATGAAACGGAATATTTGTAAGATGGGATTTTTATGAAACGGGATATTTTAAGGCGGGATTTTTATGAAATGGGATATTTTTAAGATGGGATTTATATGAAATGGGATATTTTCGAAAGAGAGTTTATCTTCTGGGATATTTTTGCACGGAATCTTTTCGCGCGAGATCAGTTGGCGTACACCGAGGAAACGAAATTGAGCAACACCGATCATCCGACAAGACTTTTCTCTCTCTCTCTCTCTTCTTATTTTACTCTCGACAACAAAGTGTCTCGTGTTTTCGCCAACGCGAATCGCTCGCGCGCGGACCTCCTGACTTTCGACCAACTATTTTAAGACTTCGCCTGCTGGTCGGCTGACTAAGCGGCGAACGACTCGTCGACGAATTGTAACTTCCGAGCTGAGCAGTAAGACCCCATTAAAATAGCCGCTTCTTCTGACTCTCGACGGGCCCTCTAGAGCAAAAGAGAGGTGTTATGGGGGACTAGACAGGCAATAAAGTTTCTTTCAATTGTAAGGACTACTTTTTTTCTCAGCGATGGCAATTTTTTAAATGATTCCAATCTTTTGGGATCACTCGAAGGATTTTTTGTCACTGGACCCACTGGTTGGATCAACCGGTTAGCTGTAACTCATTCTCTTTATAATTACACTGCACACCTTTTCATTGAAGCGATTTTTTAAGGCCTTTCTTATGGCACAAATTTGTGGACGAATTTATGAAAGGTAAAAAAAACTGCAAAGTAAAATCTTGCAATTTGCTACCTCAGTGTTTTACACTTTTAACGATAGTACCTCTATGAGGAATTATGTTGATCAATTTTGTCTTCCTGATAGAGGAAGCATCGTCAAAAGTGTAATATACTGAGAACGCAATTTGCAAGGTACTACTTTGCAGTTTTTTTCGGCTGTTTTGTTTTTAATAAATCATAATATAAGATTTTAACCACTGAACCGATTTGTCTCATTGTAAACCCCAGAGGGTTTACAATTGTCATAGCGTCCTTGCACACGTGCATCGATCTAAATCGGTAAGGGGATAGTCGATTAGTCAATTCTTGGCAGCAATCGACCCGGGGACGTAGAGAGGACGCAGACTGCACGGCACCGATAATATCGTGTGTAATCCACTGGCAACACGTCGTTCCTTCCAATTTCCGACGCCGGAATTTTTCAACTGCACGATTAACGTCTCGAGATAATCACTCCAGTCGGGCCGAAGGTCAGGGAGATATCAACATTTTTTCGAGACTTTCAATAAGAGCATATTTCTCCACTTCCATAAAGAACCGAGCGTTCGTTTGATGACGTTCAATTCCTTTCATTTGTCTTAATAACGCATGCACTTTTTCAGAATCTTGTGCAAAATGTTGTAAAAAGTTAATCAACATATTGAAGAAATTCGTACGTATTCAGAAACATTAATGAAACATTTTCCTTAAAAAAAAGTTAGGCTGCCAGGTGATTGTGTCCGAAATTCTCTTAGAATTCCACGTTAAACAATACTATACCGGTACTACTACCTTAAAATGTGGAAGCAATGTACAAAGTTCTTCCTTGCAACTTCTTTTTTAAATGTATGTAAACACTCCAACTCTTTTAAATTCTGAGATATCTGGTTGCAGTTTTCCGTATGAATTCATGGTTATTGATTATCAGAGATGAATTTGGTCGAAGTAATGGCCGCTATTATCATAAATTTCGTTTTCGCTTTAAAAAAAAACATTGCTGCCCTGTGAAATAGTACATTACTCCAAGAGGGCGAAACAACTTTTTCTAACGAGTGTGGGTTTGCTCGAGCCGAAGGCGGATGTTGCAAACTCACACTCGTTAGAAAAACTGTTTCGCACGAGGTATGTACGAAATTTGAGGGGGCATTTCTCCCCGCAGTTAAATACAAGAATTTAATGTTTTTTTATATATTTAGCCCCACTCCCAATATTCCCCGATTTTTGTTTTCTCATAGAGGAAGCTTTGTTTTCGTGAAAATGTTTTTTTTTCGTAATTTTCATGTCAGTACACTCAGAATGATGAAAATGGTCGAGAAAAGTGGTTTGTACGAAATGTCTGTATGTTTGTGTGTGTGTGCGTGTGTGTATGTGCAGATTTCGTTATTTGCACGAGACTACCGTAATTTTCGAAGAATGTTCTTCAAATTTGGCATTATAGTTTGGGATTATAGTTGACGCAAATAGATTAGGAAATTCAGATTTTACAGCATTTTGACAATTTTGAAAAAATCGTATTCACGCTATAACTTCCGCAAATTGAGAGATATCGGGCTGCAATTTTGTACGTAAATGGACTACCACCGAACCATGACCTGTACCAAGTTTGGCGAGAATCGGTAGAGTGGTTCTAATGTTATTACAATCTAATTTTTTTTTTTTTTATGTCTAAGTCCTTCGCTCCTGTAAAGTCTGAGTTTTTGAAAAATCGATTTTTATGTTTATTAATTAAAAATGAATGTTTCAGAGGAGTTAAATAATTTTGTTGATACATCTTCATATACGTCACGGCTGATGTTCAAGAAAATGCACGCATTCCAACGTTTTTAAAAGAAAGTTTGAAAGCAATTTTTTTAATTCATAATTGCGCGAAAGAAGCGATTAAAACTTTTTTTAAATAGTGTATGCTCCGTCCATTGCGGTGAATAATACAAATAAAAAAATCAACTATATGCGATAGTCGCTGTCAAAGGTGGTCCAATTGGCATATAATGCCGTAATTGTAGAATTGTTTAGATCTGACTTTAAAATAGGAACATATTTTCCATATGACCGCCAATGCGAGTCCGATTGGCACCCTTCGATTACGTGATTCGTATGCGAACTTAAACCTCTTACGATGCTGGGATTCTCTTCGACCTCGTTGTTGACTCAGCTGATGATGCGAGTTACAAGCACGGGCAGCGCCTTCGGGGTCTTCGCTCGTTTCGGTCTGAGCATTCTAGACCGAGACTGACTGACCCACATAATTCGCATGACAAGATCTTGGCGAAGTTGGGTGACGTTCGTTTGCCGCAATTTCTCCAATCTCCTGCAGATTCAACAAAACTGATAAAATGTTTCTCCAGAAAAATGTAACGAAAAATCTAGATAAGTTGAATTCACGTCTGTACATTCGAGTAATAGGCGAGTTCAGAGGCAGTGTTAAGGGCTTACATCTATTTCGCAGCCAAAAAAGGGTGTTTTCGTGAATTTTTTTTGTTTAGGAAAACAGTTGCAGATTTTCAACGTTTATTTTACAGCAAACAGTATAATTTAATAGTACATTACGTTACAAGGGAGGAAAGTGCAACTTTTCACCGAGTGTGAAGTTTGATGCCTGAGCGAAGCGAGGGCAGAAATTCACACGAGGTGAAAAGTTGCACTCCTCCCATGTAACGTACTATACTTTTCTCCCGACTCCGTTAAAATAACCCCATTTCGTGTCCGCAACGCGGGCGGAAAATCCCTCATTTTTGACGCGTGACTTACGCATGCGCAGTCCGCTTTCATTACCTCCCTAGGGAGGTAATCAGCTCATTCCTGCCCGCGCGAGAGTAATGGGAACCGTACTACGCACGCGTGTCGTCACTTGTCAAAAATGAGGTTATTTTCCGTCCGCGTTGCACACACGAAATGTGGATATTTTTTAGCGAAATCGGGAGAAAAGTATAGTACGTTACATGGGAGGACTGCAACTTTTCACCTCGTGTGAAGTTCTGCCCTCGCTTCGCTCGGGCATCGAACTTTACACTCGGTGAAAAGTTGCACTTTCCTCCCTTGTAACGTAATGTACTATTTTGTAATGTACACTCGTGGCACTTGTATCACAGACAGATAGTCGTGGGGCTCGTGCGATCAACTTCCCAACCTGCGTATAATGGTCGTTTTCTCGACCTTGTATGGCAAAGTACTATTTTACATGCATCGCCTTTGGTGAAAACTTTTCTTTTGCATAAAATTTCAGGAATCTCGATGAGCGACAAAAAAAAACATTTGAGCCACTCCACAATTTCGGCACAAAAAAAAAACAAAAAATGTTTCTAAAAATCGGGTTCATTGGTATCTATAGATGCAACAAATTACAGATAAATAAAGACATTTGTCCGGAATATGCCAATTTTGTCATTTTTCATTGGAACGCCTTAATCTTGGGACAGATTCATCGTACATATATTTCTAAAAATCCAAAATATGTGGAATTTTATGGCCTACAAGAAAAAAATTAATGTAGATTTATACGAGACATGTTAGCTCAAATAAACTGAAATTTTACGAATAAATTATTGACAATATTTGTTTCTTCACCGAAGGTACTACTACTTTTTACCCGAATAAATTTCCTTATATTCCGCACATGAATAAAGGATTTTTAAGATTTTTTTTTCAAGTTGGACTCAAAACTTCTGGCTATTTCTTAATTTTTCAATTGTTATCTCCTCGCTATATTTGAGCCGAATAGATTTCTCAAATTCTGTATATATATACATCATTCGGTATTACTTATTCTGTATCTTTTATGATATGGCCTTAAAAGAGATGTATATTAAAAAATGGCCAAAAAGATCTTAAAAAGATCTTAAAAATTCGTTATTCATCTGCGGAATGTAAGGAAATTTATTCAGGTAAAAAGTGGCGGTACCTTCGGTAAAGAAACAAATATTTACGATATCATTTTCACGCAAAATGTCAGTGCAATTGAGTTGAAATATCTCATATAAACCAGTATTAGTTTTTTTCGTGTAGGCCATAAAATTCCACTCATTTTGGTTTTTTAGAAATAGATGTACGATGAATCTGTCCCTAGCTTACGCTATTTCAATGAAAAATCGGCATATTCCGGCCAAATCTTTTTAAAAAAATCTGTAATTTCGTGCATTTATAGATACCATTGAACCCGATTTTTAGAAACATTCGGAGATTTTTTTTTTGTGGCGAAATTACGGTGGAATGGCTCAATTGTTTTTTTAACTCGCGGCTGCCTCGCTAGGGCAAAAAAGCGGGAGTTATGCGTTTCACGGTGATCAGCTGATTTGAGCAATTTCTATGTAGCCAATGTTCTCGAAAACGGTGAAAAATTATTTAACCAAATTGTGTATGTTGTCAATTCGCATAGATAAATGAATTTTTCAAATAGCCTATATGAATATATCGAAATATCACAAGATGGCCACCATTGATGCCTATTCTGTGACTCACTTCATAGGACACATGGCAGAGAGTTTGTATTTTCAGTGACGTTGAATGCGGTGGATAGTCATTTTTTACAAGGTAGGACTTTTATTGTGTAATTACAAACGAAATAATTGTTACTCCAAACAACTGCGTACGAAAATGTATATGATTGTCCAGGTAAAATGAGATTCCTTCGGATCGGGTGGTAGGAACGTAAGCTAAACACGCTAAACACGTGATTATGTAGATGACATTCTTCGCTCGGCGTGATGCAAAAGAAACCGGCTCGTGGCGGCTGCGTCTGCATCACGCACGCGTGAACGTCGTGATGCGAAAATTTGCGTCGTTAAAGTTTGCATCGTTGCAATGCAACGAAATTAAAAACAAAATATTAATTCCATAAAAATGTCAATAATTCACCCCCATCAGGGGGTGAAGTAAGTCATTTTACAGCCGGTATAATCGTTTGGGTTCATTAATATTGTGTTGATTTTAATTTTGTTGCATTGCTACGATGCAAATTTCAATGTCATTTAGCCGCGTACTGTCTCGTCCGCTTAGATTCAGCAAATTCAGGTAAAGTGATTTTTCCGTCGAACTCATGCCGCAAAATCGAAATTTACCGACATACTGACCGTTTCCTTGATGATATTCATCATTGATAAACAATGAACGTAATGACACGTTCGAAATTGCAATTGGATATCTCACCAATTACAGGAGTGGAGTACTTACAGACATCAGAAAAATGAATTAATTGCAATAACATTAGAACCACTCTACCGATTCTCGTCAAACTTGGTTCAAATCATGGTTTGATAGTAGTCCATTTATGTACAACATTTCAACCCGAAAACTCTTAATTTGCGAAAATTATAGCGTGAAAACAATTTTTTCAAAATGTTCAAAATGCTGTAGAATCTGACACACAAGCGCCCGTGCGCACACGCACATTTCGTACAAACCGCTTTTTTCGACGTTTTGGACCATTCTGAGAACTGACATGCAAATCTCGAAAAAAAAATTCACGAAAACAAAGGAAGCAAAAACACAACATTATTTGTGTTTTTTTGGGGTGACGGTGGGGCTGACGGTGAGAGACCCCACTGTCACTTCCCAATTTCCAATTGCCGGTGGGGTCAATTGGTCCAGTGATAAAAAAAAACCTTCGCTGTGATCCTAAGTAAACAGAATTATTTCCTATGTTTTCATTGGTGAGCAAAAAAGTAGTCCTTAGAATAAAAAGAAACTTTTTGCTGTCTCGTCCCCCTTAATTTTTGTTTGTACGTTAATTTTATGGCAAGAATTTATGGATAAAAACTAATGATGGGCGATGTTGAAAAAAAAATATGGATGCTAATATAATCGATGTATTAAACAATTGATGTCTCAACATCGATGTTTTCTCGAAAATATCGATAATAATCGCTGCATCATTTGATTATAACAAGCGTGCGCTAATTTACATGCTCTATAAAATAAAGCAACTTTTTTTGTTTTTTACAAACAAGGACTGATTAGCACGGTTAAAACAAAACTGAGTAAGGTAAACAAATTTTTGAAATTTTGTGAATTAATAATTCTGTAAGCTGAAGGATTCCGGTCGATGGCTGGCAATGCGTGTACTCTTACAAGCCAGTTACAGTAATACATTTTTTTTTAAATAAAAATCATATAACAGAGAAAAAAATCTGTACATAGTATTGCTATAGTATTGCTATTATAGTATATAATAGAATTGCTATTATGTTTTATTGCCAATGAAACTCTTTTACTACTAATTCTGCGTGATTTGCGCGTCCAGATTGATTTATCAACAGAGATGGTGTCGTTTTTCAGCTATTTTAGCCAAGGGTGCCTGAAAGAAAAGACCCAGAATTCGACTGTGCAAACGGCACATTGGATCAGACAAAGAAATAATGTAATATCAACGGAATTTAAACTCCTTAATTTAGAAATTTAACATGTTATCACGCCTGCGCAGTGTAGGTTAAGAAACATCGATTATTTTTTGTAATAATCGATTTTTATTCGACGCGTCGAAAATAAAATCATGGACTTAAAATAATCCATGTAACGCTGAAAAACATAACTAACAAAAACTCACTGATTCTGCATCGATTGTCAAGTGCGCTAGATACGAGATTGCAATTTTTCCGATAAAATATTGTAAACCATTTTTCGACATGGCATTTATCGATCTTATCGATCGATAAGCCAATCAGAGTGATAGGAAGGCCTGCAGCGAGCGTCGAGAATATAGCAAGGAAAAACAAGTTTAGCGCTGGTTTACCGGAACGTCATCGGGCCAATGTAACGCGTAAACATTTTAATCATCGCGAATCGTCCTGCTGTGCCAAGCGCGAGTCTCGGATGTCTCTAATCGGGCAAACGATGCAATTCCGTGAGAGCCACGGTTAACAGCGAGTTACTCGGGTTCTAAAAATTGCCGGGACAACGGAGTTGTCGACCGTGATGCGGGGTGTGAAACGCAAAAATATTGTGCCGCTCGAATGCACGCATCAACAGCGACGGACGTCGAAGTTTCTGGTGACCAAGAATTATGACGACGCACCAACGCGCATCCCGGAATAGACTACCCTGAAAAACAAACGAAAAGAAAAAAGAAAAAAAGGTTGAAAAAATTCATTCGGGACGTGCAAACTGTTCGAGTATATTTCCGTCACATGTACCCACGCGCCGAGCCAGCTGATGCCGAACCGCTGACCCGAACATCTGCTGGTTTCTAAGCCGCGCAGTCGAGGTCCTTGCTGCACATTAACACAATTTGCAACGTGTGCTCATAGTGTTTCCATCTGTTGCGACCCGCTGTGATTGTCATTGCTACTAACCGCTTCGCACACATAAGAACTAAGGAGATCCTTAAGGATGTATGGGCGCAGTGTGCTAGTCGATACAGTATCTAAAATTGATACTTCAAAACGAAAATACTGGAAGCATACTCGTATAGAAGTCAATATTATTACAAGTTACTAAGAATGTCGGACTCGGGATGAAAATTATTTGGACATGTTGACAGGCGTATTCCTTTTCTGAATTGCTGATATAACTCGATGGTTAGGTATAGAAATAGGTTAGTGCGTCACTATATTGACGAGACTCGTGGCAATCCTTCGCTTTACCTCAATAATTCTTAATAAATTGGCTGTTGACATGCCCTTAACAAGATGTCGTTGGAATCTACGACATTCAATTCATGTACTCAACTTTTTTTTCGGCGGCATCTAACTTCTAACAGTATGAATTTTATACTTGAAGCATGAGTGTCGTTTTTTTGTATGCAATCGCTGTGAAACCCAAATAAAAACGATTTATTTTGAGAATTAATTTCTCTTCCGGATGGTCGTTAAGGGGCCTTGAAATTTTACAGGCACAAAATATTTCATCTTGACTACAAAATCTACAATTTTCAGAACCTAATCTTATACTAAGCCTGCCGCTCCTACATCCTTAAGGTAGAAAACATTACATTTCAGAAAATTGTCTAAATATTTTTCTGTCTATTAATTTGTAAACCTTCTTGAATGCTGAATACAAAGCTATGGTCAATATTTCGTTTCATCTTTTTTATTGCTAGTAGGTTAACAGTAAGTTGGGATGTAGTAAAGAGTAAATTGAGAATAAGTTAACATAATGTTGAGCAAAAGTTGAGTATCATTTGAGAAAAAAGTTAAGAATATGTTGAGACTACGTTCTCGTACCTTACAAGTTGAGAGAATGTTGACGGTAAGTCGAGAGAAAGTTACATTTAATTTGCTATCAACTGACTTTCAATTTAGTCTCACTGTATCCTTAGCGTTTTCTCAATTTATACTCCAGTTTCGCTCAACATAATGTCAGTTCATTCTTCATTTTTTACCCTTTACTTTTTCCCAATTTACTCTTAATTTGTTCTCAACGTACTCTCAAGTTTTACAACAAAATTAGCTAAAACGAAATGCCGACCGTAGCGTGTCCAAAATTCGATAAGGTTTACCTTAACATTTTTGCTCATAAGGAAAGTATTGTCACGACCATCGTAAAGTTTGTAAAAAAAACATTATAAACACCACCCCTGAAATCACCCCAAATCAACGCATAAGACCAAAAAAGGGGGTCACCACTTTGAAATTGTCACCTAGTGAGTACTAGGGTGATCACGAAATTTTCGTATTGCTTCCTCTTAGAGGAAGCTTTGTTTTTGTGAAATTTGTTTTCGAGATTTTCATGTCGGTACACTCAAAATGGTCCAAAACGTCGAGAAAAATGTTTTGTACGAAATGTCTGTATGTGTGTATGTGTATATACAGATTTCGTTATTTACACGATAACTGCCGTAATTTTCGAAAAATGTTCTTCAAATTTGGCACGCACATTGGGTATCATAGAATACCGTTTGGCACTGTAATTGACGCAAATCGGTTAGGAAATTCAGATTTTACAGCATTTTGAAAATAAAAATAAAAAATCATTTTCACGCTATTACTTCCGCAAATTGAGTGATATCGAGCTGCAATTTTGTACGTAAATGGAGTACCAAAAAAACCATGATTTGTACCAAGTTTAACGAGAATCGGTAGAGTGGTTCTAATGGTATAAATGTCAGTAAATACTTCATTCAGCTCCTGTAAATTCTGAGACATCCGATTGCAATTTCAAACGTGTCGTTACGTTTACTGATTATCAATAATGAATTTCGTCAAGGAAATGGTCATTATGTCGGTAAATTTCGATTTTGAGGCATGAAAAACAAAAAAAGCCGTCACGAAAAAAAGTGTAAACATTTTTGCAGAATTATCTCGAATTTGGTTCACATATGGACAGCCGTGGACAAAGTTTTAAGAACAAATTCGACGCGGATCTGTCCAGCTGTTCAAGTTTTTGTGACATTTTTGATATTTTGAAGAATTTTGTTCTCGCACTGGCTTGTGCAAATTACAAGATAACGGGTTCTAATTTGCTCCCCCCATTGACTACCATGAAACAAGGGTTGGGTACAAATTTGAGATAAATCGTTTCAGTGGTTAAAATCTTACATTTTGATTTATTTTTAAATACAGCCGAAAAAATCTGCAAAGCAGTACCTTGCAAATTGCTTCCTCAGTATTTTACACGTTTAATGAAGTTTTCTCTATGAGGAAGCCAAAATTGATCAACGTACTTCATCATAGAGACAGCTTCGTTAAAAATGTAAAATACTGAGGAAGCATTTTGCATGGTTCTACTATGTAGGTTTTTTTAGATTACTCCAGATTATCATTGGGAATAAAATTAAAAATGACGTTGAAGTTTGCATCGTTGCAATGCAACGAAATTAAAAACAATAAAATCTTAATGAACCCAAATGATTATATCGGCTATAAAAAGTTATTATGCCGACTAAGAGCATGACAAAACAAAATTATTTCACCCCCTAATGAGGGTGAATTATTTACTTTTTTTTGGAATTAATATTTTGTCTTTCATTTCGTTGCATTGCAACGATGCAAACTTCAATGGCATAATTAAAATAAGATGTGCAAAGGGAATTCGAGATCGATACATTTCTAGAGGTTCTACCAGCTATTGAAAAAATTATGAAATTGAAGCTAGCGGACGAAGCTAGGGGACGCGGCCGCCTGGCCGGCGTAGGTTTTCAACGGGACTGTGCCCGCAAGCGACAGCAGGTCCGCCAGGTTAATCTTGTCTATATTTTGAATACGGAACCAAACAGAGACTTGGGAATTTAGACAAATATTCTGCAGACAATGCCGAACCGTATAGACTATATTTTATTCTAGTGACGACATTTGTTTATTAGTAAATAAATTCTTTGGTAATTGTCATTGCGTGTGGCCGAACGTTACATGATACATGAACACGCATGGCACCGGAGATTTGGACATTTACAGAACCATTCTTTTAACTCCCTAACAGATCCAGCGACCAACCGAACGATCGAAAAAACGACCAGTCGTTACATACAAAAAGAAACATTGAAAATAGCCAAATGACCAAGAAAACGACCATTGAAAGTATTCTTGATTAGTAATTTCTTCTCGTCACGAAAAATTGGAAAACGACCGTCGAAATTACCATTTCAATCATTTGTGGCCGGTTGTTTTCTGCAGTAAAAACCTGGAAATGACCATTCAAACGACCACTTTTTTGATAAATGTAAATTTAGAAAAAAAAAAGAAAAAAAAACGAAACAAATTATTCTTTTTGCGTTTTACTTAGGATTCGAACCAGGGATCTTCCGACTGTTGCTCTGCGCCTTAGACAACTCGGCTATTCAAACCTTTAATATCATGTGCTTTGATTTTCTATTTGAAGTGTGATTGTCTATTTAGTCGTTTCGATGGTCATTTCTCGGTTTTCACTGAAAAATTGACCGGTTACAAATGATTGAAACGGTCATTTCGATGGTCGTTTCCAATTTCTCGTGACGAAAAAACGACTAATCAAAAATAATTTCAATGGTCGTTTGCTTGATCATTTGGCTCTATTCAATGTTTTTTTGTCTTTTCTTGCATTTAACGACCAGTCGTTTTTCCGGTCGTTACACGGTCAACTTTTGGTCGTTTTCACGGTCGCAGGGTTTGCTAGGGCTACGACAAATTTATTGCTGTTGTCCAAATTGAAGTGGTGGCTTTTGCTTATTAACAACAAACTCAAAACCTAACGTATACCGCGCGACTACGATGTAACATCCAGAAACCACACGTATGCTCCTTCTAAAATTACACTTATCACATCTATATTTATTTCAAGGCTACCTGCTTCATGTCAACAGTTGCGGTACTTTGACCTGCATTTACATTTGATCTTCATTTTGCCGGAGTGATGTAAATTCGTCATAACGAACACTGATTCAAGTTTGAGGATCTATTGTCGCGCTCTCGGCGAAAAAATGTTTTCCGGCAAAACGCCTGAAGTCCTTTTTTTGTTGCCTTTTTTCTCATCGAGGACGTGTTTGAGTGTGTTTAGCCCGTCAACGAAGTTCGCTTATCGCGCTACATCGGACTGCGTACAAGTTGTGAAACCCAAAGTCGCCGCGGCTTACGAGCTTTGCGCGTATTTATTAGCCGATTCAGAAACGGCAGCCGGTCGGGAAGTCTTCGCTGATTAGATAGTATAGAAATAACACGGGTAAGCTGCGCGCGAGCTTAATAAGAATAATAATAATATTAACACGTTGGGAGCGTGTGACGAGCGCGAGATGCTAATTGGAACAAACATCGCGTCCTGGTGTCGCGCGTATCTAGCGAAATCGTAGGTGCCACGGGTGAGCGAGAGAGAGAGAGAGAAAGTGAGTTAGTGCGAGCCAGACGTTATGTTACGCTTTTGACCCGCTGGACGACCAGTGGATCAAAAGACCAAGGGAAACACGTGACGCGACAACGGCGATCGTCGCACAAGTATCCGACTACTATGTGTCTGTCTGTCGCAGAGTTGTAAATCCCTAAATTTTCTAGAAATAAAGTCGATGTCATCGCAAGATTTGTTAAACAATTTTTTTTCATCAACTTGTTAATAACATTTCACAATTATTATTATTCAAAATTAATCATGCCACTTTTGATGTCACCTTTGCTGTGCATGAATTTGTTCAGATTTGTATAACTCGCAATTCTCTCATTTTTCTCGAATATATGCAAAATGAATATTAGACGCAAGGACTACCGTAAGAGGCAGTGATACTTCGCTCGGAACGTCTTCGCCCAATGTTAAACGCCTATAGGGCTGTCTCTCTCGCACCTTTTTGTTTGTCGTCTCCTGACCAAACGACTTGATCTACCGAGGGGTCCGAAGCTTAGACCAATTCAGCAATACTTCCGTACATTCTATCAAAATCTGAGCTCTATCTGTCGAATAGTTTAGGAGAAAAGAGCTTTAAAAAATTCGAGCTGGAGTGCTCTGCTCTTAAGAAGCAGTGCCAATTCCCCTCTCCAACTCTCCAACCTCTTCGGGCTCCTCGGTAGATCAAGCCGTTTGGTCAGGAGACTCGATAAACAAAAAGGTGCGAGAGAGACAGCCGGATAATCGTTTAGCATTGGGCGAAGAAATTCCGAGCAAAATATCATTGCCTCTTAAGGATGTAGGAGTGCGGAGTATTCGATTCACATAAATTCGAGAAAACTGCGAGAAATTTCTACATATTTTCCATACAAAAAACACAAATTTCAACGATTACTTAAAAATTTGAAAACATTCATACGTATACAGAAAAAGTAAGAAATCATTTTCATAAAAAAAAACTTGGGTCATCGAAATATTTGTAAACTATTTTTTTATCAATTTTTTAGTAACATTTTGGAATTATTATTATGCCAAATTAATCGTTTCAGTACCTTTAAAGTGCATGAATTATTTCAGATTTTCAGACCATCGAGAAGTGTTTGCAACTCTCTCGCACTGTTCTCGAATTTATGCTAATTGAATACTCGGCGCTCCCACATCCTTAAGGTAGTCCTAGTGGTGTAGTCCCGTCGAACATTAGTTTCCGAGAAAATTTCTTGAAACGGAACACTTCTTGATGGGATAAAAATCGGAAAGAAATTGAAGCATTTTCAAGGGGCCAAGAAAATTAATTTGGCGCAAGAATAGTTTCAAGAAGTTATTAACAAGTTGATGAAAAAAATTGTTCAACAAACACCCGTCAGCCTAACTTTTTTGGGGACTGTACTGCTCCCGCATACTATCAAAAATCACTACCAGGTTACGCTTAACAAACTATTTACTAGACTGCGTAAAAAAAATGGTTTACTCCAAAACTATGTATTCTGACCTCAATAAAAATAAAAATAATGGAAATCTGAGAATTTTTTCTCTTGATTTCCGTTCCTCGCCGCTTACTGTCGCACTTTTTTTGTCTTCATGACTTAAGCTCGATCTGTTAGTATAACAGTCAATTGCGCCAAAGAAATTCGCTGACAAATAATATTTAGAAATGCCATAATCAACGTTTTTGTATTACGAAAAATTTGAAACGACAAAAAATTAAAAAAATGTTGGCGCTTTTTCGGCATCGGAGGTGTATATTGAGATCGGAACACATACTTTTGCAGTAAAAAAATGAAATAATTTTTTTACGCTTATTTTTTACACGAATTTGTTTGGGTACCCGATTATTTGGGTACCCGAAGACACCGAGAAACGAGCGTGAATGCAGCGACAATGAGAAGACAAAGCCGCGCCCACGCCAATGGCATCAAATCTACATATCAATTTCCCCTTCGCGTAACTTCGAAGATGCAGGATACAGCGAAGTCTCGCTTTGAACCGGGGGGATCACCGGAGCCGCGAAATTCTTTGTGCAACTCGACACGCTCTAATCTATCGCGTCTGGCGATAGCGCGTGGAATTCGTCACGTGGCGCAAACCGGAGGCCGACGACCGTCGTCGCTGGCGCCGCCGTACATAGACGAGAATCGCCGCCGCCGCCGAAAATAATAACCTTACTCTGCAGCAGTGTTGTAAATCCGTAAATTAGTTAGGGATTAATGTTTATGGCGCAATCGGTTTTGTAATTACGTATTATTTAAGGGATTATACAGTTAGAATTTTCAAAAAATCGATTTCACATCAAATCGACATTTTAGAAGCTGCCGAAGGAATGAAGGGCACATTATATGGCGTTGGAATAGATGACTTGATGTAAGTTGGAAACAAACAATTATACTATGTGTGACATGCTCTTGTAACTATAAACGCGGTTTCCTCAAAACTACATTTTTCAAGTTGGTGTGCACGATTTCCAAGTCCAACATTATGATTGAAAATCGAAACTTTTTTTTTTATAATCCACCATTTTTTAAATTAATGCCTATTCCTTCGATTAATTAGGAGATATACGTTATATTAACGAAATCATTTCGGTTTTTTTTTTTTTTTTCATTTCAGATTATACAGTCACGAGATATCGTGCACACCGCCAAACAACTTTTTTTTTTAGAGAAGCGCCCGGAGAACGACTGCAGTGGCCTTAAAAATAATTGTTTTCTAAAATAAAAAATATTACAACAATGTTGGGAAGTGTTTCTATATGCGTACCAATTTTCAAGTAAATTAATAAAAATGGCCTTCCAGAAAAATTGGTGAAAAATCGTTTTTTTCGGCTTCCTAACTGCGTATAACGCATTAAGATAGTCGTCTCGGCAGAGACCGGCTAAACGCGGGACTCTCAGAGAATTTTTAACAGTTCTCAATGACATAAAAATCTGACACGCAAATTAGGAGTATGACAGGTGCAGCAAGAATTAATTTTGCATAATAACGATATCAAAACTAATTAACAAATTAATACAAAAATTATTGTTCAGCAAATTAACCGGCAACCCAATTTTAAAAAATAAAATTATGCATTACTTTTTCTGAATACTTAAGAATTTTTCAGAATCCTGCCTAATTTATTTAAATTGTGTTTCTTCCAATATTTCTTAAAAAATTAAACTAAGTTCTGAAAAAATTCACGCGTATTCCGAAAAAACAATGAATCATTTTTATTCAAAAAAAAAAAGTTAGTTCGCCGGGTTTTTTGTTGAGCTATTAATTTTTTCGTTATTTTGTTAATAACATTTTGATATTATTATTATGCAAAATCAATGTTTGCAGCACCTTCCATCTGCAGCGACCCACGTTTAGCCTGACTGTATCGAGGCTACTACCGTAATAACAGTAACGTGGAGTAATTTGATACAATGTGTATATTTTTTAATGGCTGCGAAGAATATTTGTTCAATATAAAATGTTATGGTAATTCTCCTGTAAAAATGGAGAAATGCGTTTGATGCGTTACGAAAATAAATGAGGATCGCGCTCCTTAACTTTTTTTCATAATTAGTTCCAATTTTATATCGGAAATTCGGTATTAGCGCAGCCATTCGAAGTTTAGGCGTCATTTTATAATCGCTGCAAGTTATTATTATTAACGATGTACGAGCGGTATAGTCCCGTTCAAAACTGAGTTTCAGAGGAAATTTCGAACGCTTTTCAATGGAATAAAAATCTTTAAAAAACCAAGTACGTTGAAGGTGCCAAAAAGATAAATTTTGCATAATAATAATTCCAAAATATTATTAATAAATTGAGGAAAAAGATTGTTTGTATCACTCGTTAACCTAAAATTTGTTTCATATGAAACTTATTTGGAGATTATTTTGAATATGTACAATTTTTTTCAGAATTTTGTCTAATTCTTGAAAATGTTATTTTTTGAAAATGTTTGAGCTGTATTTGTATTGTATTTGTATTCCTTCTTATTGTACCTCGCAGGCGCAATCGGTGTAGATTCCCCATGGCAAAAGGGTGAGCCATTTACAGTATTTTCTTTTATTTTCATTATTTTTAGGGACTCACCTTCTGGGAAAAAAAAAAAAAAAAAAATTCGTCCCATCGGGAAGTGACCGAAATTTTCTCTGAAACTCACATTTGGCGGTACTGCAGCGCTCGTACGTCCTTAAATTACAGCAACAAAACAAACTGTACTGTAAAATTGATTTCTTAAAGCATTGAAGACTTAAGTACAACTCTGGAAGAGAATCGCCACCGCCGCCGCCCGTTCTTCAACGAAAATAATAACCTTACTTTGCACCTCCGCGTGGAACCCTTTAAATATAGAGGCTCACACTCTGTGTGGATATTACGTAAATCGCCGCAGCGGGCGAAGCGAACGCGCGACCCGCGGTAACGAAAACTCGGGATGCGTTCTCGACGATCGCACTGTTAATATGGGCCATTTCCTCCGCCGATTTTCAGCCACGTTTTCACGTGGTCGATTGACTGCCTCGCTTCTCGTTCGAAGTTTTGCGCTTCGTCTCGACAATTTTTTATTCCGAATTTTGTATTTTATTTCGTTCTAATTATTGGAGAAACTTCCACGAGCAAAAAAAGAACGACCGTTCTCAAAATTCTTATTATTCGTCTACTTTTTAGAAATCTTGCCAGCTGGTCGCCAATATAAGATACATCGGCAAAAAACAGAAAAAAAAAATGTCTCAAAAATAATGTGTGATCCACAAAAATGTCCATTTTGTGTCACTCCCAAAATTACTATTTTTAAAAATGTTTTGCATTTTGTTGCTGTTGTTAAAAAAATTCCGAAAAAAATAAGAAATCGCCAGCCCACTTTGACTCCGTTACCAAAAATGTTTATTTTCCAAAAAAAGTTTATTAGAATTTCTTCAGACTAAAAAATATCGTAGATACTTAAAAATGTGTAAAAAAATAGTGATTTTTCGAGTGTCGTCAATCGTATAACAAATTACGGGTTCATTCGGAAGGCCAGGGGTCAGACCTAGATCAAAACTCGTCGGAATGTCGCATATAAGGCAACCTCCACCAACTCGGCTACTTTTTTTCGACCCTCTCAGGTCTGTTTCATAATTGGCCATATAGCTATTAGTACTACTTAAAGGTACTTGCTGTGAATTTGATCAGATGTTTTAATTCACTCGTTTCGGAAATGAGTTTTCTTTTTCAAGTCCGAATATCATAAAAGATTAAAGTCCAGCAAGAAAAATGTAGGAACATAAAAGTTATATTTTACCATGGATTATTTAATGTAAAATATGTTGTATTTTTATGGCTCCAAAAGTCATTTTCACGAAATAAAATGAAAAATATATTTTTTCTTTCAATGCAAGACCTTTTATTTCGCTGTAGATTTTACCACTTATTTGGCAGGATGTTCAGAGCATACACATAAATTGGCATTGTGGAACTCTGAAATATTGATGGCTAAAAACTATTTTACATAGATAATTCTCTGTAATTCTCTGTAAAATATATTTTTTAACCATCCAGTATTCCTAGTTCTGCTATGCCAATTTCTTTATACGCTGTGAACATCCTGCCAAATAATCTCTAAAATCTGCAGTGTAATAATAGGTATTGCAATGAAAGAAAAAAAAATATTTTCCATTTTTTTTGTGTGAACATGGCTTTTTTTGAGCCATAAAAAATATAATAATATAATATATCTTGCATTAAATAGTTGATGGAAAAATATAACTTTTTTCTTTCCACATTTTCTTCATTCGACTTTTATTTTCCATAATATACAGACTTGAAAAAAAAATAGTTTCCGAAACGAGTGAATTAAAAAATTTGAAAAAATATGATGTTGAAGTTTGCATCGTTGGAATGCAACGAAATTCAGAAAAACTATTAATGCTAATTAACCCTAATGATGTAATTAGATATACAAAGTTATCATACCAATTAGTTGCTACGATGACTTTTTATACCCAATTTTATAATTTGGGTTAATTAGAATTAATTTCTTTTCTGAATTTCGTTGCATTCCAATGATGCAAACTTCAACATCATGAAAAAATTCACGCGGAGTACCTGTAAACAGTCCTAATATATGGCTAATTATGTAACAGGCCCGAAAGGGTCAAGAAAAAACTGGCTGAGTTGGTGGAGAATTCCTCATATAGAAAGCATACAGACAAGAGAAAGGAAGCATTAGAAACAGAGAGATAGAGAGAGAAAGAGATGTTTATCGCGTACCCTGCGGCAAAGTCTCTTAAGAGCACCATGCAAAAATCAGCATACCAGCTCACAAAACACCATGCTCGATGCACCCCTGTCAATGCCCAATATCATAAATGTTACGAAACAATAAATCAAATAATACAAAAGTAATACAAAAGAAACACAAAAATAATACAAAATAATAGAAAAATGATGATGCAGAATAATACATTGGCGCCCTACATAAAAAATGTTACGAAATAAGAGAGAGAGAGAGAGAGAGAGAGTGAGAGAGAGAGAGAGAGAGAGAGAGAGAGAGAGAGAGAGAGAGAGAGAGAGAGAGAGAGAAAGAGAAAGCTGCTACAGCCGCTTTCGATACCGACCTCCCTTGCATGGCGTCCGATGGGTCGAGTGCTGTGCGCGATAACCGGTGATCATCTCGTAGTCGCCGGAGTCGCGCCTGACCGGGAAGCACGTCTCGAGGATGTGATCACAGGGCTCCATCAGCATAAGAATGCCCTTGACCTTCTTCTTACGCTCCTCGAGAGTCATGCGCGACCGATAGCCGACGTCCTCGACGAGTTTGTCCTCGACGACCTGACAGGCGCGGTGGAAGAAATACTCGACCATGTTGAAGAACTTGGGGTTCTCGGAGGTCGGGATGTCCTTGAGTCGGTCAGGAATCTGGTGATCGGCGTAACCGCGGCTCGGCTGCGCGGCCGAGGCGGCCGGAAGGGCCCGAGCGAGGACGCCCTGCAGGTCGCCGCTCACCGCTGCCGGTCGCGCCAATCTCTTCAGATGAAACATCGCCATCTTTGTTTTCTCGATTTATTTTTGATTTATTTTACTGTCCGTCTTTGTCCGGCGACCGACGACGCTCGCGAGCCGATATTGCCTTCGAACCGAGAGATCGCAATTTTTCCCGACGATTTTTTATCTCGTATCAATCGAGAAATTCGATCGAAGGTCCGCACTCACCCGTGGTCAGAGGACCAAACCAGACGACGACGACGAGAACGTGCGCAAGACCCGCAACCACCCGCAACCTACTGCCCACCGCCGCGCGACGAAGCCGCCGAGCCGCGCCAACCGATCGAAGACACCTCCATGCGCCAGCGGTTTGCCGCGCTCGGCGCGACCTCTGCCCCGGGAATCCGGGAACTAAGGACGCGAGGCCCGTGGCGAGCCGGCGATCGGCGCGTCATCTTCGTCAATTGGCTCAAGCGCGTGTCATACACTACACTGACTCAGTCGGTAACAGAGTGTAAATCCGCGTGTGTTTTAGAAACAAAAGTACATCGGCTAACATGTAGATGCCCGAATGCGAAACCTTTATTCTGACCTAGCCAGTTTCATGCGAGATCTTTTCTACAAAATGGTTCTCAACTCGATTCCGTCAAATGACTGTACGTCAGTTTTAAATGCAATTTCGAAACTAAGAGTTTACAGTTGAATACCTTTCGCAGCCACGACGAACAAGCAATCACATATTTCCTTGCAATAACGAAACAGTTCCGTTCGACATAGGTGTCGTCGCGTTTATCCTGTTATCCGTCTTGGCTGAGTTGCAAACGGCATTTCAAATTTCCCACCAAACTTCGGTCTCACGAAATCTCGATTTTTCCCATCGCGTCCTAAATTGTGATCAACCTACATAAAGTTAGCCGAAAGTTTGCGTGAATCTAATTTTCAATTAGTGCTGTCGATTGGTGGTCGATTGGTGGTCATTGGTGGCCTAATTAGAGCATTTGGTGGTCAACCGTTCTTTTTTAATTAATTAATCAAAATTAGCCCGTGAAGCTGGCCGATTTTTTTTTTTTCACGAATTTGATTCATTAGGCGACTAATCGATGCGTAATCGTTTGGTGGTCAAGAATATCATAATTAAAACATTTGGTGGTCTCTAGTTTCCGCAAAAAGCTAAAATCTTGAACTTCCGGTAGTCCGGACTGAATACCATGATAAGGACTAGCCTTTATGGTCAATAAAACAGACAATTCTTAAACGATTTTGCTGAACAAGGTCTTAATCGACGCGGAAACTCAAGCTAATCATTGGTAGTCCAATCAGAACATTTGGTGGTCCTTCATTAACTTACACGCTGTAATAAATTGAACCCGCGCATTCAGGTCCTCACCGACCGCTGGGATTGGCTGAGAATGGGTACAGCGGTATACCACACACGTTCTGCCTTATAAAACGGATAATACTTAACCGATTTTGCTGAATAAGGTCTTAATCGATGCGGAAACTCTCGCTAATCATTGGTACCCCAATCAAAAGATTTGGTGATCCTTGATTAATTCCGCTGTACCCATTTTTAGCCAGTCTCAGCCGCCGGTCAGAGACGCAATGCGCGGGAACAATTAATTGTAGAGTATCCGTTAATGAAAGACCACCAAATGTATTGATTGGAGTACCAATGATGAGCGAGAGTTTCCGCATCGATTAAGACCTTGTTCAGCAAAATCGGTTAAGAAATATCCGTTTTATCAGGCAGAACGTGCGCGGTATACCGCTGTATCCATATTCAGCCAATCCCGGCCGCCGGTGAGGACCTGAATGCGCGGTTTCAATTAATTATAGCGTGTACGTTAATGAAGGACCACCAAATGTTTCGATTGGGGTACCAATGATCAGCGAGAGTTTCCGCTTCGATGAAGACCTTGTTCAGCAAAATCGGTTAAGAATTATCTGTTTTATTAGGCAGAACGTACGTGGTATACCGCTGTACCCATTCTCAGCCAATCCCAGCCGCCGGTGAGGACCTGAATGCGCGGGTTCAATTTCTTACAGCGTGTAAGTTAATGAAGGACCACCAAATGTTCTGATTGGACTACCAATAATTAGCATGAGTTTCCGCGTCGAATAAGACCTTCTTCAGCAAAATCGATTAAGAATTGTCTGTTTTATCGACCATAAACGCTAGGCCTTATCACGGTATTCAGTCCGGATTACCGGAAGTTCAAGATTTTAGTTTTTTGCGGAAACTAGAGACCACCAAATGTTTTAATTGTGATATTCTTGACCACTAAACGATTACGCATCGATTAGTCACCTACTGAATCAAATACGTAAAAAAACTAAAAATCGGCTAACTTCACGGGCTACGTTCTGCCTGATAAAAGCGATAATTCTTAACCGATTTTGCTGAACAAGGTCTTAATCGAAGCGGAAACTCAAGCTAATCATTGGTAGTCCAATCAGAACATTTGGTGGTCCTCCATTAACGTACACGCTATAATTCATTGAAACCGCGCATTCAGGTCCTCACCGCAGCCGGGATTGGCTGAATATGGATACAGCGGTATACCGCGCACGTTCTGCCTGATAAAACGGATAATTCTTAACCGATATTGCTGAA
This sequence comes from Pimpla rufipes, assembly GCA_963932165.1. NCBI lineage: Eukaryota > Metazoa > Arthropoda > Insecta > Hymenoptera > Ichneumonidae > Pimpla > Pimpla rufipes. Next base: position 9,157,978 of record OZ010630.1, read on the forward strand.
CAAGGTCTTAATCGATGCGGAAACTCTCGCTCATCATTGGTACTACAATCAAAACATTTGATGGTCTTTCATTAACGGACACTCTATAATAAATTGTTCCCGCGCATTGAGTCTCTGACCGGCGGCTGAGACTGGCTAAAAATGGGTACAGCGGAATTAATAAAGGACCACCAAATCTTTTGATTGGGGGTATCAATGATTAGCGAGAGTTTCCGCATCGATTAAGACCTTATTCAGCAAAATCGGTTAAGTATTATCCGTTTTATCTGGCAGAACGTGTGTGGTATACCGCTGTACCCATTCTCAGCCAATCCCAGCCGTCGGTGAGGACCTGAATGTGCGGGTTCAATTTATTACAGCGTGTAAGTTAATGAAGGACCACCAAATGTTCTGATTGGACTACCAATGATTAGCTTGAGTTTCCGCGTCGATTAAGACCTTGTTGAGCAAAATCGATTAAGAACTGTCTGTTTTATCGACCATAAACGCTAGTTCTTATCACGGTATTCAGTCCGGACTACCGGAAGTTCAAGATTTTAGCTTTTTGCGGAAACTAGAGACCACCAAATGTTGTAATTATGATATTCTTGACCACCAAAGGATTACGCATCGATTAGTCGCCTACTGAACCAAATTCGTGAAAAAAAAAAAATCGGAAAACTTCACGGGCTAATTTTGATTAATTAATTAAAAAAGTTGCAAAGTAGAACTTTGCACACTGCTTCCTCATTAATTCCCCTTTTTCACAAAGCCACCTCTATGAAGAAGCTTATTTATTAACTTTGGCTTCCTCATAGAGGAAGCTTTGTGAAAAAGGGGAATTAATGAGGAAGCAGTGTGCAAAGTTCTACTTTGCAACTTTTTTTAAATCTGAACAAAAGAAAACTCCGTTACAAACACCGTTACATCTAATTTTGATTAGATACAAAGTTTTGACTTACTTTAATAACTTTTCCATAAGTTACAACGAAAATCTTAATTTAAAAAAAAATTCATAACAGCGTAAAATCCGAACGACTTTACCGATCGTCACCAAATTTTATACGTGACAGCGCTGTATGTTATTTTTTGACTGTTGAATATTTTGGTTCATTTGATGAGATTCGACGTGATTTAGAGCAAAATTTATTTTTTTCGAAAAATTCAAAATTCTATAAAACCGGAACCGCTTTACCGATTTCGGTGAAATTCAATACCAAACAACATTAACCGTGTCTTTATTTATGATGAAGTATATAGCTAAATCGTCGAACTTTTACGAAAGTTAGAGCGATCACGCCATTTTTTTGAAAAATTTAAAATTCGATAAAATTTGTATACATGGATATATTTAATTTTTAAAATATGTGAATTACAGAGGATTTAATAGGGTTACAGTAAGGTCGCGGAAACGCAAACTCACGGGTTTGACATCAGAGCCCCCTGCAATCGGTATAACAATAAAAGCACGATAATCCATCGCAACATTTTTCATTCACACGTGCGATGGAATACACATTTTAACCGAAACACGCAAAAGCGAATCCCCGCGGCGGTGAAATGACAAATAAAATCGGAGCCTTCGGTGAATTTCGCACTGCTCCGATCTATGAATGTTCAGTTTGCGTTTTTATCCAATGCAACAATTTGCAATCACACGGAATTCCCATCGCATCCACGATCCAAGTCACTTGAAAGCGAATGCACAGAATAACCGTAAGTGGCAGTCGGTAAGACAAATATCTGTTTATTCCATCGGTACAAGTGATTGCCGGACGATGTCGCTAAGCGTTACCTGATTATGTAGTCAGGGCCGAAATACATTTTGCAAATTACGATCCTAATGATGAAAAAAGGTCCAGTATCTTCTGTAGCGTCTCGGAAAAACAATTATATCGACAAGGATGTTCCCTCGACTGTATGACGATGACAATGAAGGAAATGCGAGGAGATACGGTCGAGGAAACATCCTTGTCGATATAATTGTTTCTCCGAGACGCTACAGAAGATACTGGACCTTTTTTCATCATTGGGATCGTAATTTGCAAAATGTATTTCGGCCCTGACTACATCATCAGGTAACGCTTAGCGACATCGTCCGGCAATCACTTGTACCGATGGAATAAACAGAAATTTGTCTTACCGACTGCCACTTACGGTTATTCTGTGCATTCGCTTTCAAGTGACTTGGATCGTGGATGCGATGGGAATTCCGTGTGATTGCAAATTGTTGCATTGGATAAAAACGCAAACTGAACATTCATAGATCGGAGCAGTGCGAAATTCACCGAAGGCTCCGATTTTATTTGTCATTTCACCGCCGCGGGGATTCGCTTTTGCGTGTTTCGGTTAAAATGTGTATTCCATCGCACGTGTGAATGAAAAATGTTGCGATGGATTATCGTGCTTTTATTGTTATACCGATTGCAGGGGGCTCTGATGTCAAACCCGTGAGTTTGCGTTTCCGCGACCTTATTGTAACCCGATTTAATACTCTACTTGCGTGCCAATTTTTAGCTCGATCCATCATGCCATTCCTGAGTTATGAACAATTGAATGTTCGGTGCCTGGACCATACACACACACACACACACACACACACACACACACACACGCACACGCACGCACGCACGCACGCACGCACGCACGCACGCACGCACGCACGCACGCACGCACGCACGCACGCACGCACGCACGCACGCACGCACGCACGCACGCACGCACGCACGCACGCACGCACGCACGCACGCACGCACGCACGCACGCACGCACGCACGCACGCACGCACGCACGCACGCACGCACGCACGCACGCACGCACGCACGCACGCACGCACGCACGCACGCACGCACGCACGCACGCACGCACGCACGCACGCACGCACGCACGCACGCACGCACGCACGCACGCACGCACGCACGCACGCACGCACGCACGCACGCACGCACGCACGCACGCACGCACGCACGCACGCACGCACGCACGCACGCACGCACGCACGCACGCACGCACGCACGCACGCACGCACGCACGCACGCACGCACGCACGCACGCACGCACGCACGCACGCACGCACGCACGCACGCACGCACGCACGCACGCACGCACGCACGCACGCACGCACGCACGCACGCACGCACGCACGCACGCACGCACGCACGCACGCACGCACGCACGCACGCACGCACGCACGCACGCACGCACGCACGCACGCACGCACGCACGCACGCACGCACGCACGCACGCACGCACGCACGCACGCACGCACGCACGCACGCACGCACGCACGCACGCACGCACGCACGCACGCACGCACGCACGCACGCACGCACGCACGCACGCACGCACGCACGCACGCACGCACGCACGCACGCACGCACGCACGCACGCACGCACGCACGCACGCACGCACGCACGCACGCACGCACGCACGCACGCACGCACGCACGCACGCACGCACGCACGCACGCACGCACGCACGCACGCACGCACGCACGCACGCACACCCACACACCCACACACCCACACACACACACACACACACACACACACACACACACACACACACACACACACACACACACACACACACACACACACACACACACACACACACACACACACACACACACACACACACACACACACACACACACACACACACACACACACACACACACACACACACACACACACACACACATACACACATACAGACATATTTTCTAGACCACTTTTCTCGACGTTTTAGGTGATTCTAAGTATGTTAACATGAAAATCTCGAAAAAAAAAAATTTCACGAAAACAAAGCTTCCTCTATGAGGAAGCAAAAGAACGGTTGACCACCAAATGCTCTAATTAGGCCACCAATGACCACCAATCGACCACCAATCGATAGCACTAATTGAAAATTAGATTCACGCAAACTTCCGGCTAACTTTATGTAGGTATTGTGATCAAGTACCGATCGCTAGGTGCTAATGCCCGAGCAGTCGGTAATGCAAATACCTATTTTTTACACAGGTATTGATAGTCGCCGATGGATGCCGCTAAGTGTCAATATGGCTTCGACAGTCCCGTAACCACAAATGGAGGGGCCCTGTATATGATCTACTCTGCAATTTCGTTACAAAGTCGAATCTCAAATTTCGAAACTCTTACTATAACAACTTATAACAGCATTAGCCCGCACTCGAAAATATATGTTTGATTACATATATTCAGAGTTGTGAATCCCTCAGTTTTACAGAAATAAAATTGATGGTACAATTGGCTTTGTAATTATGTTTTTATAATAATAACGCGTAATGATTATAATATGATATACACTCAGCAAAAAAATTAAGGGAGCAGTTAAATTTTACCGTTTTTTCACTGATTTTTGAAGCGCTGTAAGTTTGTGAAAAATGATCGAATCGTAATAAAACAAAATGCGTTTTAAAGCTTCATATCTCTAGTTTGAAAATCAATGCAGTCTTTTTTTTTTTAAGCAACACGCTCGGCATGAACCTAAGGAATAGCGGGAAGGAAATTTTCTCAATTTTTTTGTCGTTTTCAAAGTCGTCCACGGGCACAAAAATTTTTTTTCTGGCTTTGTCAATACTGGGGCCCTTTAGCCTGGTTCTTCAGCTTCAAAATGGTGTTTTGTTCATCTCTGTACGACCATTTGTCGCTGAGATATGGGCATTTAAAGGAAAAAGGAGCTTTTTTCGTAGATCATCAATATCTCATGAACTAATGATCGCACAGCGAGCTAAAGGTAGGTTTTGTAAACTGGAAGAAATGCTCTAAAAGTACCTTCTGGTACTTTAGAGATTTTATTTTTTTAAGTAACCTTAATATTGATTTGAAAAAGACAAAAAAAATGGACTTTTTCCCCGTTTTGGAAAATCCACGTCAACTTGGCAGATATTGCCATAATGACTCATGTTTTTAGGATTTTTTTTAGTTCAATACATGCCCAACGACCCCCCAAGATTAAAAAATGTATGTGCTGAACCGTTGTTTTTTCCCGAAGCGTCAAAGTTTTATAAAAAATTAAAGGAACACTTATTGTTCCTTAAATGGCATTTAATGATGACTAAAATTAAAAAAAAACTTTTCCGTTGTTTTTCTCACGGTTTCGCAATAACTACTCTTTTAATCTTTGAAAAAGAGAAAAATTAAAAATTTTGAATTTTTCTGAAAAAAAAAAGTTCGTAGGCATTTTTGTTTTTTTTTTTTGTTTTTCATTTCAAAGATTGTTCATAAGAAATTGTGAGAAAAATACCGGTTTTTAAGCAAAAAAATTCAAAATTCTTAATTTTTCTCTTTTTCAAAGATTAAAAGAGTAGTTATTGCGAAACCGTGAGAAAAACAACGGAAAAGTTTTTTTTAAATTTTAGTCATCATTAAATGCCATTTAAGGAACAATAAGTGTTCCTTTAATTTTTTATAAAACTTTGACGCTTCGGGAAAAAACAACGGTTCAGCACATAAATTTTTTAATCTTGGGGGGTCGTTGGGCATGTATTGAACTAAAAAAAATCCTAAAAACATGAGTCATTATCGCAATATCTGCCAAGTTGACGTGGATTTTCCAAAACGGGGAAAAAGTCCATTTTTTTGGTCTTTTTCAAATCAATATTAAGGTTACATAAAAAAATAAAATCTCTAAAGTACCAGAAGGTACTTTTAGAGCATTTCTTCCACTTTACAAAACCTACCTTTAGCTCGCTGTGCGATCATTAGTTCATGAGATATTGATGATCTACGAAAAAAGCTCCTTTTTCCTTTAAATGCCCATATCTCAGCGACAAATGGTCGCACAGAGATGAACAAAACACCATTTTGAAGCTGAAGAACCAGGCTAAAGGGCCCCAGTATTGACAAAGCCAGAAAAAAATTTTTTGTGCCCGTGGACGACTTTGAAAACGACAAAAAATTTGAGAAAATTTCCTTCCCGCTATTCCTTAGGTTCATGCCGAGCGTGTTGCTTAAAAAAAAAAGACTGCATTGATTTTCAAACTAGAGACATGAAGCTTTAAAACGCATTTTGTTTTATTACGATTCGATCATTTTTCACAAACTTACAGCGCTTCAAAAATCAGTGAAAAAACGGTAAAATTTAACTGCTCCCTTAATTTTTTTGCTGAGTGTATAAACCTTTAAATAGAAGCAAGAAATATTAATTTCCCGTAAAACTTGATGGTAATCTTATTGGAAAAATGGAAAGATACTGTTAATGCAGTGCGAAAATAATGGAGCACCGTGCTTGTCAATTTTACTCACAATTTCTCCGAAAATGTAATTAAAAATTAAATTTTTCTTACGGCTATTCCAAAGTTCACGTATAATTTTATAATCCCTACAGGCCATCGTTATAAAATCGTAACTAGAAAATGAACAGTTGTGTAAATTTTAATGCAAAAAGTCGACAAATAATCAACCGCCTCACAACGTCAAGTAAACCCGAAAATTAATAATGATAGTTTAATTAACTCAAAGTCGCATGGGTCAATTTATAAAAATTGCTTGTCCGGCCATTGTACTTATCAAATTAACATGACAAATGGTATATTAGCTACCCAGTAAACACGTTTCTGAACAGCAATGTAACCTGGAAGTTACATGTGATTGTAACAATGTTACCCTTGTGATATGTCGAGAATGTGTAACATAGGAGTAACTTGTGATGTTGCATTTGTTATGTGCAGGTAATGTTACCGTTATGTGACATATTTTCGTTGCAGTTGCATAACAAAAGTTATGAAACCGCAACGCAATGTGCAAGTAACAATTGGGACATCACTTTCGTGACAGGAACGCAATGTTGTAGTGATGTAACGTGGCAACATAACAAATATGTTGCAAAAAGTATGTAACATGTATGTAACGACTGTAATGTAACTGCAACAATAGCCCGGTCATGTAACAGTTACGTAATGTGGTAACATTGCTAGAACGTTGCACAAATATGTAACGTTCACGTAACATGCATATCACAGTGGTTATGTAGCATTCACAACATACATCTTATGTAACTATTATATTTCGTAGTTCCGTTACAGTCATGTAACAAATGTGTTATTGCTACGTAACATGTGTATAACGATGTGATGTCCGTTAGATGGCCTACGACTCGAACGTTTCTCGCAAGCGATACGTGTCGCTAACGCATATAAGTCAGCGCAACGGTGCACCTTCATATACGCACTGGAGTGATACTCTTCGGAGGTGTCAACCGGTTGGCATCATTTGCCTAAAGCTTGTTCTACTTTTAATAGTGAACGCTCATTTTTTTCTTTCCCAAGGGTAGCGATTTAGCAACCCTTGACATTCTTTTGTGGACTTTCAGTCCACAAAAGAAAAGTCAATGTATTGTCAATATGACTACATTTTGACAATATAAGTAAACAGTAACACAGCTGTTTAATTCATGTCACATAGCACATGTTACATAGCACACCTTACATAACACGATAACTTTACTGAGTGGGGAAATAATAACTTACATGTAACTTAGAGACAACGTTACATGTATCTTTTGGTTAAATTGCTGTTACGTTGCGGTTACATCGTGCAACACACTAGCAACGTTACGAGGTCGCAACGATTATGTAACACAGGTTATATAACATATAAATGTTACTTGTTACATATCAGTTACATTACGCAACGTATGGGCAACATAACTCAATTGTAACAGTTACGTAACGCATGTTATATAACATGGTAACATTGCTGAGTGGGAAATAGTAAGTTCCACGTAAGTCACATGCAAGTTACACGTGATATTATTTGTTACATTGGGTTACATAGCCGTTACATTGCCGTAACAATACCGTGTTTACTGGGAACATTATTAAAAACGAAGATGAAGATCAATTGTGTAATGGTAAAGTACAGTTCAAGCAATGTTCGAAATTTGGTCTGGGATTTAAAATCGTAGTAGAATGTGAACGATGTGATCCGAAATATATTTTATCTTGCCAAAAAGTCGGACGAATGTATGAACTAAACCGCCGGTTCATTTTTGTTATGAGAATATTGGGCTTAGGACTCGCCGGATGCAAGAAATTCTGCGGCTTGATGGACATAAGCAGTTCAAACCAGTCTACATACGATTTTTATATTAATAAAATACATGAGTGTATTGAAACAGTTACTCAAACTCTATTCTTATCTGCTGCTCAAGAAGAAAAACAATTAACAAGTCTTGAAAACGATTTACAAGATACGACAGACGTGAGTGTTTCCGGTGACGGTACCTGGAAGGAACGTTGTGCGGCATTGATCGCTGCTTGTATCTTCAATGAACGAACATCATCTTTATTATTGATTATGCACGGTATGGATTTAAAATTAGGCCGAAACTCCCACGAATATGCCCGAATTTCGGATGAAAACCGTGTGTGCGCAGCCGAAAAAAAATCTGCGAGCGAGACTCGCGAAGCCGGAATCCGTCATCGACAGGAGCAAAAGGATACCCTGGACATTGCAACTGCTGCAGGATCTTTACTTTATGGCCCAGGAATCGACGATTCACTGTAAGTTACAAAAAACTTTTTTTTTCCACTTTTATTGTTACTCAAAACTTTAAACGCGTTTTTCTCGGAACTGTGTTTTCAAAGTCGGTTGTCAAAAGTTTTCGAAAACTACTCAACCGATCTTGATGAAATTTTACACAGGTGTTCGAGATACAATTTACTCGTGCTTGGACGAAGGATTTTTTTTTTCAATTACAACTATTAAAAAAAAAATGTTGAGCAAATTTAACCGAAATTTTCATTTTTTTGGAAAAAGGTCTGCCAAAATTCCAATTTTTACTTTTTTTTCCCTTCGTTCAAGCACGAGTTTATGGTCTTATCTAAAACACGTATTTTTGTTTTTTCATTTTAGATGATCCTGTCAGGAGTTATGCTGACAACGCGGACGCACCTTTTTTTCGAGGGGTCACCGGAAATGACGTCACAATGACGGAGTTTTAATTTTTTTTTTTTATCTCAGAAATTATTCTTTAAATGTGTATCTTTAAGACAGAAAAAAGTTTGAATTAAATAAATAATTTTTTATATAGAAAAAAAATTATTGAAAATAGGCCTTTTTTTACCCGACGAAACCTATGTAACCCCTAAATACAAGAATTCATACGAGATGCCGCTCGAAAGCCATTTCGATCGAACTCGTGAATACCATTTTTTCATTTCGTTCGAATCGATCATTCGAACATCTCGAGCGCTCGACCGAATCTCGAGCGAACTCGAGAATTGGGCCCCAGTGATGTGAAGCTGTAACGTGACCGTCGTATGACCGTAACGTGACCGTCACAAAACCGTCATGTGACCGTCACAAAACCGTCATGTGACCGTCACAAAACCGTCATGTGACAGACGCAATAATTACGCAAATGACGAAAATGACACGGACTGTCATTTTCGCCACCATTTCGACATTTCAACACCGCCGCCATTTCGAGAATCCGAGCCGAAGTTGAACTGTTGAACAGTAGAAGAATCGATGGAGGTAAATTAAGAAAAAACTATACATGTCGAAAATAAATTTAAGTTATAAGATTAACGTTCATCACTGTTTATTTTGAAGTGTGATTAAGTCATCGTTGACTAATTATAAAAAAGTTATAAAAATACGTTATGCATTCTGAAGAACGTTGATTAATATAAAAAGTGAATTTCATAAGTTTATTACCAGTATTGAGCGTGTGAACAATTGTAAATGTGTTGACAATTGTACCGTATCTGAACGCATTGTGATATTTGTGATTAAAACAAGTTTTGAAAATTTATGTGTTTCTTTATTACAATGTTGAAAAAGAAGAATGGATTTTGCAATTGACATTTTTGTCAATAAATTGAATTTTTTAAAAAATATCGTGACCGAAAAAGATGACGGAAACAATCGTGACGGTCATTTTTACATCTATATAGACATCCCTGTCGGGTTACAGTAAGGTCGCGGAAACGCAAACTCACGGGTTTGACATCAGAGCCCCCTGCAATCGGTATAACAATAAAAGCACCATAATCCATCGCAACATTTTTCATTCACACGTGCGATGGAATACACATTTTAACCGAAACACGCAAAAGCGAATCCCCGCGGCGGTGAAATGACAAATAAAATCGGAGCCTTCGGTGAATTTCGCACTGCTCCGATCTATGAATGTTCAGTTTGCGTTTTTATCCAATGCAACAATTTGCAATCACACGGAATTCCCATCGCATCCACGATCCAAGCCACTTGAAAGCGAATGCACAGAATAACCGTAAGTGGCAGTCGGTAAGACAAATTTCTGTTTATTCCATCGGTACAAGTGATTGCCGGACGATGTCGCTAAGCGTTACCTGATGATGTAGTCAGGGCCGAAATACATTTTGCAAATTACGATCCCAATGATGAAAAAAGGTCCAGTATCTTCTGTAGCGTCTCGGAGAAACAATTATATCGACAAGGATGTTTCCTCGACTGTATCTCCTCGCATTTCCTTCATTGTCATCGTCATACAGTCGAGGGAACATCCTTGTCGATATAATTGTTTTTCCGAGACGCTACAGAAGATACTGGACCTTTTTTCATCATTGGGATCGTAATTTGCAAAATGTATTTCGGCCCTGACTACATAATCAGGTAACGCTTAGCGACATCGTCCGGCAATCACTTGTACCGATGGAATAAACAGATATTTGTCTTACCGACGGCCACTTACGGTTATTCTGTGCATTCGCTTTCAAGTGACTTGGATCGTGGATGCGATGGGAATTCCGTATGATTGCAAATTGTTGCATTGGATAAAAACGCAAACTGAACATTCATAGATCGGAGCAGTGCGAAATTCACCGAAGGCTCCGATTTTATTTGTCATTTCACCGCCGCGGGGATTCGCTTTTGCGTGTTTCGGTTAAAATGTGTATTCCATCGCACGTGTGAATGAAAAATGTTGCGATGGATTATCGTGTTTTTATTGTCATACCGATTGCAGGGGGCTCTGATGTCAAACCCGTGAGTTTGCGTTTCCGCGACCTTACTGTAACCCATCCCTGTCATGCTGGTCATGTTAAGTGACGAAAATAAAAGTAACCGTCATTTTAACATAGAAAATTATGTGAAATTAAAATGACGTCACGTGACGGTCACGCGACGGTCAGGTGACGCCTTATTGACGTGAACTCGAAATTACGGTCATTTCCCATTACTATCCGGGATTCGTTGCCGTTTTAGCTACGGGATTAGCGCAATAGAACCGGGAACTTTTGAATTGATGAACACACTATTTGAGTGATCATCACAGTGTGACATTTTCAAAAAATCGTTTTTATTCTGCATTATGGGATAGTATACACTGTTATAAACATACTCTCAAATTTTTTAATCGAAGTCGAATTATCTCGAATGGACCTGGCATCGCCGATTGATGGTAAGTAAACGATTTATATGAAAAGATCTCACTTCAAACGCGTTTATCTCGAAATGGTGTTTTTCACAACGGTGTCCACTCTCAAGGGAAGTGTTTTCAATCTATCTATTTCAAATTTGGACAGAACGTTCTTCTCGTCATTCTCTATTGTCCTATGGAATCTTTCTTGTTGTTGTAATTTTCCTATTTTGTACGAGAAACTGTAAAAAAAAGGCTAAATTCGACACGTTTTGTTCAAGCAACCGTCATATTATCAAATTAAAAAAGCCTCCATAGGACGATAGCGGCTTTCCGCTATCTTAATTAATAATCTTTTGAATAATAATCTTTTGATTAATAATCTTTTTGAAAGTTTTAGTTCAAATCAGGATTAAGGCTGCAAACCAGGACACCATGCAGGACCTTTTTTTTTAGCCGGACTTTTCACAAATGTATAACAACATTGCACAATAAATAAATCAACTTACAAAAAATCATTTTGTACTCTTCATTAGTGCCTTGATTTGTAAAAAAACCAGACCGATTAGTTTCTCCTAAAAATAAAAAAAATCGCGAAAATCAGTGATTTTTCGATGGGGCACACTGTGATGATCCCTTAAGTGAAACTTAGAGGTTTTAATTTTGCTTCGAATAGGAGTCACAAAAAACAAGGCTTGCGTACGCATGTTGACCAGGCCCGCGCGTACGCGCAGACCGGCCCAGCATGGCTCTTGAGTTTTATTGCAGGGACTTCCTCTTGCCTTTAATACGTTCCTACTTGGCTTATGAATAGGCTGTAAATACAAAAGAAACGAAACACATACGTGGGTACCAATTTTGCAAAATGCTTGAACTTAGGCTGTACGCGCGTTTAATAATCCATGGTTTGGAGCGAAGGTACAAGGAAGAAGAGAGATCGGCGAATCGTATATACGCGCCGAACTCGCGGGTCGGCATTATAGCGCGAGTTCTATCTTGCCGGCGGCTGGAAGAAGGTGATCGCGGTGCTCGCCCAATGCGTTTCATCACAGTGTGACCGTACGGTTGCTTGAGCATCGAACGGACAGTCGATAGTCGAACCCGCGAATCCCGCGAAACGTGGATTAATTCAAACGTAGATGCTGAAGATTGAAAAGTGTAGATATTTTAAAGATAGAAATGTTCCATATTAAATTCAGTCATATTCTGATTTCAAACCCTTCGACGTTCCCGCGCCTCCGAGCCGAACACTTCAGTGTTTCAAGGTCGAAACGTTCCTTCGCGCAATCTTGCATGCAAAAAGTACCCTACATAAAGTTAGCCAGAAGTTTGCATAAATTTAATTTTCAATTAGTACTATCGATTGGTGGTCGATTGGTAGTCGATTGGTGGTCATTGGTGCCCGAATTAGAACATTTGGTGGTCAGCCGTTCTTTTTTAATTAATTAATCAAAATTAGCCCGTGAAGTTAGCCGATTTTTTTTTTACGAATTTGATTCAGTAGGTGACTAATCGATGCGTAATCGTTTCGTGGTCACGAATATCATAATTAATACATTTGGTGGCCTCTAGTTTCCGCAAAAAGCTCAAATCTTGAACTTCCGTTAGTCCGGACTGGACACAGTGGTATGGACTAGCGTTTATGGTCGATAAAACAGATAATTTGTAATCGATTTTGCTGTACAAGGCCTTAATCGAAACGGAAACTCTCGGTAATCATTGCCACTTGAATCAAAACATTTGGTGGCCCTTTATTGACGTACACGGTACGTTAAATCGTACCCGTGCATTGAGACCAGCAGCGCAGCGACTGGGATTAGTTGAGAATGGGTACAACGGTATACCAATAAGCACGTTCTGCGTAAAAAAACGGATAATTCTTAACCGATTTTGCTGAACAAGGTCTTCATCGAAGCGGAAACTCTCGCTAATCATTGCTACTTGAATCAAAACATTTGGTGGTCCTTCATTAATGTACACGCAATAATTATTTGAACCTGCGCATTCAGGTCCTCACCGGCGGCTGGGATTGGCTGAAAATGGATACAGCGGTATACCACGCACGTTCTGCCTGATAAAACGGATAATCTTAATCGATTTTGCTGAACAAGGTCTTAATCGATGCGGAAACTATCGCTAATCATTGGTACCCCAATCAAAACATTTGGTGGTCCTTCATTAACGTACACGCTATAATTAATTGAACCCGCGCAGTCAGGTCCTCACCGGCGGCTGGGAATGGCTGAAAATGCATACAGCGGTATACCACGCACGTTGTGCCTGATAAAACGAATAATTCTTAACCGATTTTACAGAATAAGGTCTTAACCGATGCGGGAACTTTCGCTAATCATTGCTACCCCAATCAAAAGATTTGGTGCCCTAGCGGACCCGAGTGACCGTCACTTTATGGTTTTTTGACGGTCACTTACAGGTTACTGTCATTCTGAGGTTCTGTTTTGGTAACTTTTTGGTTGTTTTAGCGTAAAAGAACCGTAAAAGAACACCAAAATGTCCACTTAGCGACCGTCGCCATGGAACAAAAAGTAACCCGACAGCAACTGCAAAACGACCGGTGATTGCAACGAAAAACGAACCTCAAAGTAACGTAGAAGTAACCGACAGTTCGTTAAAAGTTGTTTTTCGGTTATTTAAAGGTTTATGGTTCTCATGGTTCAGTTATTTATAAAGTTTTCAAAGTAACCGAGATGATTCCGCGTTATTTGACCAAATTGTAACCCCGAACGAACCACGGTCTGGGGCTCAATTCTCGAGTTTGTAATGTTCCGGATTCCGGTAATTTATAATTAATGTTTTATTCGTACGCGAGATGGCACGAAGGAACGTTTCGCCCGTGGAACACTGAAGTGTTCGGCTCGGAGGCGCGGGAATGTCGAGGGAATTTGAAATAAAGATTAAACTGAATTTAATGTCGAAAGCAAAAGTAATTGTTTGTTATATATATTGAAAATTCCGTAGTACACAAGTACAAGAGGAGGAACGAGTGCTCCGTACAACAGTTGAAGATATTCTGCCTAATGTTTAGAAGTTGAGTTTCAGCGAGATCTCCGATGCGTCGGTGGATAGGGGTGGTTCATCCCTCCGGGGTGAACGCTGGCCAATCGTTGGTCGTCGTAGTGGCGTCGGTTCTCCTTCTCCAAGGGTTGTTGGCCACTCCCGTCTCCCTGGTCGAAGCGGGAAAAGCGCGTCCGTCCGGCTTGGCGCGCTCGGCGTCGATCGGCGGATCGACGCCGACCGAAGCCTGTTGGTCACCACATGTTGCCCACTTGAGTTGCGACTTTTCGGGCAAAAGTCACGTACACTCTTCGTTGGTGGTGCGTCTGTTGTTTGTCAAGTTGAAGACTCCTTGAATTGTCTTCATCCGGTGGTCCGCGAGTCTCGATGAGTTTCTCCAGCGTCATAAAAGAGAGGGCCCTTCTCTCTGCGCACCCTACGTTCTCGTGTGACCATTTCTATCTTTAAAATATCTACTCGTTTTCTATCCTCAGCATCTATGTTTGAATTAATCCACGTTTCGCGCGATTCGCGGGGTTCGCGGGATCGACTATCGACTGTTCGTTCGATGTAAAGGCAACCGTACATCACACCTCCCCCCTTATACAAAAGGTGTTGACAATGGCTACAGCTTTTACGAATTTTATTTTTTTTATTTTTTTTTATATATATATATATATATTTTTTTTTATTAGCTGATTTAGACTACCACATCTATTCCTAAATTCTTTCTAAATTGTTTGATAACTCCAACATCTCTGACGAGTGGGATTTTAGGTGAGTAAACTCTCCTAACTTTGTGAGGGTATTATTTTTACTTTATCAGGGCGCTTAGTTTGTTCTAAGCTAAAATCTTAATCATTACTATTCAAATCGAGTGATCTGATAGTGATTCGGGGCGTATTTAACGGGGATAAAGAGGATCAAGTGATCTTTTCTCATAGTGAGCGGATCGTTTGTATACGTAGAACAGGAAGCGGGTAGGATCGGTACTGTACGTTCGTTTACTTTTTTCTCTAGATTTTTACTCTACAAGGTCGCTACGGACAATCGTATCCTTTCTTTTTCGCCGTTCTCACAGCCGTCGCGCCCCCGATGATAGGGAAACACGCCTATCACCGGTAAGCCTTCCATTGGCCCTGGGGGTGCCAGCAACACAATGGGAATCCAAGAGGGGAATCACAACCTCGTCCTTTTGCTGTTTGACTCGTAATGATAGGGATACACGCCTATCACCCGCCAGTCCTTCTGTTGGTCCGGTGGGGTTCCGCGACACAACAGGAATACTCCGATCTGGGGGAGGGAAACTGCAACTCCCGCCAGCAGGATACGACGGTCCGGGTTCTATCCCTGAACTCCCCTGAAGCGGCGGTACGCACCTACATATCGGTGTTACGCAGTCGTCGTTCAACCAACAGGGGAGCGCCCTCCCGCACTGAGTTTTACCTCGTGACACGGGAGGCGTCTCGTCTTAGTTAATCGTTTCGTAAGCGTCGCTGTCACTGTCAGTGTCTGAGATTATTAATTTAATCTCGTGATCAATTTCCATAAAAGAGTCAAACCTGTCACCGACCTTTTCAATGAATTCGATTTCTCTAATAATTTCGCCCCAGGCAAGGAGGCAAGAACTCACAAATTTTATTTTTTATTTTTTATTTTTTATTTTTTTAATCAAAATCATTTCACTCAGGATCTTTGCTCACTTCGAAATCTACAACCCGTGTTTTGTCTGCGCAGACGAGCACTTGTTCCAGGTTTCTCGAGCGTAATCCTTCCTTTCCAGCCTTCTTCTGTCAGGGTTCGTTGGGAACGGGATCGCGCGAAAGCGCGTCAGCGTTGGAATTGATTCTACCAGGTTTGTAAGTCATCTCAGCCAACCCAGGGGCCGATTATCAGTGACCAGGGTGAATTTGTGGCTGTAGAAGTAGGGTCGGAGGTAGATTACGGCAAATTGTCCCGATTAATTATCCGTGACCGGAGCTTGTAGTGCTCTTCTTCGCTTATGGCGAGATCGATGGCGCTACAGAGATCCTGCGGGTTTTTCTGCCTAATTTGGGCTTCGATCGTACTGTCGAGACCTGTGATAAAACAATTTCGCGCATTGACTCTGGCCCTAATTTTCATAATGTACCTAGTTTCCGGCGTACATTCGCGGTCTACGGCTTCTAAAAGTTCGTCTAAAAGCTCGTTTATACGGATCCCGTACTGGATAGCGGACTCTCCTTTCTGTTGGTGGACGTTCGAGAGGGAGGTTTGCAAAGCGTCAAGCCCGTTTCTAGGGACGAAAACCCTTTCCAAATCGCCTAGAAGATCGTCTAGGTCGTAGCTGCCTCTGCGTCGGCGCAGATAGCCTTTTGCCTCGCCAACAATTTTCTTTTCAATTATTTTAATTAAAAACTCTCTCTCCGTGGGTCTGACCGATTTCCACACGTCTCTACAATCTTTTGCAAATTTCCAGATGGGGCTTGTTTTGCCATCGAACGTCGGAAGGATATCCGATGCTAATTTCAAAGAAATACAGCATTCAGCCAAATCTGTGCTATGATTACTCGAGGTGGGCGGCTAGTTATCAAGGGATTGTGAGTTATAGGTCCGTGTATGGGCGAATTGGTGCCGAAGGTTTGGTGGTCTTACGAACGGGTGGTCTATTGCATCTGGTAATTCTACGTACGGCACGAGTTCTCTTATTTCGTTACCACGGCCTAACCCACGATTTTCGAACTCCAAAAAAGAGGGTAACACGTTTACTATCTCTTGTTCTATCGCCCACGAGCTTGTCGAGAAACTACGGTTACTCATTCTACCCGATTCTATGCGATTTAATAAAACAATTCACGAACCTATTCTCCTAAAAATTCCCTAATGGTCACAGCGAGAAATGTAGATTTGCGACTTACTCGGCGATTTTTCCTCAGTCCGTGATTGTTGTTCGATGCTGGCTTCCTGTCTGAGGCTGTTTCTGCAGCTTGGTCTTCTCCGCTGATTTTCCGCGATGTCCGAGAAGGGTGAGTTGCCTGTGATTTCAGGGATTTGCGAGCACGGCCGCTGACAATCACTTCCTCCGGCATTCGCCCTCTGCTCCTGGGGAAACCGTGCAAAAACCCAGGAGGGAGAGAATGGCACTCACGATGAACACTCACTGCTACAGTCTTTTTCACGATAACTCACGATAATTAACTGTCCATTGTCTCTTATAAGTCTTTTTCACTCAAAATATTTTACGAATTTTCCGCGCACTCACGAGCTGGCGAATCCCACCAAGCTGTCACCACTGTAATGTTCCGGATTCCGGTAATTTTTAATTAATGTTTTATTCGTACGCGAGATGGCACGAAGGAACGTTTCGCCCGTGGAACACTGAAGTGTTCGGCTCGGAGGCGCGGGAATGTCGAGGGAATTTGAAATAAAGATTAAACTGAATTTAATGTCGAAAGCAAAAGTAATTGTTTGTTATATATATTGAAAATTCCGTAGTACACAAGTACAAGAGGAGGAACGAGTGCTCCGTACAACAGTTGAAGATATTCTGCCTAATGTTTAGAAGTTGAGTTTCAGCGAGATCTCCGATGCGTCGGTGGATGGGGGTGGTTCATCCCTCCGGGGTGAACGCTGGCCAATCGTTGGTCGTCGTAGTGGCGTCGGTTCTCCTTCTCCAAGGGTTGTTGGCCACTCCCGTCTCCCTGGTCGAAGCGGGAAAAGCGCGTCCGTCCGGCTTGGCGCGCTCGGCGTCGATCGGCGGATCGACGCCGACCGAAGCCTGTTGGTCACCACATGTTGCCCACTTGAGTTGCGACTTTTCGGGCAAAAGTCACGTACACTCTTCGTTGGTGGTGCGTCTGTTGTTTGTCAAGTTGAAGACTCCTTGAATTGTCTTCATCCGGTGGTCCGCGAGTCTCGATGAGTTTCTCCAGCGTCATAAAAGAGAGGGCCCTTCTCTCTGCGCACCCTACGTTCTCGTGTGACCATTTCTATCTTTAAAATATCTACTCGTTTTCTATCCTCAGCATCTATGTTTGAATTAATCCACGTTTCGCGCGATTCGCGGGGTTCGCGGGATCGACTATCGACTGTTCGTTCGATGTAAAGGCAACCGTACATCACAAGTTCGTTCGAGCTCGGTTTCATTCGAGATTCCCTAGATTGTCGAACGAAACGGCTGGACCGCCATTCTTGAAATCTCACCGAGATCTCACGCTCGAGATTTTTCGAATGTAAAGCACGAGTGGTCTGTAGCACTCGAGATTCGAATCTCGAAGGAAAGAACGCAGTAAAACGTGAAAATTTTACAGTTTGAGGTTATATTTGTGTTGTTATGTAGAGGAGATTGGCGTCGGTACGCTACCGCGTCTCTTGACGTGTTAACCCTCGTGGAATATTTATATTCAATCAGAAACAGTGTACATAAAAGAACGGTATGTATTCATTTTGTTAATAATTCGTAATATAGCAGTAAAGCTGAGCTCAAATTAAGAGAGTATATAACAATAACATAATAATCCACAATATCGTATCCTATGTTGACGTACTTTCGCGTTTGTCTGTTACAGACAATCGTAATGAATAATAACAATTTATTCATGTGCGACATGATTAATGACGCCCTACTACAAAATGAACGAGGTGATAGAATCCTTCATGAGGGATTGGATCCTTTCCAGTTGTCAGATCGACAGTTTGTTAAGTTGTTTCGTTTAAACAAACAAACAACAAACGTACTAATCGATATGATGAATCAACATATACCTGATGCAACTCGGGCATCAGCATTAGATGTAATCACAAAGGTAATTTTGCCTGGTGTCCGATATTAATTTTCTCTGTATTTAAATAATTTGTTTCTTTCAATTTGTAGACACTGGTAGCCCTCAAATTCTTCAGCACTGGAAGTTATCAACCCGATGTTGGGCATAATAAATATATTGCAGTAAGCCAGTCGTCCGTAAGCAGAAGCATAAAAGAGGTCGTCAATGTTTTGAACAGACGAGATATTATGGATCGATGGATTCGGTTTCCTCGCAACTTACAAGAAATGCACCAAATTCGTGACAGGTAAGAAATACATTTTATGAAAATAAATTAACTAATCTAGTTCACTGCTATATACGATACAAATCTCAATTTATTATAGGTTTTGGGAGAAATACCATTTTCCAAACATTGTGGGGTGCATTGACTGCACTCACGTGGCTATATTTCCACCTTCTGGAAACAATCCAGATTATCCAGAGCATATATATGTTAATAGAAAAGGATATCATTCTATTAATGTTCAGCTGGTATATTCAAAATATTTAATTGCATTGCACATTCTGCGCAAAAAGATCATAGAGGTGGCTCATCTTTTTATCCAAAACAAACGAATTCATGAAGTGTATTATTTACAGATTTGCGATGCTGACTACAGGATCATTAATGTCAATGCCAGATATCCGGGAAGTACACATGACAGTTTCGTCTGGAATCATTGTCGCGTGTTCCCCATCATGCGAGAAAATTATCAAAGGAACCAAAAATTGTTTCTGATAGGTATGAAATTTAGTAAGCTACTTATTATGTATAAGTTAGTATGTTATGGAAAAATGCATAAATCGTTTGAAATTGTTGTTTTATAGGTGACTCCGGTTACGCATTGAGGCCGTGGTTAATGACACCAGTACTGCGCGCACTTGAAGGATCACCAGAGGAATATTTCAGCAAACGATTAACGACAGTTAGATCACTCATTGAAAGAGTAAATGGAATCTTAAAAATGAGGTTCCGATGTTTGTTGAAACACAGAGTTCTCCATCTAAGCCCGCAGTATTCGTCAGAGATAATAAATGCGTGTTGTGTATTACATAACATGTGCATTGCATACAATGTCCCGGAGCCTGAAGCTGAAGAGCAAGATGCTCACATCGATTTTGGGCTCGGAGGTCCTGAAGATAACGTGCAAGAAAATGTCCAGAATAATCTAGAACTTCTGGCCGGGAGACAAATACGGAACAGAATTGTTCAATATTTATGGGATCGCCGACGTCTGCGGTTGTAAGGTTCGCATCACACACTTTAAAAATAGCAAGAGTTATATTTTATACGTTTCTTAGTAATATGTTACATATTGTTTCATATTATAAAAAAATTGCATTTTGTGTCATCTTCATGTGTATATAACACATTTTTGAAATTAGTTCATTTTTTGGTTAGATAGTTCGCTATTTGTGCCAGAGCATCGGACTGTTTTTTTGCAGCTTCAGCTTGCATTTTCGCAGCATCAGCCTGCTGTTTCATAATATTCACTTGTTGTTGTAAAAGATTTATCTTTCGTTCGTAATATTTTTCTCGATTGGCACAATCACGAATAGAGCTTTCTGACATCGCGCTCCCGATGAGTAAAGATTGTTCAACTCTGGCTGCTGATGATGAAAGACGTCTTCTTCTCTTTGGAATTTCAACAGGCGACATTCCGACATCAACGCAGCGCTTCTCTCCGGATTGCTGAATCATAGAGGAGCTTGGGTTTTTCGCCGAAGCATTCATACACTGCTCACCCAACTTTTCTGATGTTTCTTGCTTAAGCGCCTTGGAAACAACAATAACGTCTTCATCCAGGAATTCCAGTTTCGCAGTGTTCCCAAAATCCTGTAACACGACAAACATATTGTAAAGGTAATGTTATTTAATCTATTGCGCACATTTTACATAATTTGATCGTATTGTTAAACTCACGAATTCAATTTCCATTTCAGGAACGTTGCTGTGCCCTGTGATGCTCCCTTGTGGTACGTGAGCTATCACAGACTCGTCGAATTCAGAAAGGATTTCTTTGCACGGTGGTCCTCCTCCAGTTTGTAACCGATAACGTCCGATGTCGGCAGCTTTCTTTTTCGCGTTGGACCTCATGTCTTGGTAACACTGAATAGTTAAGTATAGATCATTCCACTGTATTTCACACCAAAAAACCCGACCACCTCCAATCTTCTCCTAATTTTCTATATCGTTGACCATGTCAAACGAAGCATCTTTCAATTTAAAAAAAATGTATTGGGATATTTGTTCGAACCATAGTATAAAACATGACAAAATGAAAAAAGATTTAACGTCAAGTGAAAAATTCATATCGACAAAAACAACGAGGCCAATATTTTCGTAATTGAACACAGTTTACCATAAAAATATTCCATTTAAAAAAAAATTATATTTCATTTACGCCATTTACCTAAAAAAAGTATCATTTCACTAATTTGAACCCCTTCGATTTCAATATAACAGATCACGAAAATACTACATTCAATGCCAAACACTTTAAGGCGACATGAAACATCCACGTTGAGCCCAGTCGGTATACATAACTGTAATTAACGGTTTTGACGGACATGTGTAATTACAGCTAAAAGAAGAAATTCATTCCCTGTGGATTTCACCGGTGCAGGGAATGAATTTATTCTTTTAGCTGTAAATGCAAATATGCGTAAAAAACGTTCATTACAGTTTTTGTTGCCGCAGTCGGTATTTCACATGCCCTTAAGCACAAACCCAAGATGGAGAAATTAAATCTATTTTTTTTACGGTTTTTTTGTGATCGAATTTTTTTTTTCGCTCGCGAAAAAAATTACAAAAACATTGGCCTAGTTATTCTTGTCGATGGTTTTTTGACTTAACGTTAGTTTTTTTTTCATTTGTTCATGTTTTATTCTATGGATCAGACAAATATCCCAATAAAATTCTAAAAAAATCATAGATGCTTCGTTTGATATGGTCAACGATATAAAAAAATTAGGAGGAGATTGGAGGTGGTCGGGTTTTTTAGTGTGTGAAATACCGTGAAATGACCCATATACAATTAATACCTCGAGTAGCAATCATAATTGTAAATTTGGCAATCATGAAAGCATAGACATGATATTCGATTTCATTTAATAGAATAATAAAGGTTTATACATTGATAATTCTATAATAAATTGTAAAATTTATCTTTATGTCTGAGTGCCAAAAATAAAAGTTTGTCGTATGTAAAAAACAGTTGTAATATACAAATACTTACTTTACGCCATTTGGTCCAGGTTTTCACTGCTCCTTGTACTTTATTTAATTCGTTGCTGATCGTAATCCATAGTTGCTGCGAATCTTTTTTTGTAAATTCACTTGTAAATTTTCCGGAAATCAATTTTGGATTGCTATTTACTAAAGCAATGAGGCGTTGTTTCTGCTCTTCACTAATGTAACTTCCTGTTGTACTTTCCATGTCCATATTGCACACACAAAAGTGAAGTGTTCACAAGTTCGCAGACGAAACAGAAATGCCATCGCTTTTTCGTTTTCACGCGACTACTCGTTTCTAAACCGTTACATTAAAGAAAGGGTCGTGACAACATGTGTTTTTCCTAAGCCAGTATTGAAACTCTACGTACGGAAACTCTGTTATAAAACTATTCTTGATATAAATATTCAGGGGTTCAGGTACTGGCAATAAAACAGCCGGCGCGCTTACGGTGTGCAGAACAGCATGTCTGCATGTCACGTGTCACGGGTATTGGTAAACGTCCCGTCGAACCCTTGACAGATTTTTTCATTTGAAAACATAAACTTTTTCATGTTTATGTTTTTATTTATAAATTAATACATTTATAAATTAATGGAGATAAAATATTTGTTTTCAAAATTGTACAAATGACATTTTCATTTCAATAATTGTTTAACACTAGGCATGACACATACACAAAAATACAATACATTTGTAATGTATTATAATCCTTCCCTATTTTGTGTATGTACAAATCTTAAGCACCGAATTTTTATGTACTTAAGTTATGCATGAAATAATAAATTAAAAATGGACTCAATGAAAATAATCTATAGATTCAATGAAAAATCGTAAATAACGTACAATTGTAGTATACAATTATTTTTTAATATCATGCATAAAAAATGTGAGTGACTTTGAAGACAAAAACGTGAATAATACTGGAGCGCCTACCTCAAAATCAATAGTTAATATACTTCATACGGTTCTATTATTTTAAAAACGGCGCGTTTTTTAAAACAGCTATCTTTCTATTAGGCTAGGCTGCTCATTGGCTTATTAGTGAACACAGCGACTTGGCAATGCCGCATGCAAGTTTCATACGAGATGCCGCTCGAAAGTCATTTCGATCGAACTCGAGAATACCATTTTTTCGTTTCGTTCGAGTCGATCATTCGAACATCTCGAGCGCTCGACCGAATCTCGAGCGAACTCGAGAATTGGGCCCCTGATCGTTCAACTACGGTCATTTAGCGATTATCTGGGGGTTCCTAAGCTACGCCTGCGTTATCCCATCCAATAGAAGATACTTTTAGATTGAATGGTCGCAAGACGACTCAGTGGACACGTCAAGTCAGGGTCCGTTTCGGGTTACTATTAGGTCGAATAACGCTAAAGTTTCTTAGTGACCGGAGAGTAACTGAAAATTGACCCCCGTTGACCGTTGGCACAATGGGCCGGTTTGGTTTAATATTAGGTCGAATAATACAGCACAGAACCTTCGATTCCGTGGAGTAACCGCAAAGCGACCCTAGTTGCTGGTTTCACTTTGTAGTTACTTGATGGTCAATACGCTGCTTCCGCATTACTCAACCTAATGGTAACCGCAAATGAACGATGGTGAGAACGTTCAATTCGGGTTACTTTGCGGTTACCCGACGGTCAATAAGTTTCTTCCGCGTTACTCGATCTAATGGTAACGCTAAATGAACCATGGGAAGAACTGACACTGGGGTCATTTTGTGGTTACTTGACAGTTTCCAAGTAACTTCTGCGTTACTCGTCCCAACAGTAACCGCAAACGAACCATGGTGAGAACGTTCAAGTAGGGTCACGTTGCGGTTATCCGACGGTCAATAAGTTGCTTCCGCGTTACTTGACCTAATGGTAACGCTAGAAGAACTATGGGGAGAAAGTTTAACTGGAGTCACTTTGTAGTTACCCAACGGTCAATAAGCAATTTTCGCGTTACTTTGGTGTTATTTTTTGTTCCATAGCGACCGGTCACTTTTTGGTTATTTTGCGGTTCTTCCGATCCACTAGGGTGGTCCTTCATTAATTCCGGTGTACCCATTTTCAGCTATTCTCCGCCGGCGGTCAGGAACTCAATGTGCGAGAACAATTTATTATACGGTGTACGTTAATGAAGGACCACTAAATGTGTTGATTGGGGTACCAATGATTAGCGAGAGTTTCCGTATCGATTAAGACCTGGGGCCCTATTCTCGAGTTTTATCGTATGCGATATTTTGTGAAAGTTACTAGATTATCGCATACTTCGTCAAAACTGTATTCTCGAACAATGATAAGTCGGTCGCATACGAGAATTATCGAATGCTTCGTATCGAGTGGGTTGTCGCATGTGATATCTACATCTCGTATACGTTTTTCAGTAACATCTTTGCTTGCGGCCATTTAGATTGTTTACAAAGTTTGTTTTTCATTATCGTAAGTACTAAATATATCACTAAAAAATAGTAAATTATTGATTTATACTAGCATTGATCGACGGCTTATTTCGATCGAGGTTGAAATGGGGTGGAATGCCCCGTATTCTACAGGTGGGACATGAAAACAAACAATTGATTTATTTAAACAAGTCTAACATTTTTTAATGCAGTGAGCGACCTCTAGCATTTCAAAATTTCGTGTAGTTTTTTTACATGAAATATAATTTTTGTGAGAGATGTATGAAAAATTCACTTGTAAGGAATTTACTTGTAAAAATCGATTTTTGTTTTTTATTTTTTGACGTCCTTGACCGACGTCTACATATTTTTCGACCGTTGGCGGGTTTCGCGACATTCTTTTTAGACAAATAAAAAAATTTGAGGTCAGACCATAAAAAATAAATCAACATAAAAAATAAAGCTCAACATATTATCGACCTCACATGTATGCATTTTTTTTACATATTTCACGTTTCTGAATTTTTACAACATTCTGCAGTTTGGTGGCCAACGTGATCGCCACTTTCAGCCCCCTAGTATTATTGATATTTAAATAGTCTTAATATACAATTTAAAAAAAAAACCTTTCTCCACTTTGCCCACGACTTCGTGGCACCTGGAACACTATTCAGTATTTTGCTCCATCGACAGCATCTGCGAATCTTTGAGGGTGAAATCGGACGAAAACTTCGCCGATATCAACTTCGGGTGAGCTTCCACAAAATCCATCAGAACAGTTTTTTGTTCCTGAGTAATGTATGTATCACGTTTATTTTTCGCAGAGTCCGGCGAAAAAAAAATTATTTGGTTTTGCGAACTCATTTTTAGACTACACTCAAAACGATGTGTGGACGGAACGACTGCTGACTAACAACTGAGAGAAAATAATGCAGAATCGAAAACTTGAATCCTTCACACCCGCCGTTCTTGAATCCGCGCATACCTGAAGAAAACCCCTTAGTAGCCATCCTGCAATAAAACATTTGACCGCCAGAAATGGACTCACGGACTTTAGCAGCAGTAAGCAGCAGCATCTGGTCACCATGAGACTTTTCCATTTTCAGGCAAACCCTCTTTCTGCAAAGGTTTTTTTGAATGCACTATCTTTGGTTTTTACATATATTGTGCATGAATATATGTTTCTAGAAAATTAATGGTTTTGCTTCATCAAAAAGCTTTCGTGTATGCGCGTACATAGTACGTGACTGTACATTAGGGTGGTCCTTAAAAGGAGTATTTTTAAATTTTGATCTTGCCGCCCCCCAGATCGGTTCGAAATAAAAATAAAAAAATCCTGAATTTTTTCAGATTTTTTTCTACCACATTTAACCCTCCCCCACGGGGATTGAAGTTTTCCATTCAAAATACATGGGACTTTTCGGTCTTCGCAGTCAATATTTTATTGCGGGACTATACGTCGATCGAAAAATCTGAAATTTACACAAATTACGCTATAAATATTTTACTATAAGGGGAAAAATCACCAACCCCTATCCTCAAACTTGGGAGGGCGGAGGGTTGACAATGTCAGGCCAAAAAGATATATGGATTTTGCAGTAAAAAAAAAGTGTTAAATGTGGTCTACTTTTCATAACAGGGCTCTGTAAAGAAAAACCTTAGGTCCAAATATACAAAATAGTAGAAAAGATGACATTTTTTGTTACGTTTTTCTATATTTTTATTTTAAAAAAAAATGCTACTTCGATAATTACAATTCGTTATTTAAATTTCGATAATCGTGTTACATATTATTAAGGAGGGTCTCTTTTTTTGCGTCTGGGGGATTCTTCCGATATTCACTGACGATTTGTAGAACACCTCGAAATACGTATTATGCAGCATTGGCGGCACCAGTGGCGGCCTTTGTAACTAAATAACTAGCGACAGTTATAGTTTTAGTCAAACACTAGCCTTATCTGACAGAATGAACCAACCGAATTTTAACGTGAATTATTTCAACCGTTGAGAAGTCATACAAAAATTCGTGTTATGTTTCAAAATGCAATATATTGATAAATCACTTTTTACTGCTGTTAAGGTAGATTCGGTAAAAAATCACATTCTTTTCAAAAGAGATATTTAATTCATCTAAAATTAATCATTTTAATAATTAATAATAATAATTTTATTGAATAATCAATTTTAAAAATTATCAAAGGTTGTTAATTTTTTCCCGTATGGTGTTACATGTATAGAGTAATTTGTGTAAGTTTCAAACTTTTTAACAAAGAAATAGTCGCATGGTAAAATATTGATTGCTTAAAACCGATAAACACATTGAAAAACTTCAACTCGTTATTTTCAGAAGCGAAAATCTATATAATATATATACAATATTTGTAGGTAGGGGGTTGGTGATTTTTTCCCTTATAGTAATATGTTTATAGCGTAATTTGTGTAAATTTCAGATTTTTCGATTGGCGTATAGTCCCGCAATAAAATATTGACTGCGAAGACCGAAAAGTCCCATGTATTTTAAATGGAAAACTTCATTCCCCGTGGGGGAGGGTTCAATGTGGTAGAAAAAATCTGAAAAAATTTGAGGATTTTTTTATTTTTATTTCGAACCGATCTGGGGGGCGGCAAGATCAAAATTTAAAAATACCCCTTTTAAGGACCACCCTAATGCACAATACATGTACAAACCAAAGATATTGCATTCAACAAATCTTCGCGGAAAAAGTTGCCTGAAAATGGAAAAGTCTCATGGTGACCAGATGCTTTACTGCTGCTAAAGTCCGTGAGTCAATCTCTGGCGATCAAATGTTTTATTGCAGGAATTGCCACTAAGGGGTTTTCTTCAGGTATGCGCGGATTCAAGAACGGCGGGAGTGAAGGATTCAAGTTTTCTATTCTTCATTATTTTCTCTCAATTGTTAGTCAGCAGTCGTTCCGTCCACACATCGTTTTGAGTGTAGTCTAAAAATGAGTTCGCAAAACCAAATAATTTTTGTTTCGACGGACTCTGCGAAAAACAAACGTGATACATACATTACTCAGGAACAAAAAACTATTCTGGTGGATTTTGTGGAAGCTCACCCGAAGTTGATATCGGCGAAGTTTTCGTCCGATTTCACCCTCAAAGATTCGCAGATGCTGTCGATGGAGCAAAATACTGAATAGTGTTCCAGGTGCCACGAAGTCGTGGGCAAAGTGGAGAAGGGTTTGTTTTTTAATTGTATATTAAGACTATTTAAATATCAATAATACTAGGGGGCTGAAAGTGGCGATCACGTTGGCTCCCAAACTGCAGAATGTTGTAAAAATTCAGAAACGTGAAAAATGTAAAAAATGCATACATATGAGGTCGATAATATGTTGAGCTTTATTTTTTATGTTGATTTATTTCTTATGATCTGACCTCAAATTTTTTTATTTGCCTAAAAAGAATGTCGCGAAACCCGCCAACGATCGAAAAATATGTAGAGGTCGGTCAAGGACGTCAAAAAATAAAAATCACAAAAAATCGATTTTTACAAGTAAATTCCTTACAAGTAAATTTTTCATACTTCTCACCCAAAAATTATATTTTATGTAAAAAAACTACACGAAATTGTGAAATGCTAGAGGTCGCTCATTGCATTAAAAAATGTTAGACTTGTTTAAATAAATCAATTGTTTGTTTTCATGTCCCACCTGTAGAATACGGGGCATTCCACCCCATTTCAACCTCGATCGAAATAAGCCGTCGATCAATGCTAGTATAAATCAA
Source organism: Pimpla rufipes (assembly GCA_963932165.1). Lineage (NCBI taxonomy): Eukaryota > Metazoa > Arthropoda > Insecta > Hymenoptera > Ichneumonidae > Pimpla > Pimpla rufipes. Next base: position 9,186,507 of record OZ010630.1, read on the forward strand.
TAATTTACTATTTTTTAGTGATATATTTAGTACTTACGATAATGAAAAACAAACTTTGTAAACAATCTACATGGCCGCAAGCAAAGATGTTACTGAAAAACGTATACGAGATGTAGATATCACATGCGACAACCCACTCGATACGAAGCATTCGATAATTATCGTATGCGACCGACTTATCATCGTTCGAGAATACATCTTTGACGAAGCATGCGATAATCTAGTAACTTTCACAAAATATCGCATACGATAAAACTCGAGAATAGGGCCCCAGCCGTTTCGTTCGACAATCTAGGGAATCTCGAATGAAACCGAGCTCGACCGAACTCGAGAATTGAGCCCCATATTCAGCAAAAACGATTAAGAATCATCTGTTTTATCGACCATAAACGCTAGTCCGTATTACGGTATCTAGTCCGGACTACCGGACGTTCAAGATTTTAGGTTTTTGCGAAAACTAGAGGCCACCAAATGTTTTAATTATGATATTCTTGACCACCAAACGGTTACGCAACGATTAGTCACCTACTGAATCAAATTCGTAAAAAAAAAATCGGCTAACTTCACGGGCTAATTTTGATGAATTAATTAAAAAAGAACGGTTGACCACCAAATGCTCTAATTAGGCTACCAATAACCACCTATCGACCACCAATCGATAGCACTAATTGAAAATTATATTCATGCAAACTTCCGGCTAACTTTACGTAGGTAAGCTATGTTTTCGTGAATTTTTGGTTGTTGAGATTTTCATGTTTACATACGCAGAATCGCCTAAAACATCGCGAAAATTGAGAACTAAAAATTTAGTTATGATACAAAAAAAGACATATTGACTAACAATCATTGATAATGTAATGTTCTGGTTCTCCGGTAATTTATATTTTATAAATTATTCGCACGCGAGATGACGCGAAGGAACGTTTCGCCCGTGAAACACTGAAGTGTTCGGAACGGAGGCGCGGGAACGTCGAAAGGTATTGAAATGAGATTACAACTGAATTTAATGTTGAAAGCAAAAGTAATTGTTTGTTATGTATTGGAAATTCCGTAGTGCACAAGTACAAGAAAAGGAACGAGTGTTCCGTACAACGGTTGAAGATATTCTGAGCGTAATAATTTGAAGATGAGTCTCGGCGAGATCTCCGACGCGTCGGTGGATGGGGGTGGTTCATCTCTCCGGGGTGAACGCTGGCCAATCGTTGGTCGTCGTAGCAGCGTCGGTTCTCCTTCTCCAAGGGTTGTTGGCCACTCCCGTCTCCCTGGTCGTAGCGGGAAAAGCGCGTCCGTCCGGTTTGGCGCGCTCGGCGTCGATCAGCCGATCGGCGCCGACCGGAGCCTGTTGGTCACCACGTGTTGCCCACTAGAGTTGCGACTTTTCGGGCAAAAGGCACGTACACGCTTCGTTGGTGGTGCGTCTATTGTTTGTCGAGTTGAGGACTCCTTGAATTGTCTTCATCCGGTGGTCCGCGATCTTGATGAGTTTCTCCAGCGTCATTAAAGAGAAAGCCCTTCTCTCTGCGCACCCTACGTTCTCGTGTGACCATTTCTATCTTTAAAATATCTACTCGTTTCCTATCCTCAACTCATCTACGTTTGAATTAATCCACGTTTCGAGGGATTCGCGGGGTTCGCGGGTTCGACTGTCGACTGTCCGTTCGATGTAAAGGCAACCGTACGTCACAATAATAATATATATTACATATAGGCTATCAATCGATATCAAACGATTATCAATGGGTATACAATAATCGAAAATCCGAAAGTCAAAGTTGATTGGCCAACTTGATGGACTCCGCATTTATGCATCGTCGGTAACTCGTCCATTTGTTGTTATGTTGCGCGCGGTAGTTCGTTCTTCGCGCAGCATGTTACCAACCTGAGCCTCCCGTGACTCGGGGGTACACCTCGGTACAAGTAGAGCGTATACAGGCATCATTCCGATACATTGTTTATCGCATGCACCGCGTATGAGGTAGAGAGGGAGGAGAGAGAGAGAGAGAGAGAGAGAGAGAGAGAGAGAGAGAGAGAGAGAGAGAGAGAGAGAGATAACGAGAGCAGCTCTCGGCCTTCGTCAGTCGTCCAACCGTGCAGCGAGTGCATCGTCGATACATCGAGAGGTGAAAAACAAAAGCGTAAATAAATAAACAAGAAAATAAGATAAAGCAAAAGAGAAATAAAATAACGTAAAATAGCGAGGAGACAAGAGAAGGCGTCGCTGGTGCGGCTGCTGGTGCTTTCGGCCGCCGACGGGCAACATCGGCCGATCCCGATGCTCCTGATCCTACGTCGCGAACATAACCTCAATTGTCTCGCGATTCGTTCCCGCATCTTGGTGTTTATATCGCGCGTAATCCGAGATTATTTTATTTTTTTTCGCGCGATCGAACGAGACAGCCGAATTTTCGGCTCGGGTTTCGCGGCCGATTTTCGTTTTTTCGTGAGAAAAACAAAAAAAACCACGAAATGTCTCGTTTTCCAGACGAAACGTCGACACGGATTCCGCGGTGAAACGCGGCGAGGGATTGGCGAGGAGGTCATGCCGGAAAAATGTCGATTATGGCGGAGAGCAATGTTTACGAATCCATGGCGGACGAGGGACTCGAGGAGAAGCTACGTCTAGCCGCGAGCGGGGACCCCGGCGCCTTCGTGTTTATCCCGAAGATCGAGCGCGACGTCCAGCCGAGCGTGGTAATTATTTCGGAACCGACGATTTCTCCCCCCCCCCCCCCCTGTTTCTCGCTTGTTTTGTCTTTCACTCAGAGGAAAATATGACAATCTTGCGACCCATCCAACGTTTCAGACTCGTCTCACCGTTCGGGCTGTATGTCGTTTTCAATTTTTTCATTTGGGCCTTCTGATAGTCCCTCAGGCTTCAAGGAGGCATCGACGGCAGAGATGTCAAGTGTTTCTTTCTTTTAGTTACACACTTTGTTCTATTTGCCCTACGATTTGTTTATCATTAAACATTTAGCAATTGTGGCCTACACATGCGGCATAATGATTTAACTTAATATATGAAATCCTTAAAACACATTTTTTCCAATAAATTTCATACAGAAAATTGTATAAAGCAAATGTAACGAATAACGAGTAACAACGAAAGCAGCGACCGTTACTTATGTTTGTTACATTTACATTTTATTATTTTTTTCATGAAATTTATTGCCAAAAATGTGATTTAAGGATTTTATATAAAGGTTAAACATTCAATTACATGACATGCAGGCGACATTTACAAAACGTTTAATGATATACAAATTATACAGGATAAATAAAATAAAAAAGTGTGAGATTCAAAGTATTACTTGAAGTTCAACTAACAAAGATTACCATAAGAAAATGTCTCCTGTCAATCAATGAAGCATCTTTTAAGAAACAAAATAAGCTATTGCTCGTCATAATCAGACTAATATTATGGCTTTTACAAACTCCATGACAAAAACCTCATCCGACATTTGTATGTATCCAGGTATATTTGTATCAAACCTGTGGATGCATTTATATATTAACAACTAATACTGATGAGCATTAGTCGTTGCAGAACTCTTCAGAACAGTCTGCAGACCTACCAAAATATCTAGAAACGCAATTAAAAATTAGCACTGATTTGTGCACTAGCTAATGCGAAAAGACTAGGTTTCCGTTAATTCAGATCCACCATTACCAACACCAGTTTCCCTTCAAAGTGCGTTTAAACAATATTACCAGTCACAGTGTGTGATCGACTGTACCACTGATGCGTCCTCAAATCCTGAGGCAGATTTGTAGATCCCCATTAGTTGAAGAAATAAACGATAAAATGATATGTGAACTTTTCAATAGCTGCATGGATACCACATTTTCGTCAATATTGTTTCTACAAGATTTAGGGATTTACAACTCTGTTGAGGAGGCATCTGTGGTACAGGAGATCATGCACTGAGATTGGAAATATTATTTGAACCAGAGGTGTAAATCCCAAAATCTTTTAGAAACAAAGTTGATGGTGCAATTGGTGTTGTACTTATCAATTAATAATAGTACCACGGGGTAATTGTTATGCAATGTGTACATTTTTCAATGGCTGCAAAGAATATCTATTTTCAATCAAATCCCATGGTGATTTTCCGGAAAAAATGGGGAAATGCGGTTAAGACATGATGAAAGTAATGGAGAACCGTTTTCGTACATTTTTTCACAACTACTTGTAACTTTTTATTGAAAACTAGATATCCGTGTGGCTATATAAAATTTCACACACTATTTCATAATCGCAGCAGGTTATTATTATAACATCACACCTACAAAGCAAACCATACTGTAACATTTGTTTTCTAAACTAATGCGGATTACAACTCTGATTTGAAAGCACTTTTAAAGCGAAACTGGTGCCAATAATGGTGGATCTGAATTAAAGGGAGCCTGCTTAACGTAGCAAAAAAAGGTACAGGGAAAAATTCACACGAAAATAACACAGTTTGTGCTAATAAATCAACGGGATTGTTTCCAATAAAAAAATATAATAAAACCTTTTTTCGGTCAAAATAGGTTTCATTACCCGTTTTCGGTGAACATAGGTTTTATTAAGGGCTTACGTCTATTTCGCGGCCAAAAAAAGGCGTTTTCGTGAATTTTTTTTTTTTTTTTTTGTAATTTGGTTGCAGGTTTTCAACTTTTTTTCGCAATAAAGGGTATGATTTGAAGTAAGTTTTACAATTTTTTTGCTATTGTAAAATATTCGTAAATGTAAGAGTCCTCTCTTAAAAATTATATGGCACATTGAAAGTCAAAATAATGAAACCGCTTTTCCAAGCGTTGTAATTGGTCGGCGGCAGCTTCGATATAAATCGATTCGGACTGTCGTGGCCGTTGTAGTCACGCGCGCGTTTTGAATGGCTTTATTGATTACAAGAAAAGATAAATGAAAAGCAAGGAGTGCGAGCGAAGCAAGCACGCTGTTGTACAATAAATTTCGCAGACTACCGTTTCAAAAGGTCCTACGCGGTGACCACTGCTGCTCGGAAACAAATCATATGAAATAAAAAAACCAAACAGATTTAGTTTTTCTATCGTATTATCTAGTCTTTAATCGAAGGATTTAATAAGATAATACTTTTTTATAAATGGTCACCGATCGAAAGTGATCGTCAAAATTTCGGTAAAAAATACTACATTTTCCTTCATATTGAAAAAATATGCATAAAAAATCCTTCGATTAAGGACTGCCTTTTAATATACAAAAAATGTATGCAAAATTTCGCGTAGAATGATCTCGTAGTTTTTTAGATATTGTGGTCGTCGATTCCGAAAAAGTCACTCCGAGAAATTTATAAAAAATTGTAAAACATACTTAAAATCTTACTCTTTACTGTGAAAAAATAAGATGAAAATCTGCAACTATTTCACAAAGAAAAAAAAACGAAAAAATAGCCTCTTTTTAGATGTAACCCATAAACCTATTTTCTGTGAGTACAGGTTTTATTATTCGGTGATGTCATGATTTTCTTCGATAACGAGACTTCAAAGAGTCTCAGAGAACTTATGAGTTCGTCCTAAGACCTGCTCTTGCTGTTACGCACACGAAGTCCGGACTTTTTCAGAAAACCGTTTCTGAATATTCGTACGTAATATTCGTGCGTATTCGTATGTATACGTATCTGAATACTTTTCTGAAAAAGAGAAACAGGCTTGGTGTATCAATCAAGACCACAGTTTTTCACAGAAGTTAGCGGGGAAAATCCGACATTTTTCGAGTATTGACTTTCTCCGAAAAGAGCGAAAACGGAGATGAATTTCGAGAAGTTTTAGAACATCTTTGGAGGTATATTCAGACATTTTCACAGAAATATTTTCACCTGGGTATCCGTCGTTAGATTTTCAATAACATTTAATATGCGATTTCTAATTAATGTCTAATTGACAAATGTATTTATTTCCTCGTTTGTCGTGCTGTGAATTTTTGTTTATTTCTTCACCATGTGTGTTACTGTAATTATCAGCGAGATGTCTCGGAGGAGATCGCCGAGGAAAAATTGAGGATACTCCACGATGGAATTACTCAAGACGCTTACGGCAGCACGGAGCAGCCTCCCATTTACTTCGAAGAGACTCTCAGCACCTGCGAGGAAGTCGAAGTTGACTACAAGCCTTCGATGACTCTTCCTCTCAACAAAATGGAAGACGAGTGGGGGGAAAGCCCGAAACTTGAAAACTCCGTTGTGGTAATATATTACGTGTTTTTTGTTTTTGTTTTTTCACATATTTTTAGTTTTTCAGACAAACATAGGTCGCCCGCTTGTATTTGTCCGAAAAAAGCACGAAAATCTTGTGACGGAAAAATGTTTATGGCTTGTCCCAGACTAGGCCATACGTTGTTTCTAATTATCTTCAATTTGGTTTTTTTAACATACGTTAGGATTTAAGGAGGCATCGGTGGTTCAGTGACGTCAATCGCGTACTAAGATTTGAAATATGATTTGCGCATACTTTAATGGGAAACTAGTGTCGCTAAGGTTGATATAAATTAAAGAGATCCTGCTTAATGTTTGAACGAAATGTATAGAAAAAAATTCACCGAAAAGTAAATCGGTCTATGCTAATAAATCAATGGTATATATTAAACGCAGTTTTGTGGAAGACAAATTTAGTAGTAGTATATGCGTTTATTGACAATATTTACGTTTGACAGTGTTATTACATTTAAAATTTATACAGTACATCTATATCTCTTAATATATATTGCCAATGGGCCATCGACCGAGGTCCTTCAGCCCGTCAAATTTATTATTTTAGTTCGTTCGTATCGAGTGATGGCTCATTTTGTTTCTCGATACATAACGTTTAAATTCACCGATAAACATTTGCGATGATACTCATGGCTTACAAATAGCAGCCATCTGTTTATGCGAGAAAAAACAAAGTGACAGGATTTAACTTTTTTTTTTCAAAATTGACAAATAAATTTAAGAAAACAAGTCGGTGAATTCAAAAAACATTATTTAACAAACGAAACGAGTCGTCGCTCTGAAAGAACGAACTAAAATTACAAATTTTACTTCCAAAAAATCGCGTGTTGTATACTCTTGGTTATTAACATAGAGTAAGTTCAATTTTTCTTCGATTTTTTTTTACACCATTTTTTCCATATTCAGCAGCATCTCTTTAATTCCGACCCACCTTTTTGACACTAGATTCCCTTTGAAAGTATGTTCAAATAATGTTTCAAATCTTACTGACTACGCTATGAAGTTGACTGTATCGCTGATGCCTCCGTAAAAAAAATGTAGTTTTTGTCAACGCGATTTCATTGCTTTGAAAAATTAGAGCAATGAAGAAATTGAAAAAAATGTAAAATCTTGATGAAAATATGGGGCATTCCAGGTAAATTTGACCAGAGTTTCGGCCTCACCAGTAGCAATTTAAATTCTAGTAGCAGGAAATGTTCTTTCCAGCACAAATAACGTCTGTATTTTTTTCAGATATTTAACGGTCTCCCTTCGCTATCTCGGAGCTTCCAAATTGACAATTTTAAGGAAAACATCAGTTTCGACGATTGTTTACAGCAAAAATAGAGAATATCACAAGAAGAATTAGAGTGCGCAGGCAAAAGATAGCCTTTGAAAAATTATTTCAGTAGCTGACAATAACAAGTAAAAAACAATGATTCTGATGTTTTTTTGTTTGCAAAGATTCGTGAATCATGTATCTTTCTATGACACAACAGCTAACTTAAAAGTCACAAATACTTGGGAAACTATTTCGGTGTGGGTTTATACATGAAAATATATTTGATGTGCTGATTTTTTGCACTAAAAAATAATTTTTACATTTCATCAGTTTGTGAAATAATTGCTGTTAAATACCACTTTTTGCCTTCCTCTAACTCACCTTGAGATATTCTTGACCTTATATATGGATTTTGTGTAAATTTTGGTCAAAAGTATACAGAAAAACGTTGGAACTCATGCTTTTCTTAACATCATCAATTTAAAAGTTTCGGGAGGTAAATGAAGATCCGTAAAAATATGAAAAAAGGAGTTGTTATTTGAGCCAAAAGAACTCTACTACTCCTACTAGAAATTAAGGTAGTCCTTGCGCTTAGTAGTCGTTTCGCACAAATTCGAGAATAATGAGAGAGAATTATCTCTCTTCTCGATAACATTTCTCGAAAACACGTCTTGATGGTATAAAAATCTGAAAAAATTCGTGCACATTAAAGGTATCGAGAAAATTCATTTTTCATAATAATAATTCGAAAATATTGTTAAGAAATTGACGGGAAAAAAAAAATTGTTCAACATATCTCCTGATGACCCACATTTTTTTATGAAAATGGTCCATTCGTTTTTCTGAATATTTCTGAAGTATTTCAGTTTTTTAAATTCATTTTGAAATTTGTATTTAAAAAAAAAAACAAAATTCGAAGTGAACTTTAATAGACCGAAAAAAATGCATACGTATTCAGAAAAATGAACGAATCATTGTCATTAAAAAATTGGGTCTTCGGGATGTTTGTTAAACCATTTTTTTTTCATCTATGAAGCTACTCTGTCGATTCAGCCACTTTTTTCTTCGACCCTCTCTGATCTGCTCCATAATTCGTAATATCCAAGTACCAGTAAAGTTTTTCAGAATTTGTTCAGATTTTTAAAACCATATTTCAGAAAATGCCGTTCTTTCAAACGCTAATATCTCGGAAACTTGAAGTAAGTTAAAAAAAAATGTCACCTCATAAAAGTTGTCATTTTCTGTTAGCTTTCGAGTGGTATATTTCAACTAACTTTCACGTTCTGTTTCGAATAATTTTTTACCGGAAAACGGAGGAATTATTTGTTTTTTTTTGTAAATTAAAAAACGGGTAATTTTTAATAAAAAAAACTACAGAATATTCGTGCATGACTTCTGATATTGCAAAAAGAAATCCTCAGAGTGACACTGATAGATCTTCTGGTATAAAAAAAATGTATTAATAAAAAGAATTCCCCATTTTCCGGAACTTTTACACAAATATATTTTTTTATACCAGAAGATCTATCGGTGCCACTCTGGGGATTTTTTTTGCAATATCAGAAGTCATGCACGAATACTCTGTAATTTTTTAATTAAAAATTATCCGTTTCTTAATAAAAAAAAAGAAATCCTTCGTTTTTCGATAAAAAAATCATTCTAATCGGCGCGTGAGAATGATTTAAAATATACTGCTCGATAGCTAACACAAAACGACAACTTTTATGTGCAGACATTGGTTTTTAAAAAACTTCGTTTCCGAGATATTTGCGTTTGAAAGGAAAACGGTATTTTCTGAAATATGGTTTTAAAAATCTGAAAAAATGCACATAGAGTGCCCTTTACTGGTACTTTGATATTACGAATTGTGGAGTAAATCAGAGAGTGTCGAAGAAACAAGTGGCTGAATCGACAGAGAATGCTTCCTATATGTTAATAACATTTTAGAATTATGATTATGTAAAATTAATGTTTTCAGAACCTTTAATCTACATGAACTTTTTCAGATTTTTATATCATCGTGAAGTGTTTGCAATTCTCTCCCATTTTTCTCGAATTTATGCGAAATGAATACTAGACGCAACGACTACCTCAAATTGATAGCGGTGAGTGTCGGATCTTGTTTGAATTGACCTGGAATGGCCCCGTACACAGAGATCAATTAAAAAACAAAAAAGAGGGGCGATACATCCGACCGGTCTTTTTCCATTATCTTGAAATTTGCCATTTTACTTATTTCTTCGTTCGACAATTTATCAATTTGATGACGAAACAACGACTATGGTTCATGTTTTTGGTCTCACTATTGAATATTTCATTTCCACAGGATTCCTCGTACGAGGAAAATCACGTGACGATATCGTCGGGTCACGACGACTCCGAGAACGTCGAGGATTCTGACGAGGAAACAATCGCGACGTTTCTCACATCCGCCGGTCAAAGATTAGCGCTCTACGCAGTCGAGGACTCCGACGAGGTCTTCGCTGTCGCTGTGTACGACGAGTCCGGCGAGCCTCCGACGAATTTTCAATTCCTCATGAAGTACGAGTAACGAACAATTTCACTTTGCCCTTAGTAAGCGAATTTAGGGGGGAAATATCCGCGGTAAAATGACGCGTTGGTAAAAAGATTGAAGGTAGTGAAATCCTGGAAAAAGGAAACCATGGAAAAAATGTTGACGGGCAAATTATCGAAAACACACCGACTCCTTTAAATTATTAAGGTAGTGCTGTTGGTACAGTCCCGTCAATTGTGAGATTCAAATTAAATTTCGACCCCTTTCCGATTTATGTCCGGGACAAAAATCTGAAAAAATCTGGCATATTCAAGGTGCTGAAAAGATTGATTTTGCATAATAATAATATCAAAATGTTATTAACAAACTGATGAAAAAAAAAAATAGTTCAACAAAGAACACTTCAATCTTAACATTTTTTTCACACGAAAATGATTTGCTCATTTTTTTACTTACGTATAAATCTTTTTATTTACATATGAATTTTTGAAAATTGTTTTTTGTAATGTCTGCATTGTATTTGCGAATATACATGATCAATTGTTCGGACACTTTGTGAGTGTAATAGGGGTTTTTATGACAGACGCATATCCAAAAATCGTGACTTTACACACATTGAAAAGAAAAAAAATTACATAATTTTCAAAAACTAGAACAAATTCTGAAAAAATAAGTACATATTTAAAAAATTGACAAATAATTTTAAGTTGAAAAAAAAAAGTTCGGTTGCCGGATTATTTGTTAAACAATTTTATTTCTCATCAATTTGTTCATAACATTTTGGAATTATTATTATGAAAAATCAATCATTTCACCTTGAGTATGCTTGTTTTTTTCGGATTTTTGTCCCATTGGGACTGTCTGACTTGAATACCTTAAAAAAATGTGCTTACATGGAAAGTGTAGTTCTATGTATAGGATACATTCCAGATCAATTCGACGAGGGTCTCGCCCCTGTTAATTCAAATTCAGACTTTTCCCGGTTTCCACTCATCCCTCGAAGCTTCTGAATAGATGATATGAAAGAAAACTTCAGTTTCGACTTTTGTTTATTTTGGACAAAAATTACAGAAATTTCGTATCCACAACTTGAAATATCCCAAGAAGAATTAGAGCGGGCCGGCAAAAATGAGTATTAAAATAAGAAGTAAAAATAATTATTTTGATGGTTTTTATTTACAAAAACTACCTTAAATCTTAAAAGTCACGAAAATTTAGAAAAATGTGTCCGGAAAATGTTAGACATGAAACGATAATCGGTAGGCTGATTTGAAAAAAAAAAAAAAAAAAAAAAAAACAAAAAAAAATGATATGAAACGGCAACATCATGACTTTTACATTTTATTAGTTGTTAAAATAAATATTTAAAAACAATTGTTTCTGCCTGCACATTAATTCTTCTTGGGATATTCTTCGTTTTCGGTTTGGAATTTGTGTTAGTTTTACCAAATTTAAAATTACGTCAAAACTGATGTTTTCCTTAAAAGCATATGAAATCTTTTTCTTTAACGATCCCGGGCTTTGTCGGTATCAAATCCTGCAATCAACTTCTCTACGCATTCTGGTGTTTACAGCTTCAAGGAAAGTTTCATCGAATGCGGATATGAGCAGTGCATTCGATGAATTTCTTCTTGAAGCTGTCAAATGCTAGTACGCGTAAAAAAAAGTTAATTACAGTTTTTATTCTCGGTATTTCACGTGGTCTTAAGAGCTTGTGAAATACTGACTGCGGTAATAAAAACTGTAGTGAACGTTTTTTACGCATATTTGCATTTACAGCTAAAAGAAGAAATTGATTCCCTGCACTGGTAAAATCCGCAGGGAATGAATTTCTTCTTTTAGCTGTAAACGCAAATATCCGTCAAAAACGATCATTACAGTTTTTGTTACCATCTGAGCTCGACGTGGATGTTTCACATCGCCTTAAGGGAATGTGAAACCTACTCAGTCGGTAACAAAAACTGTAATCAATCGTATGGAGATACCGAAAATATTCTGAGACTAAAAAAAACATCAACGGAAGCGCATTTTTATTCTCCGTCCGATGATATTTTATTTTCATCCAGAATAAGAATAGTCTTGGAATGGTGTTTATTAAAAAATTGCAGCTATCTCTCTCGCACTCACGTATCACGTGGTACATATTTCACATGTCTTTAAATACGTGAAATATCCACGCCAAGTCCAGTCGGTATCAAAAACTGTATTAACATTTTTGGCGCATATTTGCGTTTACAGCTAAAAGAAGAAATTCATTCACTGCGGATGTCACCAGTGCAGTGAATGCATTTCTTCTTTTAGATGTAAATGCAAAAATGCATCAAAAACGTTAATTACAGTTTTTAAATCATTTTCATTTGGAATTTTTTCGTCATCAGGTAGTGTGAAAATCTACCAACTATGATATGCGAATGGTTATGTCATTATTTCATTTTTTATTTACCCAATTCGTTTATTTATTAAGATTCTTTTTCCGTCGGGAGTTTTTTTAATTGTTGTGAAATTATTTTTATTTCATCCTTTTTTAAAGTAATTCGTCTCCTCTCGTCCTACAACGACACTCGGATTCGCTTCGTGTGTTGTAGCACTCGATCCAACTCGTGCGGCCGCTTCCCAACCTTCGTCAAAAATTCGCTTTCACGTACTACTATACATACAGGGTGTCCCATTTTAATCTTAAACCCAATTTATCTCGAAAAATAGGGCTCCGATCGTAAATGATCGTAAAGTTATATGACAGTTGTAGGATTCGAAGGGGGACGTTTTTCTAAAAAAAGAAATATGGTCCACCATTCAAAATGGCGGAGATACGATGGCCGATATGTTTTTTTGAAATGGAACCATGACTTTTCTTTTCGACCAAAATGTTCGGCATGTTAAAACTAACAACTTTTGTTAGTTTTAACACAAAGGGATTTCGCACATGCACACGCAAATGGGATGTTGAAAACTACCTCCTCGTGGTACATCCTGGATAACGCTAAAATGGTCTTCAAAAAATGAATTATGGACTTTATCGAAAAAAGTTTTGTACAAAAGTTGTTAGTTTTAACATGCCGAACATTTTGGTCGAAAAGAAAAGTCATGGTTCCATTTAAAAAAAACATGTCGGCCGTCGTATCTCCGCCAATTTGAATGTTGGACCATATTTCTTTTTTTAGAAAAACGTCCCCCTTCGAATCCTACAACTTTCATGTAACTCATTTTTCAATCGGAGCCCTATTTTTCGAGATAAATCGGGTGTAAGATTAAAATGGGACACCCTGTATATGCGTAAATAGGACTATAAAGTACCATTTACGCATATATGTATTTGCAGCTTCAAGAAGAAATTCATTCAATGCGGATGTCATCAATTCAGAGGACAAATTTCATTTTGAAGCTGTAAAATGGCGGTATGCGTGAAAAAAGTTCATTACATTTTTTCATACTGGTTGAGACCGGAATCGGCGAGGTGAACGGATTTCGCATGTTCTTAACATCATCAATTCAGAACCTTCGGGAGGTGAAGTTCGGTTGGTAAAAATCTGAAAAATCGAGACGTTTTTTATATTGTCATTTTTATGGGGCATTCCACCAACCTTTGACCTGAGTCCGACCCTTCCGATTGGGTCCGCAATTTCTTATACGTTCGACATCCTCCCGCAAAAAGTTCATGTGGGACAAATTCGAAATCTCTGTGTCAGGCACACAGAGATCAAGACCAACTTAAGAGGCAGTGATACTTCGCTCGGAACTTCTTTGCCCAATGCTAAACGCCTATAGGGCTGTCTCTCTCACACCTAGCGCTGTCTCTCGCACCTTTTTGTTTATCGAGTCTCCTGACCAAATGGCTTGATCTATCGAGGAGCCCGAAGATCGGCCCAACTCTGCAATACTTCCGCACATTCTATCAAAATCTGAGCTCTATATGTCGAATGGTTTAGGAGAAACTAGCTTTCAAAAATTCGAGCTGGAGTGGGGGAAGTGCCACTGCCTCTTAAGGCGAGGTGAAACTACCGTGAGTGCGAGAGAGATAGAAAACAATTTTCGGGACAACAATACACGGAAACTAGACACATGCCTGAAGAAATACAATTTTTACAACATACAGCATTGAATGAGGAATCATGTAAAACTTTTCTTTTTTTTTTGTAAACGTTAAGCATCGTCGGAATAATTGTTTACAGTTTTTATTGCCGACTGACTAGTTGTCACCTCGCCTTAAGGCGAGGCGAAACCACCGTGAGTGCGAGAGAGACAGAAAATCATTTTCGGAACAACAATACATGGAAACTGGACACATGCCTGAAGAAATAAAAGTTTTACATCATGCAGAATTGAATGAGGAATGATGTAAAACTTTTTTTTTCCGGAAACGTTAAGCATCGTTGGAATAATTGTTTACAGTTTTTATTACCGACTTACTAGTTGTCACCTCGCCTTAAGGCGAAACCTACTCCGTCGGTAATAAAAACTGTAACCAATTATTCCGAAGATACTCAACGATTCCGGAGAAAAGAAAAGTTTTACATGTGTCTAGTTTCCGTGTATTGTTGGTCCGAAAATTATTTTCTATCTCTCGCATTCATGGTGGTTTCGCTTCGCCTTAAGGAGGCATCGTCGGTACAGTCCGTCAATTGCGCATTAAGATTTGAAACATTATTTAAATATACTTGACGTGACTGTACCGACGATGCCTCCTTAATGCATCGAAATTTTTTGTTTATGCCAAATGATAAAACTGACAGAAAGAGCCTGGTGCGCCCATGATCAGATTTGAGCACCGGTTGCGCGCATTAGCGCACCGGTGCTATCCCCAGTAACTCAAAGAAGCTCGCATTTTTTTTATTAAAAAATTGTCTACACCGGTACAGTCACGCCAGACGTGAGTTTCAGAGAAAATTTCGCATGCTTCTCGATGGGATAAAAATCGGAAAAATCAAGCATATTCAAGATGCTGAAACAAATGATTTTGCATACTAATAATTTCAACATGTATTAACAAATAGCTGAACAAAAATTATTCAACAAAGCACCCTCCAATCCTAACATTTTATTCACACGAAAATGATTTGCTAATTAATATATATGAATTTTTTAAAACTATGGTTTTTTAGTGTACTGTATTTGCAAATGTACTTGATCAATTGTCCGAACACTTTGTGGACGTATTGAGGTGGTTTTGTGCTAGACACATGACTAAAATTCATGAGTTTGCACGCATATTAATATTTTTTGCAAAAATTCAAAAAAATTCGTACATATACAAACAAAATCCGAATCATCTTCATTTGAAAAAAATGTTAGGTTGACGGGTGATTAGTTGAATATTTATTTCCTTTCATCAATTTCTTAATAACATTTTGCAATTATTATTATGCCAAAACAATCTTTTCAGCACCTTGAATATGCTTAATTTTGTTTCCGATTTTGATCTCATCGAGAGGTGTTGGAAATGTTCTCCGAAACTGGCGTTTAGCGGGACGGTACCGCTTCCGCATCCTAAAGCAGATTATTATCTCGCTGAGAATATTTGTATACATTTAATATTTTGAGCCGGAAGAACGTCCAAGAATCCTATTACGTTTATTCCACGCTTTCAGAGCCGATGTCGAGAGATTGATCGGCGAGGGAGCCGTGAGAACGGTGAAAAAGCCGACGCAGATGAAGAAGCAACTGTTCAGCACTGATCCGCCTGTATTCGCTCAACACACGGAAGAACCGAGCGTTGACGAACTGCAGCTGAAACTCGAGCAGAGCGAGCCCGCGCAATACCAAAATAACCACTGCAATACGCACAAGGCAACACGCAGCGATTACAACGATTTGTCTGCTACCGAGATGGTTCAGGCGGTGGAAAGAAAATCTAGTCCTTTGCCGGATGCCGATAAGCAACCGGATCTCACGTACCTATCACACGTTACGGAAGACGCTTGCCCGGCACTCGGTACGTTTATCCCCGTTCCAACAATTTTAGTAATCCGCAACTCGCTCGGTCGTCACTATAAACTCGTGAAAATAGTGTTGTTTTAAGAAATTATTCAAACATACATTCCAATGGTAAATAGAGGCAATAAAGGTGAGTCTAAATTAAACAGATCCTGCTTAATGTAGAAAAAAATGGATAGCAAAAAGCTTACAGAAAAATAACTCAGTTTATGCTAATAAATCATACGATGTATTAAACGCAGTTATTTGGACGTCAAATTTGTGATTTTAGTTCGTTTTTGTCCAGCGATGATTCATTTTGCTTCCTCATAGAGGAAGCTTTGTTTTGTTTCTTGATTGATAAATGTGTAAATTTACCGATGAAAATTTGCGATGATATTGGTGGCTTACAAATCACAACTGTTTGTTTATGAGAAAAAAAAAACAAAGTGACGAATTGAAGTAATTTATTTCCTAATTGATGAATAAACTGAAGAAAATAACTCGGTGAACTCTGAGTTATTTTTCAATGATTTTATTTCCATACAATTTTTCTACATTCAGCAGGATCCCTTCAATTCAGATTTAACTTAATAAACATTAGTTTTTCTTAGAAAGTGAAAAATCATTTCTGTACAAATAATTTTTCAAATGTAATACGCAAAGGAATTGACGGTACGGTCGGTGTCTCCTTCAGATAGTCCTAGCGTCTGATATTCATTTTGCATAAATCCGCAATGGTATAAAAATTTGAAAAAATGCATGCACGTTAAAGGTACTCAACAGATTAATTCTGCATAGTGGTAATTCTAAAGTGTTATTAACAAATTGATGAAAAAGAATAATTATTTAAGAAATCTCCCGACGACCCATTCTTTCAATGAAAATGATTCGTTCATTCGTCTAAATAGGTATGAATTTTTCACAGATTTTTAAGTGCACTTTGTGTTTTATTTTTTATATGAATTTTTTTTGAATTTATACAAAATTAATACTGACCGTAAGGACTACTTTAATGTACGGTACGTCGGTAAAAAAAGGCAAATATTTTTTTTATTTTGTTGCTCATCGAGAATTTTGAAATTTGATGCAAAAGAAAAGTTTTCGCCAATGGCAATGACTGTAAATTAGAGTGTGTAAAAAATATTTAATTACTTTTTTTTACTGCAATAATATGCATTCTAATCTCAATATACACCTCCTATGCGGAAAACGCGCCTAAAATTTGTTATGATTTTTTTAATTTGAGATGTTTGCAATAGAAAGACCTCGATTGAGACACCTCTAGATATTATTTGTCAGCGAATTCCTTTGGCACAATTGATTGTTAGGTCAATTTCTCGACCTTAAGCCATGAAGACAAAAAAAATTCGATTGTAAGCAATGAGAAATGGACATTAAGAAAAAAGATAATCTCAATTTTTCATTATTTTCATTTTTATTGAGGTGAAAATACATACCTTTGAAGTAAAAAAAAATAAAAACAATGAAAAATTGAGAATCTCTTTTTTATTCATTTTCGTTTCCCGCTGCGTTCTGTCGCGCTTTTTTGGTCTTTCATGGCTTAAGCTCGAGAAGCTGACTTAACAATCAATGTTGTCAACGGATTTTGGCTGACAAATAATATTTAGACCAACATACATTTGCAAAACACATACTTTTGCAGTAAAACAAAAAATAGTTCCCAGCGCTGCCTCTCGTCGCTTGAAATTAAAAAAAGAAACAAAAAAAGCCAAAATTCGCAATTTTCAAAAAATTGCGTATGTGATATATATATTTTGTAGTATAGATGAGCGCGGCCAACACTAAAAAATGTCGCTATTGTCAGAATTAAATTTGCAATATATTCATTTCGATGAAATAGTCCTAAAAGAAATCTCATCGTCTTGGGGGTTTATCAAAACTTTCGTTTCCTGTTGAACAACGAACACACTATGCGGTCTGGTGCGACGAGATTTTTGAAAACAGCGAATTCTGGCATTTTTTAATTTCTAATTTTTGTATTTTTTTGCCTCAGATGACAAGAGGCAGTGCTGAATAATTTTTTACAGTCATCGCCCTTGGCGAAATGTTTTGTTTTTCATAAAATTTCGAGAATCTCGATGAATAAGAAGATGAAAAAATATTTGCCTTGTTTGAGCAGGTCGAATACACAACACCCTCGGTGCGCAGAGTTTACATTGGCAACCTCAATTTTTGCAAGTTTTGCGTGGGTCCGAATCAGATGCCCGAATGCACTTTAGTTCCCGAAGATTTCGCTATAAATTTACGAAAGGAACTGCATTCTTGGTGCTGAACTTCGTATCGATTATTTAAAAAAAAAATGCCTGAAAGGGCATAACGTATTAAAAAAATGTGTACTTCGCGGTAATCACGTATTTAAAGAATACGTTTTTCAAATTAACGTTCCATCGCCTAGTCCTCAAACGCGACAAGCGTCGCGTTAACCACCACAACCAATGAGTAGTTCAATACACAACAAAAATCTTTTGCCATTGACTGAAGTGTTTAACGTAGTTCCTGCGTCTATTATTTATTTTCCATAAATTCCAGAAAAATGAGAGAGAATTGCAAACATTTTTCAATGGTATAAAAATCTGAAAAAAATCATGCACATTAAATGTACTGAAAAGATGAATTTAGCATAATAATAATTCTAAAATGTCATTAATAAATTGGTGAAAAAAATTATTTAACAAATCTACCGATGCCCAATTTTTTTTTTTTTTAACGAAAATGGTTCGATCATTTTTCTGAATAGGTATGAATTCCTTCAAATTTTTGAGTTCACTTTGATTTTTGTGTGTGTTTGTATATGGAAAATATGTGTGCAAAAAACCATACTTCAATATGAATTTAAACATCTAAAAAATTCATATGTATTCAGAAAAACGAACGAATTCTTTTCGTAAAAAAATGTGGGACATCGAGAAATTTGTTAAATAATTCTTTTCACCAATTTATTAATGACATTTTAGAATTATTATTGTGCTAAATTAATATTTTCAGTACCTTTAATGAGCATGAATTTGTTTAGAGTGTTCTCTCATTGTTCTCGAATTTATGCCAAACGGCGAAACCTTCGTGAGCGCGAGAGAGACAGAACATTATTTCCAGAACAACAATACACAGAAACTAGACATATGCGTGGAAAAAATGAAAGTTTTACACTATTCAGAATCGAAAGAGGAATGGTGTTAAACTTTTCTTTTTTCCGTGAAACATTCGGCATCGTCGGAGTAATTATTTACACTTTTTATTACCGAATGAGTGGGTTCCGTCTCGCCTTAAGGGCATGTGAAACACTCGGTTTGATTTTCGAAAAAACAATCGAATGGCGTTGTTTCTAAAATTGCAGCTATCTCTCTCGCACTCACGTGTCACGTGGTACATGTTTCACATTCCCTTAAGGCAGCTCATGCGTTTCACACTAGTCAAATTAGTGCTAAATTTTCAAAAGCGTTTGTACAATTCCTGGTTGTTTAATAAATTGTTTCGAAGTGTTACTGGCGTAGTAGCAGTAGTTCTTAGTAGACAAATACATTCGCATCCGTGATTCGAATAGAAAATCAACTGATATATGGAAATTCCCGATGTCATGATTTTTCGTGCAGTTTTTTTAAAGAAGAAACCGTAATAATAGTTCCATTACGACGAGCAATATCTCATTTTTATCATTGTGTGATGCTTGATCGATTGACCGTTCAGATTTTTTATACTATCAGTAGTTTAAAAGATACAACTGTTTGATTATACTATCCTAACCTAAAAGGCGACATACAAATGGCTGTATCTTTCGAACTACTGACACCATCAAAAATCTGAACGGTCAATCGATCGAGCATCTTCCAATGATAAAAATGAGCTATTGCTCGTCACAATACAACTATTATTACGGTTTATTCTTAAAAAAATGCACGAAAAATCATGACATCGGGAATTCGCACATATCAGTTGATTTTCTATTCGAATTACGGATGCGAATGTATTTGTCCATTAAGAACTAACGCTACTATGTCAGTAACACTTCGAAACAATTTATTAAACAACCAGGAATTGTACAAACGCTTTTGAAAATATAGCACTGATTTGACTAGTGTGAAGCGCATGAGCTACCTTAAGAAGGCAGTCTCGGTACAGTCCCGTCACATGTGAGTTTCGAGGGAAATTTCGAACCCTTCTACTAAAAAAAAAAGTAATAATGTCAAATGTTATCAACAATTTCATGAAAATATGAATTGTTCAACAATTTACCCGGCAACCAAACTTTTTTTTCTGATGAAAATTATTTATTAATTTTTCCGAATACGTATACATTTTTTAAGATTTTTGTCTAATTTTTTTAAATTGCGTTTTTTTAAGCATAATGGGCGACGAAAACCGCAATTTTTAAAAATTAGATAAAACACTGACAAAATTCATACGTATTCAGAAAAATGAATGAAAAATTTTCATCAGAAAAAAAAGTTAGGTTGCCGGGTAAATTGTTAAACAATTCATTTTTTCATGAAACTGTTAATATCATTTTGGAATTATTATTATACAAAATCAATCTCTTCAGAATTCTATATGTTTGGTTTTTTCAGATTATTATCTCATCGAGAAGGGTTTGAAATTTCCCGCGAAACTCACATGTGACGGGACTGTACCGAGACTACCTCCTTAATTAAGGGCTTCCATCTATTTCGCGACAAAAAAGAGGGTGTTTTTGTGATTTTTTTTTTTGGAAAAATGGTTGCAGGTTTTCAACTTTTTTTCTATCACAGTAAAGAGTACGATTTCAAATATGCTTTAACATTTTTTTATTAAAAAATATTCGTCAATGTAACAGATACAATAAATGTTGCAGACCATCGTTTAAAAATGGTCCTTCGCGGCGACCACTGCTGTTTAGAAACAAATCATCTGAATTAAAAAAACCAAACAGATTTAGTTTGTTTATTGTATTATCTAGTCTTTAATCGACGGATTCAATAAAATAATGGTTTTTGAAAAAATGATCACCGATCGTAAGTGGTCACCAAAATTTCGCTGAAAAAACACTACATTTTTCTTAATATAAAAAAGTATGCATAACAAAAAATCCTTCGTTGAAGGACTGCCTTTTGATATACAAAAAAATGTGTGCAAAATTTCAAGTAGGTCGGTCTTGTCGTTTTTGAGATACTGTTGTCACCGGTTCTGAAAAAGTTATTCCGAGAAATTTATTGTATCTCTTACATTTACGAATGTTTTTAATTTAAAAACGGTACAACATACATCAAGTCATACTCTTGAGTGTGAAAAAAAGTTGACAATCTGCAACAATTTTCATAAAAAAACAAAAATCACGAAAACACCCTGTTTTGGCGGCAAAAAAGATGTAAGCCCTTAACGCGATGCTTCCCGCGTTTGGGGCCTGAGCAATGGGACGTTAGGTTGAAAAACGTATTCTTTGAATCCATGATTATCGCGAGACATTTCCCGGGCATTTCTGCGAAAATTCTCGTCACGAAGTTCAGCACCATAAACACAGATTCTTTCATAATTGACATGAAAATCTTTGAGAATAATCGTGCATTCGGACACCCGAAAGCCTGCCCGAAAATCGAGTTTTCATCGTATCGGCGTCATCAGCAAACTCGACCCCCAATCGCCATCCCCCCAATAATCACCATCTCGTCGTTGCAGCTCGAATCGAGGACCCCAGCTCCCCGTTGAAGGCGACCCCAACCAGCTCTAAAAACGGCATCGATTTCATCGAGCAATCGACGGTGCTTCACATGTTGCTCGGTGCGGACGATTCGGACGGCGAATTGACGCTCGCCGACGTCGAGGAAAGTTTAAAAAACCACCGTCCGACCTCACGTGCGAAGTCGCCTTCGGAAAAGGGGCGCGTACCGCCCGTCGACTCCTCGTTGGAGTCTATCGACGTCCGCGACTCGAAGTTCACGCCGGACGCCGCGCCGAACGACGACGACGACGTTCCCGCCAACCCGGTCGACGAGACCACCGTGTGTCGCTCGAGTTCCCCTTCCAAATTTCTGAGAATCTCGAATCTCCCTCGGAAAGCGGCGACGTCGCTGATCCGCAGGCGCGAGAGGTCGACGGACGAGCGTTCGAGCGTCTCGTCAGGCGCGTCGCTGCTGATCGCGAGCGCCGTCGGCCTCGCGGCTGCTGCGCCTTGCGGCGCGAGTGCCGCGCCGCTCGGTTCGCGCGTGAAGCGCTCGCGAAAGCAGCAGCTGACGTCGGTGAACCGCGACGACTCGGAGATAATAATCCAGCCGGCGAGTTTCGCGAGCGAAGAGGACGAGCCGACGAGAAAGCGGGGCCGAGGGAGGCGAAAACCGGGTCGCGGGTCGGCGGCGAGCAAGACGAAGGCGTTGCGAGGGACGCGACGGGGCTCGAGGACGCGGCGATCGCAGCGGGCGCGGGCGACGGTCGAGCTGATCGAGATCGACGTGGACGAAGAGCATCGGCTGGCCTTGCCGGCCGGCAGGGACATCGTGGAGATCACGATCGACGAGGGGAAGGAAAAAGGCTCGAGCGACAAGGAGAACGAGGTGATAATGGTGGGCGACTCGGAGGACGAGGCGCGGGAGGCCGAGGCGCGGGCCAAGAGCGCGATGACGTCGATCCTCAAGTGCGAGCACTGCCTACGAAGCTTTAGGCAGAAGCGCGCCCTCGAGACGCACTCGCGAGTCTGTCCGAAGTCGCCGGAGGCCGTGAGACGAACGAGCGAGAAATCGGCGAGGCGAAGCGCCGCCGCCGCCACCGCCGCCGCCGCCGTCGCCGCCGCCGCCGCCAGGTCAGGCGACGCGGCGACGACGGCCGTAAAAAAGCAATATTCGTGTAAAATATGCGAGGACAAGTTCGACGTTGTCGTGGCGCTCGCGCGGCATGTGAGGTCGATGCACTCGCAGAGGCGGAAGGTCAATTCGGGCGCGCAATCGGCGGCGAAAACGGCGGCCGAAGCGGCACCGAAGGCCGAGGAGACGACGAGGAAGATCCGGGAGGCGGTGACGGAAGTCACGGAAGTCGAGGAAGTAGCGAGCGTCGCGTTGAGGAGGAGGAGGCGGACCAGGACGAAGACCAAGACGCCGAAACCCTCGTGGAAATCGAACAAGTTGCACTGCGACGATTGCGGCAGGTGGTTCACCAGCGACGCTCTTCTCACCGCGCACAGCTTGCAGCACGCGACGAAGAAATCGGGTGGGTTGGATTCTACGCGAGTTTTCCGTTTTACCTTGCGACTAGAGATGTGAAAATGCCGGTATTTTTATTTTCGGTAAAACGATCGAAAAATACGGTATTTTTACCATATTTTACCGTCATTTTTTTTACAAGCTTTGTGCTGTGAAAATACGGTCACGAAAATTACTCGTATATTTCACCGGTCACCATTTTTTTTTTTTTTTGTAAATTTACTAGCAACAATGTGCTCGCTTCGCTCGCACTCCTTGCTTTGCATCTATCTTTTCTTGTGGCCAATACAGCCATTCAAATCGCGCGCGGGACTGGAGCGGCCATGACAGTCCGAATCGATTTATATCGAAGCCTCCGCCGTCCAATCAGAACGCTTGAAAAGTGGCTTCGGTATTTCGACTTTCGATGTGTCATGTCCTTTTTAAGAGAGGACTGTAAGTAATGATAAACTTCGTCTATATCATTGTGACATTATCGGTAAAAAAACTGTCTGGTAAAATTACCGCAATTTGTTCGTAAATTCACCGTATCTTGACGAGATTCGAAATCGCGATGAGACCATATGATTCTGTTACCAATTTGGTAATTTTAAAAGCGGTCACGTGCCGTTATTTTACGGTAAAAATACGGTAAAATAAAAGGTCATATTTACTGCTCACATCTGTACTCGCAACACGAGGTATTTCGGGTTCATGTCTGAATAACGGAGCGTCGAAGTAATGTGTCACAATAACGCACGCAATAACAACACGGTCGAAAGTATCGCAGACGGTGGAGAAAGAGTAAAAAAAGTAGGGATGTGCAGATACTCGAAAATTTGAATAATTCATTCGCATTGATTATTCAGATTTTGTTACATAATTATGTTTATGATAAATTTGTTATGTATAATTTTTGCACATTTGTGAATATTCGTGTTATTCGTGGATTTTCGAATAATTCAAATGTTCGTGAATATTCGGATTATGCGTGAACTTTTGAATAATTCGTATATTTGTGAATGTTCGGGTTATTTGTGGATTTTCGAATAATTCAAATATTCGCGAACTTGTGAATAATTCGTTATGACATGACACTTTTACCTGTATTACATATATTCGTATGCGTTACTTTTGCGTGTGATATTGTCGCATGTTATTTACTGCCAATAATAACATTTACCAATGTTATTTAGACGTGTTACCGGTATTATTTCCATATTATTTCAGATAACCGAAAAACAAACGAAGAATGTACAAAAAAATTGAAGAATCTCATCATTTCAATACCAACAGAGACTCTAATATTTCAAATTTAAAGAAAAAAAAACCATATTTAGATGGACTTTCGAATTACTCATTACTTTTCGTTTATACACTCAGTAAAAAAATTAAGAGAACAGTTGAATTTTACCTTTTTTTCATTGATTTTTGAAGCGCTGTAATTTTGTGAAAAATGGTCGAATCGTAATAAAACAAAATGCGTTTTAAAGCTTGATATCTCTAGTTTGAAAATCTTTTCAGTAATTTTTTTTTAAAGCAACATGCTCGGCATGAACCTAAGGAAAAGCGGGAAGAAAAATGTTTCAAAATTTTTATCCTTTTCAAAATCGTCCATGGGCACAAATTAGTACATTGTGCGACTAGTGCGCGAAGTAGGCGATTCACGACGAGTGTGAAGTTTGCCGCCCGAGCGAAGCGAGGGCGGCAATCACACGAGTCGTGAATCGCCTACGCGCATGTGTCACACATACTATTTTTTTAAATACGTGCGTGCGGAGTTCGTCTTCTAGTGCCTGCGTAGCGGGCGCGAAGTAGTCGATTTTCGCATGTTATTGGAGAATCGACTATTTCGCGCCCACTATGCAGGCATGAGAAGACGAACTTCGCACGCACACATGTCAAAAAGATTTTTTTTTCAAAATTTTGATTTTTTTTAAATAAAAATAAAAAAAATAAAAATTCATTTGAAATCAAAATTCAATTGAAATCAGAATTTTTTTTATTGAGGTTAAAAATAAAATATTCAACATTTTTGAAATGTTAAAAAATAAATAAAAAATCAAAGTTCAATTGGAATCAAAAAGTTAATTTAAAAGAAAGTAAGGTTAAAAAAGAAAAAAAAATCAAGTTCGATTTTTGTTGAATAAAAATAAAAACAAAAAATTCAATCGAATTCAGAAATTTCATTTTTTTTTAAATTAAGGTTAAAAAAGAAAAAAATTCAAATTTTGAATTTTTTTTCTTTTTCAAAGATTAAAAGAGTTGTTATTGCGAAACCGCGAGGAAAACAACGGAAAAGTCTTTTTAAAATTGTAATCATCATTAATTGCCATTTAAGGAACAATGAGCGTTCCTTTAATTTTTGATAAAACTTTGACGCTTCGGTAAAAAATAACGGTTCAGCAGATCAATTTTTAAATCTTGGCGGGTCGTTGGGCATGTATTGAAGTAAAAAAAAACCCTAGAAACATGAGTCATTATCGCAATATCTGCCAAGTTGACGTGGATTTTCCAAAACGGGAAAAAAGTTCATTTTTTTTTGTCTTTTTCAAATCAATATTAAGGTTACAAAAAAAAAAGATCTCAAAAGTACCAAAAGGTACTTTTAGAGCATTTCTTCCAGTTTACAAAACCCACCTTTAGCTCGCTGTGCGATCATTAGTTCATGAGATATTGCTGATCTACGAAAAAAGCTCCTTTTTTCTTTGAATGCCAATATCTCAGCAACAAATGTTCGTACAGAGATCAGCAACAGACCATTTTAAAGCTAAAGAATCAGGCTAAAGGACCCCAGTATTGATAGAGCCACAAAAAAATTGTTTGTGCCCGTGGACGATTTTGAAAAGGACAAAAACTTTGAAAATGTTTTCTTCCCGCTTTTCCTTAGGTTCATGCCGAGCGTGTTGCTTCAAAAAAAAATTACTGTAAAGATTTTCAAACTAGAGATATCAAGCTTTAAAACGCATTTTGTTTTATTACGATTCAACTATTTTTCACAAAATTACAGCGCTTCAAAAATCAATGAAAAAAAGGTAAAATTCAACTGCTCCCTTAATTTTTTTGCTGAGTATTTGTCAAAGCTATCCACACTATCTACAATATGAAAAGATGCGCTTTCATTACTATAAGAAAAACTTTTGTTCTAATTTCATTGCGTAATTTTGAACGACATTTGGGGCAAAATAAACAACAAATTAAGGGGGACTTCTACCTTGGAGCGCTATTTTTCATTTTATTTTTTTGTGGGAAAACGAATAATAGTAGATGACTGCGGTTTTTTGTACTTGCTATTTACGTTTTATAGTGTACAATGGAATTTTTAAAGTAAAAAATTGTCGGCGTCCAAGGTCCTCAAACACCGCTCTTCTTACCACTGTAATTATGCGATCGGCCTGAAATTGTGCATACATACTCGGGAACCATGTCTTCATGAAATGGCGGAGGCTTTTTTCGATAACTTCATTTGTCGATTTTTTATTCATGTTTTTATACGAAAAACAGGAGAAAAGTCGATTTTTTTTTAAACGCCGCCATTTTCTTAACTTTGCAGTAATCGAAAAAACCTCCGTCATTTCACGAAGACATTTTTCGAGTATGTATGCACAATTTTAGGCCGATCGCATAATTACAGTGGTCAGGGGAGTGGTAGCCATATATTTCGGATAACTGTGTTTGAGGGTTCCTGGGACACCGACAATTTTTAACTTAAAAAAGTACCCTTGGATGTTTTAAAACGTAAGTAACAAGTAGAAAAAACCGCAGTCGTCTACATTTACTCGTTTCCCCACAAAAAAATAAAATGACAGACGGTGCTCCAGGGTAGAAATGCCCGTTAATGTGACAAGTGAAAAACACCCAGACATTGGCACCGACTTGATTTATTTCTATTATGCTATTAGATAAACAAAAAATTATTTGTCGCCATTATTTCATGGGATTCGAATATGAGCAAGAAGGGCCGTTTTATTATTTAAAAAATAATAACTAATGTGTTTTAAAAAATAACAAAAATAGCGGCCCCTTTCGATCTAATCCGAATTCCATGAAATAATTTTGCCGAAAAAATAGTTTTCGTGTAACAATTTAAATGAGATAAGTTAGTGCCAATATCTCATATTTTCCATCTTAGAGATATGAATTTTTATCACTTAGTCAAGTATTCATATACATTTAACGTAAAACACGTCGAATCTTGGCATCAACTTAATTTATTTAAATTTTGGTAGATAAAAACACATTTTTTGCCGAAATTATTTCGTGGGTTTCGAATTTTATGAAAAGGGAAGCCATTTGTATAAACAAATGTTCTTCTTATAAATATAAATAACACAAATATTTGTATAAAGATATAAATGTTTTAGTAATAAGTAATTCAAAAGTGCATCCAACAATTACTAAACGCATTAATTTGATGTTTCTGTTTGAATTATATCAATGGGGTTTTGGACATTTTTTCGTCCTTTTTTCTTTTGCGGCCGAACTGATATGGAATGCCTCATATATTCTAGGGATTCTCTTATTCCGTAGCGCACTCAAACCTTTTGAATGTAATCTTAAATTTGTTGCTCTATAAATGAAAACCGGTGAGGATCTTGAATAGTCCTTCAGTTTGGTCGACAAATCATGGAGAAAATTCGATCTACTGCATTTGTTTGTTTACAGAGAAGCAGATTCGTCGATGTCCGACGTGCAAGAAAATCTTCAAGTCCCGATTGCTGTACATTCGACATCTACGGATGCACAGCAGGGCCAAACAGTTGCAGAAGAAGCTACATCACACGCGGCAGGCGAGCGGAAAAACAACGTCAGTGCGGAAGCGCGGAAGGCCGCGAAAACTCTGAGCTACCGCCGCTGTCGTCGTTACAACCTAGTGACCTTACCTACCGTTGTAGTTTTCGCGATCGAGTTGTATGAAAATGAACAAAATTTGCAAACGTTCGATCGTCTTGAGGAAGCGTCGGCGGTACAGTCGCGTCAACCGCGTGTTAAGATTTGAAACATTATTTCAACACACTTTCAAAGGAAAACTAGTGTCAATAAAGGTGGTTGGGAATGAAAGAGGTTCCGCTTAATGTGGAACAAAATGTGTAGAAAAAATGCACAGAAAAATAACTCAGTTTATATTGATAATCAATGGGATATATTATACAAATTTGACTTCCGAAAAGGAAATCAGATTTGTCATTTTATTTCGCTCTTATCGAGCTCATTTTGTTTCTTGACGAATAACGTGTAAATTTACCGATGAATTCGCGATGATACTCAAAACTTGCAAATAACAGTCACTTGTTTCTCAGAGGAAAAACCCAAGTGACGAATTTTATTAATTTTTTTTCCTAATTAATAAATAAACTAAAGAAAATAAGTTTATATCAAAAAAGTTTCATCGCTCGACAAGAACGAACTGAAATTACAAATTTTAGTTCCAAGAAACCGCGAGTCTTATTGGTTACTTGTATAAACAGAGTTATTTTCTATGATTTTATTTCTATTCAATTTTTTTTTACATTCAACAGGATCTCTTTAATTCAGTTCCACCTTCATTGACACGAGTTTCCCTTTGAAACTATGTGTAAATGATGTTTCGAATCTAACACACAACGAACGTGGCTATACCGCCGATGCCTCGTTAACTTCAAAAGCTCCATCTGATTACTTAGTTTTACTCAGAGGCAGCATTGTTTCGGCGATGTTGAAAAGTCGTATTTTTTCTAATTAGCGAAAAAATGTAACGAACACGCCGTGTGATTAGCACAGATAAAAAAGACGAAACTGTTACATATCTTTTATGTATAAAATTTCAACTGATTTATCACCTCGAAACTTATAATGGTTATGTATGTATACTTTGTCTAATACAGTCTTACTTCTTTCTTGGCGCTCTAGTTATGTAATGGTTTTATGTGTAAATACAGTGTGTCCATAAAAGGCACTCGATAAAGAAGAAGAAGAAAAAGGCAATGAGGCGTTAGTTATGCATATGGTTTTTCAACTCGTAGAGCTGTAGACCGATCGGCAAAGTCTACATGATATTTTGAATATACCCGAAACGACTTTATACAAAACAAATACATGCGTTAAGCATATTGGAAATTATTAATAAAAAGAACCCACTTAAAGATAAGTCTTTCGTAAGACAGCTAAAACTGCCGTATATATTTTTTTAATCAATATAAGGCTTCCGCTATTGATATACTTAGTTGCAGACATTAACTACACATTAGACTTGTTCAAGAAAGATAAGTATTTTTTTATTTCGTTCCACATCGACATTCTTAAAATTTGATGCAAAAGAAAAGTTTTGCCAAAGGCGATACCTACAAAAATTGTATGTACCACTGCATCTCGGCGCTTGAAATAAAACAAGGGATGGAAGTGGGATTTTTCAACGAGTGCAAAATTTGAATGAGAAATTCACACGACGTGAAAAAGCACTCCCTCCCGTGTCGCGTACAGTACTTTTGTTCCGATTTCGCTAAAAAAAATAACCCCATTTCGTGATTTCGGATTCCGGTAATTTATGATTAATGTTCTATTCGTACGCGAGATGGCGCGAAGAAACGTTTCGCCCGTGGAACACTGAAGTGTTCGGCTCGGAGGCGCGGGAATGTCGAGGGAGTTTGAAATAAAGATAAAACTGAATTTAATAGTGAAAGTAAAAGTAACTGTTTGCTATATATATTGCAAATTCCGTAGTACACAAGTACAAGAGGAGGAACGAGTGTTCCGTACAACAGTTGAAGATATTCTGAATAATGTTTAGAAGTTTAGTTTCAGCGAGATCTCCGATGCGTCGGTGGACGGGGGTGGTTCGTCCCTCCGGGGTAAACGCTGGCCAATCGTTGGTCGTAGTAGTAGCGTCGGTTCTCCTTCCCCAGGGGTTGTTGGCCACTCCCGTCTCCCTGGCTGCAGCGGGAGAAGCGCGTACGTCCGGCCTGGCGGGTCCGGCGTCGGTCGGCGGATCGGCGCCGGCCGGAGCCTGTTGGTCACCACGTGTTGGCGTACGGGAACGTACGCGAGGCCTGTTTTTTGTCTCCTCAAGTGGCGACTCTTCTGAGCCGGTAAAACGGGCAGAAATCACGTACGGTCTCCGCTGGTGGTACATGGTTATTGACGACAATAGCCGGCGCGTCTTCGCGTGCTGTTGTTTGTCGACTCAAGGGTGCTGTTGATTACCCTCGTCCGGTGGTCCGCGAGTCGTGAAGAATTTCTCGAGAGTCGTAAAAGAGAAAGTCTTCCTCATGCGCTCACTACATTCTCGTGTGACCAATTCTACCTCTAAAATATCTATAAGTTTCTACTCCTAGCATCTCTGTTTGAATTAATCCGCATTGCGCGCGGTTCGCGGGGTTCGCGGATTCGATTATCGACTGTCCCTTCGATATAGACGCAACCTTGCGTCACAGCCGTATGGACAAACCTGCCCAGGGGCCCGATTCTCGAAAGTATGCGATATTTCTCGTATACGATAAATTTCGATGACCGTATATCGTATACGAGATCGAAATGCTATTCTCGACTGCCATGCGACAGGAGGGCTTCGATAATTCTCGCATACGATTTTCTTACATCGTTGCCACATGGAATCGGTGGGCTATTTCGTTAGAGAAATCTCGAGGACCAATAAATATACAGATTTCATGACTTCCAAATACCCGCCAGATTCGGTTTGGTTATTTCAAAGATGTGTCTATAAGTATGTCAATAAATTGGAAACACCGATTTAACCGAATTGAATTACAAGCGGAGCATGGTCCGTGATACTATGATAGTCACGTACTATATGTACGCGCATACACCAAGGCTTTTTGATGAAGTAAAACTATTAATTTTCTAGAAACATATATTGTTCGTGCACAATACATGTACAAACCAAAGATATTTCATTCAACAAATCTTCGCAGAAAAAGGGTTGCCTGAAAATGGAAAAGTCTCATGGTGACCAGATGCTTTACTGCTGCTAAAGTCCGTGAGTCAATTTCTGGCGGTCAAATGTTTTATTGCAGGATGGCCACTAAGGAGTTTTCTTCAGGTATGCGCGGATTCAAGAACGGCGGGTGTGAAGGATTCAAGTTTTCGATTCTTCATTATTTTCTCTCAGTTGTTAGTCAGCAGTCGTTCCGTCCACACATCGTTTTGAGTGTAGTCTAAAAATGAGTTCGCAAAACCAAATAATTTTTGTTTCGCCGGACTCTGCGAAAAATAAACGTGATACATACATTACTCAGGAACAAAAAACTGTTCTGGTGGATTTTGTGGAAGCTCACCCGAAGTTGATATCGGCGAAGTTTTCGTCCGATTTCACCCTCAAAGATTCGCAGATGCTGTGGATGGAGCAAAATACTGAATAGTGTTCCAGGTGCCACGAGGTCGTGGGCAAAGTGGAGAAAGGTTTGTTTTTTAATGGTATATTAAGACTATTTAAATATCAATAATACTAGGAGGCTGAAAGTGGTGATCACGTTGGCCACCAAACTGCAGAATGTTATAAAAATTCAGGAACGTGAAAAATGGAAAAAATGCATACATATGAGGTCAATAATATGTTGAGCTTTATTTTTTATGTTGATTTATTTTTTATGGTTTGACCTCAAATTTTTTTATTCGCCTAAAAAGAATGTCGCGAAACCCGCCAACGGTCGAAGAATATGTAGAGAATATGTCGGTCAAGGACTTCAAAAAATAAAAAACACAAAAAATCGATTTTTACAAGTAAATTCCTTACAAGTAATTTTTTCATACTTCTCACCCAAAAATTATATTTTATGTAAAAAAACTACACGAAATTTTGAAATGAACAGAAAGTTCTTAGAGGTTGCTCACTGCATTAAAAAATGTTAGACTTGTTTAAATAAATCAATTGTTTGTTTTCATGTCCCACCTGTAGAATATGGGGCATTCCACCCCATTTCAACCTCGATCGAAATAAGCCGTCGATCAATGCTAGTATAAATTAATAATTTACTATGTTTTAGTGATATATTTAGTACTTACGATAATGAAAAAAAAAACTTTGTAAACATTCTAAATGTCCGCAAGCAGAAGATGTTACTGAAAAACGTATACGAGGTGTAGATATCATATGCGACAACGCCGACAACCCACTCGATACGAAGCATTCGATAATTATCGTATGCGACCGACTTATCATCGTTCGAGAATACAGTTTTGACAAAGCATGCGATAATCTAGTAACTTTCACAAAATATCGCATACGATAAAACTCGAGAATAGGGCCCCTGAGCAGAGTCCAGAGCCAGCACCCAATCAAACGAACTGAACCCTAGGGAGGTAATCAGCTCATTCCTGCTCGCGCGGGAGAATGAAAACCGTACTACGCATTGAAACGTTTCGCGATTTCAATAATATTTAATTTGATTGAAATCGCGAATTATGTTACTCGAAATCCTAATTCTAGTGATTTCCACTATTGGAAAGCAACAGGGTTCGTGTACTGGACCTGAGAATAAATTATTGTGTGTTGGAAGCGTCCTCAGAAATCATTCGCCTCGTTCTTCGGAATAAGAAAATTAAATCTCTCCGGTCTGCGAGTGCGATTGAACTTATCATCATCAAACTGTAGAGACAAAGGGAAGGAAATAGGGCGACAGATCACGAAAGACATTTTACGGTTGTTGTTAAGGAGCGGGGCTCAACGATCGAATCACTTATAACTTAACAATAATCAACAAACAAAACGGAAATCTGGGCTATTCCCAGTAGGAAAGTGTGGTTGGCGGAACAATCAAGCGGGCCACACAGGACTTATACATACGTGGGGGGGCACATATGTGCGGTAAGGAAGGTAATGTCTGAGTGAGGTACCTACCGCTCGCTGCCTTTGCTGGTCGAGGCCTAGCGCGAAGGGAGGAGTGGGGAGCTCGAATACTCGGCTGCGCGACGAAATTCACCGAAAAGTTACGACTTTTCGGAGAAACTCGTCGGGGGTAAGCCGTTCCGTTACAGCATGCGTGTCGTCATTTGTCAAAAATGAGCTTATTTTCCATCCTCGTTGCGCACACGAAATATGGTTGTTTTTTTAGCGAAATCGAGAGAAAAGTATAGTACGCTACATGGGAGGAGTGCAACTTTTCACACTTTTAACGTAATGTAGTATTCTCAACTCGTGTGATTGCAACACTCGCCTTCGGCTCGTGCTGCAAAATCACACTCGTGAGAAAAAGCTTTTCCGTCCTCGTATACAGGGGGTGCTGCCACAAGCCCGAATGGCCACAAGCCCGAATAGCCACAAGCCCGAATGGACTGTAACGTGGTGGGGGTAAATTTCCCCGTTACAGTTGGCTGTCGCGATTGACGTCAAGCCTTAAGCCTTCCCGTCCGCTGTCGAACCTCCACGGGACCGTTAATTTTAGGTTAGAATTAAGGTAGGTGTAGATTTATTGTTTTTTTTTTTCATTTCTCGGATATCGTTGTATTTTTTTGTAACTACGCCCCCCTCACTGGCCCACTGAAAATTTAGCCTCTCGCCTCCGGGAAAATTTAGTCGCCCCTCGAGACCTCCGGTTAGGGTGACGTCACGCCACCGTGACGGGCACCGGCCTCTCGGACTTGAGGAATCCGGGAGGTTTTAGTCAGCGCCTCACCGATCGGAGGGAGTGGATGCCCACGACCGGGTAACCTCACGGCGAGATCATCCACCTCGTCGTGGGAGTCAGCTGAGGCGGGGAGCCATGGACGCCCGCATCTGAAGGGCCTCATCGGTTGCCCCGTCCACCAATAGGGCGCAGTTCCGGGCACGTTAGATGTCCGGACTGTTGCCTGGTATCGGCAAAGAATATGTATAGGATAGAAGGACAGTTCCTTCAGTTTCGTTGAAGCAAGAAAAGTTGGGGATGTAGGACGAGCTACATCCCCAACTGCACAGATGTCGCTGGTGGCGCTGTTTAGCTGTGTGCTGTGCGTGTGGCTCACGTACATAGCTACACAAGCAAACGAGGCAAGCCACGCCCCGCGCCGTTCCATCGATGCAGCGATTGGCTGAAAAGTTGGGGATCGGCTGTCTCTCTCGCACTCTCGCTCAGATTTGCCTGAGAAGTTGGGGATAGCCGTCTCTCTCGCACTCCCGCTGGTATCCTCGGAATCGAGTTGGGGATATGACATTGTCTCTCCCTCACTCCCATTCTCCGAATTGTGGCGTTTCTCTCGCTCACATACATTCCCGCTGATCCTCTCCTCGCACGTGGTGTTTAAAGGCCGGTCTATTGTTTTCGGTTATTGTTCTATCTGTCAAAGAGTTAGTGTTTTTTCGTGAGCTTAGTATTCTTTCTATCGTATTAACGTCGTCTCAATTAGTGCATGTTTTTCGTGGTGACGTTTTTGTGAAATCTGTGATTTTTTATCTGCTCGGATTGTTTTTTAATTTCTCGTTCACAATGCCGGCAACGGCGTTGTGTGCTTACGGGGGCTGTGGAAGCGTACTGTAACCGAGGGCTTACCCAGTCCCTCCGGTTGCCTTCGCCCCCTACTCCCCGCGAAGTTCCCGGGGCGCCAGCCACCACGCGGGTGACCCTTACAAAATTTTTCACCGATGCGACTCGGCTCTAGTTCGTTTTAGGGAAAACGACGGAGTAGGAGTGGCGGCAATAACCCGCTAGCTCAGGGTTCCTGATTTCTGGGGAGGGGAGTAATCACGACAACCAAACAAATAATTTACGCAAAATAAAAAAAAACAGTCTCAATTAAAATATAAAGCTGGTTTATTGATTCGGGGTAACGGGACGGAATTACCGCGAGAACATAATCTCCCGAGGGAAAAAAAACAATCAAAAGACAACGATGACAACTATTAGCCACGGCAACAACTTAAGCGCGGGCCTTTAGATTTTCCGGTAACGTTCCTTCGTACGGACGACTCCGACTACGATTACTTAGGCATTATTTACTAATTGAACTGAATAACGGCTAGCTGAGCTGAATTTCTTAACCATCTATAACTCTCGAATCATACAAATAAACACGGATAACGGTAACACGGGAATAGGCGACGGCGCAACGTATTTCTCCTTCTGGACTCGGCTTTGGGTGGCGATACTAAATAGACCGGGCGTTCCCTGGGAAATCTATCCCCGGCACGACAGCGCGAAATTCCAGAGGACTCGGCTACGTCCACCGATTGGCACCGGCCGCTCTACCCGGACTTAAACGATCACCTCAGCCACCCTAAGGCAGTTCGCGCGGTTACCAGCGCTATCGTGGACTACTAACTATGAAACGTGCGCTTCAAATGACGACGATAATAAGAAATTCAATCAAATAAATAACGAACGGAACTACGCAATTATCAACAAAAAAAAAATAACACATTAATTAAGAAGAACGCGCTTCGTCTACCCCGGTTATAATCAGCCAAGAGGGGAGAAAAACGAGCCGGATTATTGCGAGTTGAGGGGTGGTGGGGGGTTCGACTCGATCTGGACACGAATCGTGATTACTTAGCTCAAATTTCACAAACGACGAAACGAGTCACACTGTGCTGTCGGGGTTATGGCGTAAATAGGGGTCAACTGATTTTCGTTATAATTATTTTCCTACCGGGGTCGACAGCGCGTACTACAACCTAAAGAAACAATTCCCTTACTACAACTAATATCCTACAACGTAAAGCTAGAGAGTGGACCCTTCGCGAGAGCAGCCTCTCTCCCGGGGCCTTAACGACTTTCAATTATTTCTTATTAATTTTACAATTACAACTTTCCGGTAACAAAAAGGGGTTACAAATTCTCCCGACTGACGGGTACTTACTACCCTCACTGGCACTGGCTTATTCCTCAGTTCAAGTCTCTCTCTCTCTCTCCGGGAAGTGGCGGCTGAATATCAATCGGGTCCGAAAGCGCTGAATTCCCACAATGACGATTCCACGTCCGCTGCCGATCACTGCTCGTCACGAAGAGTGCTGTCGATCGCTCTCGATCTGTCCAGCTCCGAGACTAATCCCCTCCCCGGGGTAAATTGCCGAATTTTTCCGGCGCGTGCCGATCGTCGCTGTCGGTACCTCGCTGTCTTCGCTCCCCTCTCGAACCTCCTGAACTCCTTACTCCTCTTCTCTCCGAAAATGTGCCCGCGGTGCCGCGTTCTCGACAACGTGACCCGAGTGCTCTTGACAGTACGCACTACCGGGTCGTTCGGACAGCTGGGACTCCGAACTAGAGAACAGTGTACCGCCGACAGCTACATTGAGGCCCCGCCTCAGCCCGTGCTGACGACAACTCCGCTGTCAGAGCTCGCTCTCGCCGTCGCGGGGTCCCGTGAGCGGCCAGGGTGTTGGAGGCGCCGCTTCTCGGGGTGGACCGGAAAGGGACCTTGGGCCACTCCAAAAATTGTCCCAAATTTTTCCCGCGCGGTCGCCCGGTGGTCGGCGACGATTCCGTTGGCGTCTCGGGGCTGCTCCGGGGCGTTTAATTTTGCCACCGATACCAGGCAACAGTCCGGACATCTAACGTGCTCGGAACTGTGCCCTATTGGTGGATGGGGCAACCGATGAGGCCCGTCAGATGCGGGCGTCCATGGCTCCCCGCCTCAGCTGACTCCCACGACGAGGTGGATGATCTCGCCGTGAGGTTACCCGGTCGTGGGCATCCACTCCCTCCGACCGGTGAGGCGCTGACCAAGACCTCCCGGATTCCTCAAGTCCGAGAGGCCGGTGCCCGCCACGGTGGCGTGACGTCACCCTAACTGGAGGTCTCGAGGGGCGACTCAATTTTCCCGGGGACGAAAGCTAAATTTCCAGTGGGCCAGTGAGGGGGGAATAATTACAAAAAAAAATATACAATTCTATCCGCGAAACGACAACAAAAAAGAAACAATAGATCTTAATCAATAACAATAGATCACCTAGCTTAATTCTAACCTAAAATTAACGGTCCCGGGGAGGTTCGACAGCGGACGGGAAGGTTTAAAGCTTGACGTTAATCACGACAGCCAATTGTAACGGGGAAATTTACCCCCACCACGTTACAGTACATGGTCGAGACTTCCATCTCACTTTTCATCGCTTCCCAAAGGACCAAAACAGGTAATTGTGTGTTTTTCCGTGTCGACCGGAAAAACGACTATCGAAACGACCAACTACAAATCAAACTTCAAGTAGACAATCAAAAAGTATACTTCCAAAGGCTTGAATAGCCGAGTGGTCTAAGGCTCAACGCAACAGTCGGAAGATACCAGGTTCGAATCCGAACCGGGACAATTTTTTTTTTTTTTTTTTTTTTTTTTTTTCGAAATTCGATAAAAAAGGGGTCGTTTCAACAGTCGTTTCTCGGTCTTCTCGGAAAAAACGACCGGTTAGAAATTTTTGAAATGGTCATTTCGACGGTCATTTTTCCGATTTTTCGCGATGAAGAAACGACTAATCAAGAATAATTTCAACGGTCGTTTTTTGGTCGACCGACTTTTTGAACGGTTTTTTTTTTTGCATTTATCGACCGGTCGATTTCCGGTCGACCAGCCGGTCGCTGGACTTGCTAGGACCGTGACATTTTCTGTTGTTATTTATCATGCACTCTGCACGTAATATATCCTTACCACCCGGTAATATATCCTTCCTGCCCGGTGACATATCCCTTTACCATCCTTTTTCAGCCTGGAAGCATGGATTGCACGCTGTAGGAATGAGAAATTGAAAGATATATCCCTCGTGCAGCTTCAAAATCTCAGAATTTGCAGCCGTCATTTTTCCCCCGATGATTTTCAGAGCTACGGCCACCAAGGTAAGCGGAAAATAAAAAAATCTAGTTTGCCTAAAGACGCGTGCATTGGTGTCGACTCCCAGGATAGAGCTCCCCCCGCGCAGAATGAAGTTTCATCGAGCTTTCGTTCGGGAATTCCCGAACCGCGTCGGACTTCCGCCAGTGTCAGCCCTGGGTGTTCATCAAACCAAGCTAAAAATGACACTGGCTCCGAAACGCAAGCCTGTTCCGAACAAACCGATTATCGCGGAGTCGACGCTGATCATATCAGCGAATTTGATTTTCCTTCGAGTCCAGTGGCTAGCGGCAATAGTCTTCTGCAGCACGAAGCCAGCGACACAGGTGCCAATAATTCCAGTATTGGCAACGCGTTCGAGGCTCCTCCAGCTTCAATGCGTAAGAGTCCCACCGTATTGTCGTGTCTGAAGGGGATAAAGTCGGTCACATCTAAGGAAGCTCAACAAGCGCGAATGATAAAGAAACTCCGCGAAGAGATTAAAATTCAA
Organism: Pimpla rufipes; assembly: GCA_963932165.1. NCBI lineage: Eukaryota > Metazoa > Arthropoda > Insecta > Hymenoptera > Ichneumonidae > Pimpla > Pimpla rufipes. Next base: position 9,224,797 of record OZ010630.1, read on the forward strand.
AAGCAAAAAGTAAGACGTTTAGAGGCTGCAAAGGAGACAAACGCAACTGACGTGACGTACGCTAAATCGATCGCAGCTCTCAACACTAGCCAGAAAGAGTTCATTGAAATGCAGGTAAATCACATCAAGAAAAAACCCTGGTCTCAAGCCGAAAAGCAGTTTGCTTTGGCACTGTACTACGCATCACCTAAGGCGTACGTCCATCTGAGGGACAAGAAGCAGTTTGCTTTGCCTTGCGTGACGTTGATTAGAAAGTGGATCAATGAGATCAATTTAGAGCCCGGAATTAATACAGGCCTATTTGACAAGCTCAAAGTAAAAGCAGACACCATGACAAACGAAGAGCGCCAGTGTGTTCTCATGTGGGACGAGATGAGCATCAAGCGGCTCCTCTCATATAATCCCAAATCCGACCTAATCGAAGGATTTCAAGATCTAGGAGAACTCGGACGGACTAAGGACCCGGCTAATTACGCGTTAACTTTCATGATCAGAGGCTTAACTTCCTCGTGGAAGCAGCCTATTTGCTACGTAACTTCTGATTCTTGCGTGCGCGCTGACAATTTGCAAAAGTTGATTTTGGCTGTTATAGATAAAGTCCACTCCATCGGTTTTGAAATAAAGGCCATGGTTTGTGACCAGGGTCCGGCAAATCAGTCGGTTGTAGCTTCACTAGGTGTGACAATCGCGAAACCGTACATAGAGCGCGAATCGCGAAAGATCTTCGTCGCGTTTGATACGCCACACTTGATCAAGTGTGTGCGCAACAATCTTTTAGCGCATGATTTCGTGATCGACGGTGATACTGTTTCGTGGGGCGTTCTCTCGGATCTTCGAAATATAGAGCGGGATAAGGCGTGCAAAGCAGCTCCCAAGCTGACGGATCGACACGTCAATCCAAATCCGTTCCAACGAATGACGGTGAGCTTGGCGACACAGGTTTTCAGTGCGTCTGTCTCTGCGGCAATTGATGCCGGTCATATTACCGGAGATTTGCAGCATCCCGCTTCCGTCGCCACCGCAAATTTCTTCAAGCGCGTTAATGATATCTTCGATTGTCTGAACAGCCGGCGCCCGATCGACCCAAATCCATTGAAACGCGCTCAGTCTTCTGCGCAGCCTCAGGTAGAAGAATACCTACGCGAAAGCATTTCCTGGATTGAAAAGTGGACCGTGAAGGGTCGCCCGAAACCGCCTTGTTTCTCGGGTTTGATTTTGACGATCAATAGCGTTCTTCAACTGTGGGATGAGATGCAAAAGTCGGGATCATCCTATTTGATAACTTCGAGAATTAATCAGGATACTCTTGAGAACCTGTATGCCATCGTGAGGGGCCGCGGTGGCTACAATCTGCGACCATCCGCGGCGACTTTTCGCCAAATCCTACAGTACGCTATGACCGCGAACCTGATGAAACCTTCATCGGCGTCTAATTGTGAGCCAGATGAGACGACGGCTCTGCTCCCCATGTTAGATAGTAGAAAGGAGAATAGCAGCCCCCAAAACACCGATATTCGAGAGGAAATCGACGTTTGGGTCGATGATCAACCGGTCGACGGAGAACAGGCGAATGCGGCGGATGTCGAAGAAATCGCAGCTGATCGTGCTGACGGTGATGATAACGCGGTGAATGAGTCGGTTAGTGAGGAACCGAAACTTGAATGTCCGATTGATAACGGCGCCGTGGACAAACCCCTCGAACAGACTCTTGACATCGCATCTGACGAGTCCATGGAGTCGTGCACTCTCGAGCAGTGCGCCAAGAAGTATGTGGCCGGATACCTAGCGTATAAATGTCTCCGCAAATTTGATTGCTCCGAGTGCCGTTTGACTTTGACAAAACCGAATCAAAATTATGAAAAAGTAGACGAACTTTTGATCTTTTGGAAAGCTTACAAATGTAAAGACGATTACGAGCTCGGTAACTTGAAAGTTCCCTCCGAACAATTCAGTAACGTAACTTTAACGATGTACGAGGTTTTCACGAAATCTTTCTCATCCGAGCCACAGAGGAGACACTTGAAAGAACATCTCGAATCGAGTGTCCACGACGCCTTATCGAAAGGTCACTCAAAGTTTTGGACGGTCGGCGGTGCCTGTCTGGAACACAGGGATTATATCGTTCAACTCTTCGTTCGCGTTCACATTTTCAATAAGGTGAAGTGGATTTCGCGAGATCTCAGGGATAGATGTAACAGAGCTGTTGTAGGTCAGAAAAAGAGGTGTTCCTCCAGCCAGTCTACAGGGGCAAAGCCCAGTCAGAAGTATCAGAAGGTGACGCATCAATAGGTTTTTTTTTAGCTCGAATGAGGGTGGCTGTTTTTTTTCGCAGTTCTCGTTGTTCGTCATTTCTTTTCTTCGGATGCTGTACAAATGTATATAAATGTATAAAATATTTAAAAAATTCCAAAGAGGAGAGTCGCGGATTGCGGCCTCCACCATATTATATCTAAAGGTGATGTTAAAACAAGCGTGATAAATATAGCTTTATCCGAAGAGTTTCGCGGATTGCGATTTCTTCGATCGTTCGATTAATACAGGGTAAGGTGTTCGTTGGTTTCTTCCCTTCTCGTTCTCGTTGTTCCTAATTTTTTTCGTTCGGAAGCTGTATAGATGTATATAATATAAATGTATATAAAACGTTTAAAATTCCAAAGAGGAGTGTCGCGGATTGTGGCCTCTACCGTATTATATCCAAAGGTGCTGTTAAAAGAAGCGTAGTAAGTACAACTTTATCTGAAGAGTGTCGCGGATTGCGATTTTCTTTGATCGTTCGATTGATATAAGATAAGATGTTCGTTGGTTTTTTCCTTTCGTGACCAGGAACCATAGCAAATACGTTTTGTAATATAGTAAATGTTTAATAATGTCGCAGATTAAGCCGTTCGTTATTTGAGATTTATTGTTCGATAAGTTCATCGTTTCTTTTGATTCATGGTCTGTGATAAACAGCTGTGTAAGCCTACTGTGATAAAAATAGCTTTTTCAGAATCTTGTGGATAGCAATATTTCTGATTGAACATTGAATGTAGGGTAAGTTGTCCATTGTTATTTTTGTTTGCTTAGGGGCCTGAGTAAATATTTTTGGTGCGGAATATGGCAGGAGTATCACGGGTCGCGACGTTCGTATTTTAACATTTAATGTGTGGCAATCATCGGTCGTTTCTTTCGTTCTTCCCATTATTATTAATATTATTATCCGTTCTCAATAATTGCAGTGAAGTTGCCTGCTTATTGCAATCCTCCACATCAATATCCCACCTTTCCCCTCCTATATCCTACCCTTCCCGATGGAAGAGACCCACCGCCTTCTCGTGGTTTCCATCGAGTAATCATTGTTTACGTCCTTACAGTCCTAATATTTTTGTGAAAATACCATTTAACTTTCCTTCGCTAATTAACGCTTTATTGCTTTAATTTGGTTGCACCTGGACCTCGTAAACATTGATTAGCTAAGAGTGGGCACGCTTTAACATTTTTTTGCAGCAATGTTATCTGTTTCCTTCCGGTTCATTAACCGTAGTCCAAGAAAAACAAGCAGGTGAGTTGGCCACAATTTATATCACAATTTATATATTAATTGCATGCCCTTTGTTTCAAAAGAGTAGCTTTGGTGCAGTGGCTAGAGTGCTTGCCTCAAAGTCGGAACGACGTGCGTTCAAATCTCGTATTTCAATTTTTTCCCTCCCTTAAACTTTTTTTTTTTTAAGTTAATATCATTTGCCAATATTATTTTCGATGAAGATACCGAAAATAATATTGACAATCAATAAAAAAAACTCTCTTTCTTCAAAATGTTAATATTGTTAAGAAAGAGAGGATTTTGTTTCGTTTTTTTATTGTTTGTGAATATTATTTTCGGTTTCTTAATTCTTAATCGTAAATAATATAGACAACCGATATTAATGTAAAAAAAAATAAAGGGAAAAAATTAAGGGAAAAAAGTGGGCCGGGGTCGCAATTTATATATTAATTGCATGCCTTAGATGTTGTGAGAGTACCTTTGGTGCAGTGGCAAGAGTCCTTGCCTCAAAGGTAGAATGACGTGCGTTCAAATCTCGCACCTTAATTTTTCTTCCCCTTAAACTTTTTTTTTTACTTTATATCATTTACTAATATTATTTTCGATGGAGAAACCGAAAATAATATTGGCAAACGATAAAAAAACAAAATCTCTTTCTCATCAATATTAACATTTAGAAGAAACAGATTTTTTGTTTGTTTGTCAATATTATTTTTGGTTTCTTAATCGAAATTAATATTGGCAAATGATTGTCATTTGCACCTTATGGCGCAAGAGCGTGTGATTGTAAGGCGCGAATCCGTGAACTTTCCGTAGTTCAAAGAAGGAGGGCGTGGCCATGCTTCGCGCCAAAAGCGTACTGCCCACCCATGGGCGGGGCGTATCGATCGATCTACCGTGCTGCCATCCTGCGGCAGCTAGCGTCGCAGAAAGTTTTGCTTCAACGGCCCCGTTGGAACTGTTCTTCTATGCTATCCATATTCTTTGGTATCGGTGGCAAAAATTAAACGCCCCGGAGCAGACCCGAGAGGCCAACGGGATCGTCGCCGTCCACCAGGCGACCGCGCGGGAAAAATTTGGGATAACTTTGGATTGGCCCAAGGTCCCTTCCCGGTTCACCCCGAGAAGCGACGCCTCCAACACCCTGGTCGCTCACGGGACCCCGCGACGGCGAGAACAAGCTCTGACAGTAGCGGAATTGTCGTCAGTACGGGCTGAGGCGGGGCCTCAACTTAGCTGTCGGCGGTGCACTGATTCTCTGGTTCGGAGTCCCAGCTGCCCGAATGACCCGGTAGTGCGTACTGTCAAGAGCACTCGGGTCACGCGGTCGAGAACGCGGCACCGCGGACACATTTTCGGAGAGAAGAAGAGAAGAGGAGTAAGGAGTCCAGGAGGTTCGAGAGGGGAGCGACGACAGCAAGGTATCGACAGCGACGGTCGGCACGCGCCGGTAAAATTCGGCAATTTACCCCGGGGAAGGGATTAGTCTCGGAGCTGGACAGATCGAGAGCGATCGACGAGACTCTTCGTGACGAGCAGTGATCGACAGCGGACGTGGATTCGTTATTGTGGAAATTCAGCGCTATCGGACCCGATTGGTATTCAGCCGCCACTTCCCGGAGAGAGAGAGACGTGAACTGAGGAATAAGCCAGTGCCAGTGAGGGTAGTAAGTACTCGGCAGTCGGGAGAATTTGTACCCCTTTTTGTTACCGGAAAAATGAATGTTAAATTGATAAGAAATAATTGAAAGTTGTTAAGGCCCCGGGAGAGAGGCTGCTCTCGCGAAGGGTCCACTCTCTAGTTTTTAAGTTTGTAGGACCCTAGTTAGATTAAGCAATCTTTTCCTTAGTACGCGCTGTCGGCCCCCGAGTGGAATATAGTCATAGCGAAAATCAGCCGACCCCTATTTACGCCATAACCCCGACAGCACAGTATGACCCATTTCGCCATATACGAAATTTGAGCTAAATAAGTAACGATTCGTGTCAAGATTAAGCCGAACCCCCCACCCCTCAACTCGCAATAATCCGGTCCGTTCTTCTCCCCTCTTTGCTGATTATAATCGTGGTAGACGACGCGCGTCCTTCCTAGTTAAAGTAGAATTTATTATAATAATTGCGCAGTTTTCGTTATTTATTTATTTAATTGAATTACTTATTATACCTGTCATTTGAAGCTCGCGTTGCATAATTCGTCGCTTCCGATAGCGCTGGTAACCGCGCGTACAACCTTAGGTAGGCGGAAGTAATCGTTTAGTCCGAGTAGAGCGGCCGGTAAAAATCGGTGGACGTAGCCGAGTCCGCTGGAAGCTCGCGCTGTCGTGCCGGGGATAGATTTTCCAGGGAACGCCCGGTTCTCATTGGTATTGCCACCCAAAGCCGAGTCCAGAAGGAGAATTACGTTGCGCCGTCGCCTATTCCCGTGTTACCGTTATCCGTCGTTATTTGTCTAATTCGAGCGTTGGGTTAAGTAATTCAGCTCAGCTAGTTGGTATTCAGCTCAAGTAATTAAATAAGGGTTAAGTAATAGTAGTCGAAGCCGCTCGTAATACGAAACGTTTGCCGAAAAATTTAAAGGCCCGCGCGTAAGCTGTTGTCGTGGCTAATAGTTGTCATCGTTTGTCTTTTGTTTTTTTTTCTCGGGAGATTATGTTCTAGCGGTGATTTCGTTCCGCTACCCCGATTCAATAAACCGACTTTATATTTTAATTGAGACTGTTTCTTTTATTTTGCGTAATTTAATTCTATTGGTTGTCGTGATTTACTCCCCCCCCCCAGAAATTAGGAACCCTGAGCTAGCGGGTTATTGCCGCCACTCCTGCTCCCGCGTTTTCCCTAAATCGAGCTAGAGCCGAGTCGCATCGGTAAAAATTTTCTAAGGGTCACCCGCGTGGTGGATGGCGCCCCGGGAAGACCGCGGGGAGTAGGGGGCGAAGGCGACCGGAGGGACTGGGTAAGCCCTCGGTTACAGGACACATGCCCGAACGGTCAAAAGACCGAACGGCCAAAAGACCGAACGGTCAAAAGACCGAACGGCCAAAAGACCGAACGGTCAATAGACCGAACGGCCAAAAGACCGAACGGCCAAAAGACCGAACGGCCAAAAGACCGAACGGTCAATAGACCGAACGGTCAATAGACCGAACGGCCAAAAGACCGAACGGTCAATAGACCGAACGGCCAAAAGACCGAACGGTCAATAGATCGAACGGCCAAAAAACCAAACGGTCAATAGACCGAACAGCCAAAAGACCGAACGGCCAAAAGACCGAACGGCCAAAAGACCGAACGGACACAAGACCGAACGGACACAAGACCGAACGGACACAAGAACGACCAACTCCATATATTCTCGTGTTCTCGCCGATCCTCGTAGCTGTTGTTTTTTCTCTACTTTTTTTCTTCGTCTGTCGCATTTACTGAGACGTGCACCGTACACCGCAATTACTTATTTACATAACTAATTTTAGCATTAGTCTTATGCGTATTCAGGTCAATGAAATCTTGATTCGCCGAAATAACGGGGCTCGCAAAGTGAAACCTGATTTGCTCGTATAATTTTCGTGCGTTGAATTGGATCACAATCACGGCTTTTCATTGTTTTTGTGAAAAATCGTTCCCGCCGTCGCATTGACTCGTGTATACAACCCGCAGATACTACTCGCGTGGTTCGGACTGCGAAAACGAACCGCGCCCGCCTCTCCTCGGAGATCGTATTGTGGCATCGCGGGTCTGCTCTTTCCCCTCGTCTTCTCCAGACTCTGCGGAGCGCTTAGCGTGCTCGTCGTCTTTGCGTCCTGGCGCCCTCGCGATTTACCAATCCGTATCTTCCTGAGTCTCCAGGAATTCCATGGCCTCAGCATGCTCTTCTGCACTTCTCGCTGCGCCAATAACTCCTACTTCGGCTGCGGCTCGGACCGCGAGACCGACTTCCGCTTCGACTCCGGCTTCGACTTCCGGTTCTTCTTCAAGTTCTAAACGGGATTACGGAGGTGATAATAGGTTGTGGAGGGAACGAGGAGGGAAGATGTACGAAATGCAAAGTACTGACAACTCTCTCGTTCACTCTTCCATTCGCCCGCTCGTTCATTTTCACATTCGCTCACACTTTCACTCTCTCGTTCATCGCCTCTCACTCAGTAACCGTTCGAGCAATAGGGCTCCAATTTGGCACGCAAGTAGAGTAGTTGTCCCTCTTTGAATGGCGCGATTTTTTACAAAATGTATATTGAAACGGTTCGCGATTTCTATAAAATTAAATTTTATAGAAATCGCGATTTAGGATACTCGAAATCCTAAATTACGAGTGATTCCCCCCATCGGGAAGCGATAGGGTTCATGTGCTGGACCTGAGGATGATTTTATTGTGTTTTGGAGCGTTCTCAGAAGTCATTCGCCTCGATCTTCGGAATAAGAAAATTAATTCCCTCCGGTCTTCGAGTCCGATTGACTTTATCATCACCGAACTGGGATATTTTGAGGAAGGAAAAAGGTAGACAGATCACGGTAGACATTTTACAGTTGTAATTAAGTGAGCTGGGCTGGCTCAAGGAAATATTTACAGAACTCAATTACAAGAAACAAAGGACGTCTACCGTACAGGTGTTGAAGCAGTATCGAGGCCTGTACGCTACATGGAACGGATGAGCCTGGGCTATGCTCAGAGATAGCGTGGTAGGCGGACGCAGTGCCGTGTACCACACTACGAGCGTAGTTAGGCTAAGGAATAGGCACGTCTGTGCGGTTGGATTTGTGAAATAAGAGTGAGGTGACGCTCGCTGCCTCCGATGATCGAGGCGTCGCGCGAAGCGAGGAGTGGGGAGAGCTCGAATACTCGGCTCCGCGACGAGATTCCCCGAATAGTGACGACTTTTCGGAGAAACTCGTCGGGGGTATAGCCGTTCCGTTACAATATACTCATTAAGATTTGAAGCAGTTTTTAAATTGTTGAAAAAGGCGTGGTCGCTCTAACTTTCGTAAAAGTTCGCCGATTTAGCTAAATAGTTCTTCATAACTGGAGATACGTTTAAAGTTGTATGATATTGAATTTCGACGAAATCGGTAAAGCGGTTCAGATTTTATAGAATTTTGAATTTTTCGAAAAAAGAAACATTTTGCTCTCAATCACGTTGAATCTCAACAAATGAATCGAAATATTCTACCGCCGAAATAGTATATTGTGCAACAAGGGTCGAAAGTTGGCAATTGCGGCGAGTGTGAGGTTTGCTGCCCGAGCGAAGCGAGGGCTGCAATCACACGAGTCGCAATTGCCATTTCGACCCGTGTTGCACATCATACTTTTTGTAACGAGTGCACGAATCTGCGGCACTTGGAATGGCAGTCGCGCGAGACGAATACTGAAAAGTGAGGTTGTGATTGAAGGGACGAAAGTGAATGACAGAAACTCCCAAGGGACGAAAGTGAACGAAATGCGAACTGCGCATGCGTGACTCTGTCATTTCACCACAGATTCGCGACTGACAGGGAAACGGCCACTTTCGGCTCGCAAGACTGCCATGGAAAGTGCCGCGATTCGTGCACGTGTTACAAAAAATAACATACAACCCTGCTACGTACGAAATTTGGTGATGATCGGTAAATTCGTTCGGATTTTACACCATTTTGAATTTTAATGAGGAAGCAATTTAAAAGGGAAATTAATGAGGAAGCAATTTAAAAGGGAAATTAATGAGGAAGTCATGGGCAAAGTTCTACTCTGCAACTTTTTTAAAGTAATGTTATTCCGTTGACAACAATCGCGGGTTCGATATTTTCGGGGACGATAAACTCCAAGTCCCTTTTGAACTGACCACCCTAGCAATCTTGACGACCGTCGTTTTCGGCTGATTTACCGTAAAAACTACCGTCAAACCACCGGGTAATTTTTTGCAAAAAAAAACCGAAAATTGGTCGAAACCACCGTAAAAACGACCGCATTTGTGGTCGAAACCACCGTAAAAACGACCACATTTCTCGATGTGTCCGAGACGATGATCTCGTTTTATTTCGGCCATCTCATCACTAGCGTGATTATGACCACGTGTGACGGCGAAACGACCATTCGTGTTGCGAATACCGCGACCTTTGCAACCTTTCTTCTTCAAACTGCACGAGAGATATCTGGGAATGGAATACAAATGCCGTGACGGAAATGGCAATTCAAAATATCATAATAAATAACGAAATTTACAAATTCAACGAGTTTCAGCTTTCTCGATCAAAAAAATCAAAGGTTTTCGGTTTTGCCGACCAAAAAAGGCACAGACTTTCAATTTTCAGCAAAAGAGGACGCGAGAGAGAGTGATAGGACGAGTGGGCGAGAGGGGCGAGAGAACGAGAGAGCGACGAGAGAACGCTGAGAAAATGAAAGAACGAGAGAACGACGAGAACGATAGAACGACGAGAAGGAGAGAACGAAAAAACTACGAGAATGAAGAGAACGAGAGATCTACGAGAAAGAAAGTACGAGAGGGCGAGAGGACTAGGCGCGAGAGCGAGAAAACGAGAAAGGATGAAGTGCTCTACAGCGCGAGTTCCAATACCGTAACAAAGAAGTTTTTTCTTACACGCTTCCGTCTTTTCTGGTTTTTTCTTTAAAATAAGTGTATCCATCGATGATATTTTCATTGACCCCCCGATACCGCACTTTGCATGCGTATGACATGCGTAATTCGGACTGTGCATGCGTGTGTCAGTTGTCAAAAAATGAGCGATTTTCCGCCCGCGTTGCGGACACGAAATGAGGTTATTTTAGCGGAGTCGGGAGAAAAATTGTATACAATACTCGTTCGAGAAACTTTTTCTGATCTCGTCTGATTACAACACTAGCCTTCGGCTCGTGCTGCAATAGTACATTACGTTACAACCTTGCTTAAAATGTCCGATAAAGACCGAAAAAAAAATGTTCATTTTCATTCGTGTTTCTGATTCCTAATTTTCGTAAGTTGGGTTGGATTAGTATTAAACTAATCTTATCGGATGTTGAATTGTTCATCATATAGACATTCAATCAGAATTATTAGTTAACAAATAATACCAACCAATGGTAGTTACGATTGATATTCCGTATAAGATGCGCATGAAAGTGAATCGTTTTGTATGTGCAGAGTTTTATTGCACCAGTTTTATTGTAGCATCGATAAAATACATAGAAAACGATAGCACCTATGCCGTACCTGCATTATTGAAAGTAATAGTAATAGTAGTCTTGTCTTAAAGAAATTATAATTTACCATCCTGTATAATAAGACAGCGTAGAAGAAATGCCGTTGATACGATCAATTTAAAGCGAAACGTACAAATATATCGTATTTACGATTTGTTCGGATACATTTTTTCATTTCATGCATCTTAGGCGATTTACCGGCTAAACAGAAAATACGATTGAATTTCATTGACCTACGAGGCATAGAAATCGGTGGCACCGTTGACGTATATGTATTATATAAGAAGCTAATAATACGACTTGCAATGAAGCAGGGCCGAATGATTAATATTGACATTATCAATGAATATAAAATCATTAAAAAATATGACGTGTCTAGTCATTTTTTTTTATTTTTCCATTTCATGCCTCGAATGTCATTCAACATTTGAATAAAAAATACGATTGAAAATCATCAAGCTACGATTAATAGAAAACGTTAACTTCGTTGTGGTATTTGTATTATGCAAAGTAATTGGTACATTTTTTGTAGTAATGCCATGATAACATTACATCCATTAACAAAATATCGACGAAATAATAAGATTGAGACAATCAATGAAAAACAATTCATTCACAACTACATGGCATTTTTAATAACAAATCTTATGCCCTCATATAGAAATTTAGATTTCGTATCTAATTTCATTTAAATGTATAGAATAGTAATAATAAAATGCATACCCTAGTGGATTTCTCCACTGCAAAACATCTGAATAAATCACCGGTGGTATCTCAAGTTTTTCACACCGCAATTCACCGCAAAGCGACCGATCTTTTTTTTGGCATCGGTGATTTTGCGGTTTTCATTACCACCAAATAACTGATTCATTAAAAAAAAATCATGTCGGTGGTTTTGCGGTGATCAAAACCGCAACGCGACCAATACATTTTTCCACTACATTTAGATCGGTGGTTTTGAGATGATCAAAACCGCAACGCGACCGATACATTTCTCCACTACATTTAGATCGGTGGTTTTGAGGTGATCAAAACCGCAACGCGACCGATACATTTCTCCACTAGATTTTAAATCGGAGATTTTGCGGTGATTAGAGCCGCAAAATGACCGATATATTTTCCACTGGATTTTACATCAGTGATCAAAACCGCAACGCGACCGATACATTTTTCCACTGCACTTTACATCAGTGGTTTTGTGGTGACAAAAACCGCAACGCGACCGATACATTTCTCCACTGCAGTTTAGATCGGTGATTTTGCGGTGATCAAAACTGCAGCACGACCGATACATTTCTCCACTGCCTTTTAGATCGGTGGTTTTGCGGTGATCAAAACCGCAGCCCGACTGAAACATTTTTCCACTAGATTTTAAATCGGAGATTTTGCGGTGATCAGAATCGCAAAGCGACCGATACATTTTCCACTGGATTTTACATCAGTGATCAAAACCGCAATGCGACCGATACATTTTTCCACTGCATTTTACAGCAGTGGTTTTGTGGTGAGAAAAACCGCAACGTAAACATTTTTATTTTCGAAGTTTCACTTGATGTGCTGCATGGAAAATTTAAGAAATACATAGAAGATATGGGTCTGGGGGTAAACGGTCTACTAATCAAAGAAGGATAAGTTTTCTAATCCCACATTTATTTCACATGTTTATGTTCGCGCGCATTATTTTCTCTCAGTTGCGAAGAGAGTTTGAGGGCGGAAATGAATGAATAACAGTTGTTCTCGTAGACCCGTTTATTATCCGGCGCGACTTGACTATCTCTCGCTCCTCGTGCGCCTTGCTTCCTCTGAGGCTCAGCGATAACTGCCGCCACCGCGAGCAGTGCGATAACTCCACCGACAAACATTCGCAACAGTTTATACATGTTTTGTTTTCTTATTCTTTACTCGCTTATTCGGATTTATCGGTAATTCTTCAGAGGAATTTCCGAGTTCGGAAGTACTGGAAATTCTGCGTGGGTTTTTGTTTCGGAGATATGCATCTTCGAACCTACTGGCTGCTACCTACTGGCATCGCTTTCAGTAGATGTATAAATTCTGTTCGCTAACCTCGTAGAAAGCTTCCGTGATTTCGGATCAACGGAAATTCTGCGTGCTCTTTTGTTTCGTGTTGTATTTTTTACCTCTTCGTATCTGCTGGCCTCGCTTTCAGTAGATGTTTCTTTTCTTTTCGCTAACTCGGTACTAAGATTTCGGGATTTCTTCTTCTCATTCTTCGCTTTCTTCAAGTTTGTGGCCATTTCCTCGGAGGGACTTCCGAGTTCGGAATCAACGGAAATTCTGCGTGTGATTCTGTTTGAGGTTATAGGATTTAGCTCTTCGTATCTATTGGCCTCGCTGTCAGTAGATGTCTCTTTTCCTTTCGCTAACTTGGAATTACGCTTCCCGGAGTTCGATTTTTGAACTTTCTTCATTTCACGATTTCTCTTATCGACGCACTTGCGATGTCCCTTCTCACCGTATCGCTCAGCTTTCAACTTCTCCGAAATCCACGTCGTCAAATTATGTTTCAGATTATGAGTTATAGAATTGCTTCTCACTGGGTTCTGCTTTTGCAACATCTCGCAGATTGCTGTAAACAGATTAGTTAAAAAACATAAATAAAATTCAATAATAATTTTTAAAAAACCTTATGTTTTCAGTTGTCTATGTTAATAATGACGTAGCTATGAAAAATCAATTTACTCGCTATGTTTGCAAGGTCCACCGTAGATATGCTTTTGTAATTACTAACACGGCGCTTCTGATCGACGGTTAAATTCAATCGTTCCTGCAAAGTCCACATTCCGCTTACCACGTGATTAACCCTTGTTCGCATCGTGCCAGCATCGGCAGCCTTCATGTACGAAAGGAAATCTATCCTAACACCATCCATAACCGCGACCTTCCGAAGCCAAAATTATAAAGTCTATTACACATTGTACATAAAAAATGTAGATACACATTCAATAATCATTTTTCACCTTTCCATCACTTTCTGGCTCAGGCGCAATGTGTGACTGATCTGTCATATCGGTGGGCCACGACTGTCTATCTGCGAACTCAGATACCTGCTTCTTGATCTCTGATACACTTTTTGATAGTGCCTTCAGCACTGTCCTATCACGATTACAATTGTTTTTCGCGTTGGTTTGAAATCTTTTCAAGGCCCGGTTTGATTTGCTACCTCAATTACAGGCGACATTCAAGCACTCTATCGTGAGCGCCCTGAAGTGAACTACACGATAGCACGATGAGTGCCCTGAAGTGAGCTACACTTTAGCACGATAGTGGCGGCCATCTTGTGTTATTTCGATATATTCAAACAGGCTATTTGCCCTATTTGCAAAATGCATTCATCACAGCGAATCAACAATTTATCACTTGAATTTAAGGAAAAAGACATTGGGCATCAGACATAGAATCGACACACAAAATTTGGTTAAGTGATTGTTTACCGTTTTCGAGAACATTGGCTACAAAGAAATCGCTCATATCAGCTGATCGCCGTGAAACGCATAACTCCCGTCTTTTTGCCCCTGTGGGGCAGTCGGGAGTTAAAAAAGTATGATTAAGTCACTAGGTGTTCATCGGTGTACTACATCAAATAATGTCCTCGGTTGGTAATAAAAACTGGAATGTGAATATCTCTTTTATAGCCCATCATTCAGACTCAAGATGAGATCTGTGAATTGGATATCAGAAGTCTACTGTCCGTTTATCCAAACAATATGTGATGCGGCGTGTATCACATCTATTTGAGAAATATTTGTTATAATAACGAAACACTAAAAAAAAATAACTCACCGGTCGTTACATTTCTTCGGGCTGCACGTGTTTGAATAGCATTCAAATCGCATGAGATGAAGATCTAATACCGGTTGGGAAATCTTGAACACAACCTTTTTATCAGCAGCTTGAAACCCGGGCTTGCCAGTGTGATACTTGTTGTTGCCATCGAGTAACTCCATTCTTGTGTAATCATGGAAAGCATTCTCAACTATAAGGAAAAGATAAAAACTTAAAAATTGAAACTATGTTCCACGATGGACTTCAGACTTGTAACATAATACCCACTGTCCTTATTTCCTTTGACGTTCAATTGAATATCTTAGGAAATCTCCGAGCATCTGTTATTGACATTTACATTCTTACAATTGATAACCGTTTCCATTTTTCCCTCAAACAACTTTGACACGCTATAATCTGTGCCCACTTCCTTCGTATTCAAGTCGAGATCATTCAATAGTAAGCGTAGAAACTCGTGCATGTCTTGATTCCGCGAACAATCCAGTCGATTTTGATCGAAGTACTTTGTCAGTTGCCTCGTTTCCACAGTTTTATTGCTGTTTTGGAGGGCGCAAAAAATCTTTTGCAACGCTACGGTCACGCTCATTCCTGATTCGTTGTTCTTCGTTGGAATCTTCAAAACAGCTTCCCAGAACTTGTAAAAGAAACACTGCGAAAATAGATATCATCGTATTAACTGGAACTCGAAATTTGGAAATGCATAAAAACAATTGAGCTATGTGAACATGGCACCCGATTTGAAGGAATCTTTTTTTTTTGCAATCTTATAGAGTTTCGTAAGTAGTTGTTTGTAGTAACAATTATTTCGTTTGTAGTTAAGCCAAAAAAAAGTTGTAGCTTGTCAAAAAATTACCATCAACCGAGTTTATGGAAACTAATATTTGGCATGACACGTCGGTAGAGAATCGTTTGTAGTTGATTGTAGTACAAACATTTCCGTTTGTAGTCCAAAGGAAAAAAAGTTGTACCGTAATAAGTGTTTTTTTTTAATTTTTTAATTTTTTATCTCCGTGTTGATTTCAACTACAAATTCTGGACTCTTCCCATCTGCTCACGACGAACTACAAACAAAGTGAAACTACTACAAACAACTAAAAACGATTCTGGAACCTTCCAACCTGTTTACAACGAACTACAAACGAAACGAAACAATTACAAACGACGACAAACAAACCGAAGCTACTACAAACAACTGCACACGATTCTGGACTCTTTCCCCCTGTTCACGACGAACTACAAACGAAAGGAAACAACTACAAAAGACTACAAACGAAACGATACAACTACAAACGACTATAAACGAAACGAAACAACTACAAACGACTACAAACGAAACGAAGCTACTACAAACAACTACAAACAATTCTGGACCCTTTCCACCTGTTCACGACGAACTACAAACGCAACAAAGCTACTACAAACAACTACAAACGATTCGGGACCCTTCACACCTGTTCACGACGAACTACAAACGAAACGAAACAACTACAAACGTTTGTTGTCGTTTGTAGTTGTTTCGTTTCGATTCTGGACTCTGTCCACCTATTCACGACGAACTAGAAACGAAAGGAAACAACTACAAACGACTACAAACGAAATGAAACAACTACACACGACTACAAACGAAACGAAGCTACTACAAACAACTACAAACGATTCTGGACCCTTTCCACCTGTTCACGACGAACTACAAACGAAACGAAGCTACTACAAACAACTACAAACGATTCTGGACACTTCCCACCTGTTCACGACGAACTAAAAACGAAACGAAGCTACTACAATACTACAAACAACTACAAACGATTCTGGACACTTCCCACCTGTTCACGACGAACTACAAACGAAACGAAGATACTACAATCAACTACAAACGATTTTGGACCCTTTCCACCTGTTCACGACGAACTACAAACGAAACAAAGCTACTACAAACAACTGCAAACGATTCTGGACCTTTTTCACCTGTTCACGACGAACTACAAACGAAACGAAGCTACTACAAATAACTACAAACAATTCAGTACCCTTCGCACATGCTCACGACGAACTACAAACGAAACGAAGCTACTACAAACAACTACAAACGATTCTGTACCCTTCACACCTGTTCACGTCGAACTACAAACGAAACGAAGCTACTACAAAAGACAAGAAACGATTCTGGACCCTTACCACCTGTTCACGACGAACTACAAACGAAACGAAGCTACTACAAACGACTACAAACAGGTAAACCAGGTGGAGGATCCAGAATCGTTTGTAGTTGTTTGTAGTAGCTTCGTTCCGTTTGTAGTTCGTCGTAAACAGGTGGAAAGGGTCTAGAATAGTTTGTAGTTGTTTGTAGTAGCTTCGTTTCGTTTGTAGTCGTTTGTATTTCGTCGTGAACAGGTGTGGAGGGTCCAGAATTGTTTGCAGTTGTTTGTAGTAGTTTCGTTTCGTTTGTCGTTCGTCGAAAACGGGTGTGGAGGGTCCAGAATCGTTTGTAGTAGCTTTGTTTCGCTTGTAGTTAATCGAAAACAGGTGTGGAGGGTCCTGAATTATTTGTAGTTGTTTGTAGTCGTTTGTAGTAGCTTCGTTTCGTTTGTAGTTGTTTGTAGTAGCTTCGTTTCGTTTGTAGTTGTTTATAGTAGCTTCGTTTTGCTTGTAGTTCGTCGAAAACGGGTGTGGTGGGTCCAGAATCGTTTGTAGTAGCTTCGTTTCGATTGTAGTTCGTCAAAAACAAGTGTGGAGGGTCCATAATTGTTTGTAGTTGATGTAGTAGTGTCGTTTCGTTTGTAGTTGCTTGTAGTTGTTTGTAGTTCGTCGTCAATATGTGTGGACTTGATAGAATACAAGCTTTGGCTCCAAAATTGATTGTAGTCGTTTGTAGTAGCTTTGTTTTGTTCGTCGTTCATCGTAAACAGGTATGGAATTAATGCATTGCAAATTTTACTTGTGATATTGTTTGTAAAAAAACTACACTACAAACCCAATTTTAAAAAATGGTAATTAATTGAGCGTACTTCTGTTAGAAAGCTGAAACCCAACTCGAACGTGGAATCGGTTTATTACTAGCTTTAGTTCCGAAATCGTTCCACGTTTGTTTGCCACCTTAATTCTTTTGTAGTTTATCAATGTTACGTGCTAAGCCAAATCGTATTTTCTGCCATTTATTAGAGGCACGGGGATGAGCGGAAATGGGTAGGCAGCAGAAATACGAAATTGTCGTCCGGTTCCCGGACGAGTAGAAATCGCAAATAGTTGGAGGTGTTACGTCCCGTGACTTTTCGGGACTACACGTTTTAACTGAAAAATCAATTACGGTAATATATCCTTTTTATATGGAATAAATAAGGCAAAGAGGAGAGAGTGTGAGTAGCGACCGTAGGTGGACACACATACACGCGTCACCCATATATATGAGGTGCGTCGTGTGGCACCGGAGATCGCAAGTATAACGAGTCGGGCGTGCAACGGTGAATCTTATCATATCGAATGGGTCAGGTATTGTCCCGACCGAGTAACCGAAAGACAGTGCGTTCCAGTGACTCTTCGCGGGGATTCGCGATGCGTCTACCGGGTGACCAAAAATGTGTGAATCATATCATTTTCGTAATCTCCACTCATTTTCGTACTCCACTGACCTAAACGGATTATATTTGTGGTGCCTTTCCTTATGTTGCCGTGATTTGTGAATTAATGGTGAATTAGTGGGGAAACAGTTGTAGAAAAAAATAATAAATTAATTGAGTTTGTTTATGAATTAAAAATCTACGGGTCAAGTCGAGACAGTTGGGTAAAGAAAAACATTAGAAAAACAAATAAATAAACAGGAGATAACAAAAAAATATGAATATTGTATGAATATTAAATCATAATTATCTAAATGTTAAACACCCGGTAAATGGTAATATCGATTTTGAAACCGAAGAGAGAAATAACGAAGTGTGACTTATCGTCGGTCGTGTGAAACAACACACCATCCAGTGCAGAAAAATTCCAATCCACGACGCAGAAACACCACCCAAGACGATTGGACGACAAAGGAAATTGACGCACCTAGCAACAACCCCTCCAGTCCAAAGAGGAGAAATGATGACCACACCACCGGCACTATTGGAGAAGAAGGAGAAGACTGGAGTAAGCGTGGGGAACATCGTCACCGAATCACACGACTTCCTCTCCGCGATCGTTTTAATTTATCGATAAATATTGTGAAACTATTGTTATAAAAATCGAGGGTAAAATAGGGATAAATTCCATCAACAAGGTGTTTTTTTTTAATTAAATTAATCATGAGTAAATAATTAAGCTATTGATAAATAATTATATAAACAATTAAAATTTGGGAGTTCGTTCAAGTAAATAATAGGAGTGACATATAATTCATTAACAGAAACAAGATAAATTATTATCAATGATAATAATAATTTAATAAATAAGAAATTAGCGTAGAGTGAGCGCGATGAGAGTAGCCCGCTAGGTATGAGGCGTGAGGGGACGGTAGGCGAAACGCACCGTTCGACAGCTATAGTAAGAATCCGATAAGAGTAGCCGTCAGGTATGAAGCGTGAGGGGACGGTAAGACGCGTAACGCACCGCTCGACCGTCACCCCTTCCTCAAGGCGACACCGGGGAAATAGCGAGGAGCTTATTTAATGAGCCGCAAAAGCCGATGGAGCTCATTAATATTCCGGACCCGAATCGAACCATTTTTGTCACCGAATTATCTGTCAAATCAACTTAGGAAATTAAAATCGTGAATTTGTGAATTTGAGATCTTAAATCTCTCCAACATAAAAAATTGTAAACCATCGATATTTTAAATAATATAGTTCGGACTTTATATCGGAAATCCAACCTTTCTTTGATCTTGTGATTAAAACTCCGTATTTTTGTAATAGTGAACTTTGACACTTTTAATCCAAATTCGAAATTGCGAACTTCGACATTTCTAATACGCCGTATTTGTGGAACTGTGAACTTTACCTTCTTTAAAACCAAATCTCGAGTGCTGAATCGACCTGTTAAAATCAAATATGGTGTACTAAATTACGAATTATATTTTTATTTCCGATTTTCAAGAATTTAATTGTGAAATTGTGAAACAGCCAATAATCCAAATTTCGAATTGTGAACTGAAACTTTTTGTGAAATATTATTTTGACATTGCCCTGACAAACTGAACGGGCAGAATAAAAATCAATTTTACCAGTGAATTACGACCAGTGTTTAAATCCGAAAGAACCACACCATCGCCCTTCCTTGTCATCGGAAAATTCTATTCATCTGATATTCGAGTGGACAGCCGGAGGGTTATCGCCAGCGTTGGATCATTGGGATCGTTCTGATTCTCACCTTTCATTCATCTTGTTATTCATCAATCACACGGTTCCATCCCATATTCGCCCATTTTCGCCACACGGATAAGTTTTTTATTTCATTCATTTTAGTCTTTATTTTTGTGATTTAATGTGAAGTCAGAATTACTTTTTCAAGTTCCTTCCCGAGCTTTTGCCCGAAAGGGTAGGCTCTAAACGGAACACCTCCGCGTTTTGCCGAGTCACATTGATACCGCAGAGCAATAGGGGGAGATTTTCTTCCCTTTGCCTTTTATCATTTGTGTCTCAAAAATAGCAATTCGCGACGTAACAGAGGAATTGAAGAACTACAAAAGAAAGAAGGCTCCCAAATGAGTATAAATAATTTTGAAGTCGATGCTTCATTACGAAATGATAATTGACACAAGTACGAGGAGAACATAAAAATGCTTTATCCGTACGAGCAAATTATATAAATTTACATTCACATTTGTAGTGAGTCGTTGATGAAGAAATATAATTCAAATCATTGTCTTGCCCACGATATCAAGAGACGCGGTAGCGTCTCGACGCCAAGTATTAAAAGAAATCTATAATGCCGCCTCACGAGACTCTCACGACGAGACGCTAGCGCTACTCTTACTTTACAGCACGTTCGTCCTTTTTCGTCTGCTACGAAATTCTAACTGGAATTATCTGAGTCAACACGTCGCGAGCGCCAAATGTGTCAGGTTCAATATTTTTTATTTATTTTTTTCTTTCCAATGAACCCTATTTCAATCAAATCGGTGACCGCAACGCTAATATCTGGCCACTTACGATTTCGATTCTGTCAAAAACTTTTCGTCCGCACTCACACAACATCGATGCGAATTTGTCCGATCCGTATACGTGCATGGCGTGTACCAGCACACTCTCACTTCGTCTGTAACTCTAATTATCTCAGGCAATACATCGCGGGCGCTAAATGTGTCAGCGCCAATATTTTTTATCTTTTTCCGCCTTATTAATGAGACCTATTTCGATATAATCGGTTCCCGAAGTGCTGATATCTGGCAAAATGTCACTTTTGTCTGAACTCATCATCGAGACAGATTTGTCCGATTGCATATACGTGTGCATCCGTGTAAACGAACAACGCACACATAACATAACAAATGGCGCCCGCAGCGGTAGCCTGAAGAAGTTGCGGCAACGATCGTCTATCGACCAGCTCGCTCTCGTCGTCTGACATAATCGTCGTCTGACAGTAAAAAAGTGACAGGGTTGTACACTCTACTGTAGTGTAATGAGGACTCTAGTGTAATGGTTTGTCTATCATATCAATAAAAATAATTGATGTGAAGGAAAGACGCGCACACAGGAGCGACGGCTCCAAAGTCATGAGATCGCGATGATCGTGAATCGCCTGAGCGGACCGGCTGCTCCCGACGTGTGACAAAAAGTGAGAAGATCGTGCGTGATTATTACTTTAACATTTACTATCGAGTGTAATGATTTAATAATAATCTCGCGTCTTAACGCAAAAGTGTCTTTTCAAAGCAACAAAAATCATCATGTGGAGGATACTTTATCCTGTCCATGAAAGATCGATTTTTTGAGGTTATATTTTGGGTTAATTTGGACTAATTGTCATGTTGGAATAATTTATTGTAGTATTTTTAGACGTTTCCATTACTTATCCGTGATAGAGCACTAACTATTTGGTGTCTTGTAGACATAAAGAATGCAGAGGATAGACGTGGTGAAAATGGTTTGTCCACTGGCGGAGCATAACAGTGAACAACGTCAATTGCAAGAAGGGCGATCTGACCATACGCCCAATGAGCCCTGTCGTCGCATGCATGTATTGAAGATGGTTTTCAAAAAGATGTGAAATAAACCAAAAAATGTTTTTTCAAAACAAAAATTGTACGCCAAGTATTAAAAGAGTAGCCGTCTCTCACAAAAAAAAACTCCCAAAAAAAATCTCATAAAAAAAAACTCTCCCAAAAAAACTCTCTCACCAAAAAAAACTCCCAAAAAAACTCTCTCACCAAAAAACTCTCTCACCAAAAAAAACTCCCAAAAAATATCTTACAAAAATATTAACGAATCAATATATTAGCCAAGTAAAACTCCTCGGTAAAAAAAAAAAAAAACTTGGTGTACCAGCATTTTACTTCTCGTCCTTATTTCAATGAACTATGTGCGGAAGCAAAACGCTGGTACACCAAGTTTTTTTTTTTTTTTACCGAGGAGTTTTACTTGGCTAATATATTGATTCGTTAATATTTTTGTAAGATATTTTTTGGGAGTTTTTTTGGTGAGAGAGTTTTTTGGTGAGAGAGTTTTTTTGGGAGTTTTTTTTGGTGAGAGAGTTTTTTTGGGAGAGTTTTTTTTTATGAGAGATTTTTTTTGGGAGAGTTTTTTTTGTGAGAGTAGGTTTTACGTTGCCTTCAAATTAACCCTGTAATTTTGCAGCCAGGGTGACGATGGATAGAGTCTATTTGTGTCTCGGCGTTGGACTATTCAGCAACAATGCCGTAAAAATTTTAGATAAAAAAAATTATCAGATATTTGTTTAAACTTAAAAAGAAATGGGCGCTTAGAAATGCGTTAAGCTTTTCGCTAAGAAATGCGATGAGATGCATGAATTTATACGAAACGGGAAAGGAAAGTGGAGAAGATAATAAACAAAATAATAAAAAAGTAGAACTTTGCACATTGCTTCCTCATTAATTTTCGTTTTTCACAAAGCCACCTCTATGAAGAAGCTTGTTTATCAATTTTGGCTTCCTCATAGAGGAAGCTTTGTGAAAAACAAAAATTAATGTGAAAGCAATATGCAAAGTTCTACTTTGCAACTTTTTTATATTCTTCATACGAATAAAACAAAGATAATCACGTTTAAATTCTTAACAAAATTCCATGTTATTCAATTTTTAACAGTTTCGTACATGTGTAAAATTGGCTAATAAAACGCTTGTGAGTGGCTAAGGGACTCACGTTAAGATTCCCTTCGCCTCTCACAAATCGAGTAGCTCAATATGAAATATAAAGGATAATCATATGATACAATCAAATCAAATCAGGGTGCTTCTTTAACGTTAGTCCCTTTGCCTCTCACAAATAACTTTTTTTTTTATAAAACATTAAAATATATACACATATATACATACATTTTTTGTTGACGTTTAAGATAGCTTAATTACGGTCCGATGAAACAGGGTGCTTGTTTAACGTGAGTCCCTTCGCCTCTCACAAATAGCGTGGATCAATATGAAAAATACAGTCAAATCAAGTCAGGGTGCTTGTTTAACGTGAGTCCCTTTGCCTCTCACAAATAACTTTTTTTTTTTTTAAATAAATGTACATTCATATATACACATATACATACATGTTTTGTTGACGTTTAAGATAGCTTAATTAGGGTCCGATGAAACAGGGTGCTTGTTTAACGTAAGTCCCTTCGCCTCTCACAAATAATTGTTTTTTTTTAAATAAATGTACATTCATATTTACACATACATACATGTTTTGTTGACGTTTAAGATAGCATAATTACGGTCTGATGAAAAAGGGTGCTTATTGCACGTGAGTCCTTTCGCCTCTCACAAATAGCGTGGATCAATGTGAAAAATACAGTCAAATCAAGTCAGGATGCTTGTTTAACGTGAGTCCCTTCGCCTCTCACAAATAGCGCGGATCAATGTGAAAAATACAGTCAAATCAAGTCAGGGTGCTTGTTTAACGTGAGTCCCTTCGCCTCTCACAAATAGCGCGGATCAATGTGAAAAATACAGTCAAATCAAGTCAGGGTGCTTGTTTAACGTGAGTCCCTTCGCCTCTCACAAATAGCGCGGATCAATGTGAAAAATACAGTCAAATCAAGTCAGGGTGCTTGTTTAACGTGAGTCCCTTCGCCTCTCACAATGTTATGGCTGAAAATGAGATATAGATTCGTGGTAAGATTCAGTTATATTTCATTATGATACAAGGGTGCTTTTTTTATCTGACAACCTTTTTGTTTTAACAAAATATTTTTGATAATCTACATCGATATATTTATATTTTTGTGTATCTGTCTGTCATCTCATTTAAAAATTAAAAAATTATGTTGCTGCAGAGGGTTGCAGTTTCTAAAGTCACTTACATTACGTTGCTGCAGAGGGTTGCAGTTTCATAGTCACTTGCATTAGGTTGCTGCGGAGGGTTGCAGTTTCTAAACTCATTTACGTTATGTTGTTGCTGCAGAGGGTTGCAGTTTCTAAAGTCATTTACGTTATGTTGTTGCTGCAGAGGGTTGCAGTTTCTAAAGTCGTTTACGTTATGTTGCTGCAAACACTGCAGGATTAAAATCAATACAATGCACTCACGGTACTGTGGATAATTGTGGTTAACTAATTCACATTTCTGCATATGTATTAAATATTATAAATACTTTGCTGCAAAAGCTGCATATTTGCAGGTTACTTTCTACTTTGTTTTTAAAATATATAATGAATTTTTCTCCAAGTGGTGCATGGTTTGAAAAGTACTGTAAAAGTTGTTGTGAATATTACTGCTTATAAAATTGCGTTTACGTTCATACAATTGTTGCATAATTTATATAATTTTTATCACGTTGTTGCAAAATCTACAGACCATCTGTAATTTACATTGCTGCAAGTACGCAAATACGCATATTTGAAAATTCTCTAATTCAAACTGACATGAAAATTCATCATTTTAATTAATGTAAAATATCGTTTTTATTAATGTTACTCTTCTGGAAATGGTAACAAAATGTTTTCGTTAATAATTATCATTAAATGTCTACGAAGTTGATTTACATCTCTAGAATATCTTATATTTGATGGATTTTGTCCAAAAGCTAAAGATGTTGCAAATGCCGCTGCATACAACCCACATGAAAAAACATCTGGCTGTCTTGTGACTATTTCAAATGTAATTTTATCTTGGGTCAGATTAGGATATCTTTTCCGAATGTAGTTTCTTTCATCTAACACCAAATCTTTGTATTTGTGCGTGTCATAATACATGCTGTCATATATGTGAAGTATGGTCCCGTCGTAATAAATGCAGTGCCAGTGATCACGAGCACCTAATATCTGAATATCTTCAGTAAAGACAGGATCAACCCATCTTAGGCCTAATACAGGTTGAATGAAAAGCACATCCAATGGATTAAACTGTGTATTATTTTTTATTACCTGCAGAATTGCATTTAAAGCTCTGTCGTCTAATTTTGAATTTGCTTCTAAAACATTTTCTGCTAATGTTTGCGGTGCGTTCTCATACTGATTAGAACGAGATATACTAGGACTGTTGCAATACTTTGACTGGACTGTTGCAATACTTTGAAAAATTATATCTGATTCAGTAGTCGAAGTCACGTCAGCAGGACTGTATTTGGTTTCGTTTTCTAAATGTATAACATCGTGATTATTACTTTGATCTGAAAATGTCGTCGCTTCAATTATTGATTGTGATTTCGTGTTTTGTACTTTTAAACCAATAAATATAGGTTTATGATCTGAGAAATATGTTTCGTAAACACCAGCAGTGAAGTTAGACATACGTTCAGATACAAATATCACATCTATCTGTGTATTGAAATTCGTAGTGGAAGTTTCATCAGAAATTGCGCGTTTAAAATTAATCTGATTTAGATACTTCTCAAAGAAGCATCCTTTTTTGTATGAATCGTAATTAAAATCTCCAATAACAATCTTCTCATTTTTTGATGTAGCTGTTAAAATTTTATTTAGTTCAATCGTAAACATTGTTCTGCTTACAGATGGAGATTTATATCCGGTAATTATTTCAAGTTCATTTACATCAAGATGTATTAAATCAATATGATGACGCTGCCCATTTATTGTGCTTTCATTCTTTTGTGTATGTTGTCGTACAGAAACGTTTAAATGTTTCTTCGTGAAACATATGATCCCTTTTTGAGAACGCTTATTAGGCGGATCTGATCGGAAGATAATATTGAATCCGTTAATTATGAAATTTTCTGATGATATTGTTTGTGTTTCCGCGAAAATCAAAATATCTGCTTGACTATACCATTTATCAGAAATTATATGGTTAATATTTTTTATCAACGATCTCACGTTTTGGTATATAATTTTTAACCCATCTCCACTTATTTTTTGTGTATATGACAATTTCAGAAGTTTTTCTTCTCTTAATCTCTTCATTTCGCATTCCAACGGATTACTTATAGATGGTTTATTTGTTGGCGTAAAATTACCGAGAATATATAAATCTGATAATTTCCTTACTCTACTCAGTGCAACGTAAAGCATGGATCTAGTCATGCGTGAATTGTTTCTTAAATCAATACACACTTTGTCATATGTTTGCCCTTGACTTTTGTGGATCGTTAAAGCTTCAGCAGGTGTTATAGGAAACTGTTGCCTCACAGTTTGATATCCAAACCTCTCATTAACATTTATAACAGCAGAATGAAGTGAAAGAGGCACTAAACACTTATCAATGTTGTTTTCATCTATATACTTCAAAAAACGTCTTCGTTGTTTAGATCCAACATTTTCATCATTAAAGTCCAACCAAATTTTTATTGGTTCATTATTTCCTGGTAGAAAAGTCAAATGTTTCAATTTGCCACACGCTCCATTAACCAAACCATCTTCCACGTCGATATTAGTAGTAACCATGTAGTTAATACCAACTTTCAGAATTACCATAAATGGTAACCCACCGCATTCGGTTCTTTTCTTATTTTTTAATGATGTTAATAATTTATTTCTCATTTTGCTACTTATATTTCCTAAAACAGTGTCTTTTGACTTCGATTCGTATGCTATGCCTTCTTTCATATAAATTTTTATTTTATTGTATGCTTCGACAAGACGATTTTCCGTATACAATCTAATTGCGTCTATTGGCACGTCTTTTTCGTTTGTTTCCCTTGATCTAATTACAGAAATATCATCGTCCATCATTTCTCCTCTGGCCAGATTGTTTAGAGCCTTAATAAATGTTGTCTCTTCTCTTTGTCGCATTATCTCAGTCAATTCAAAAAATTTGAATTCATCCCATAAAACATTTTCCGAAAAAACACTCAGCATGGACGATTTTGGTGCGAGGTATATTGAACTGTCCATAACTGGTGGCAGCTGATAAAGATCGCCGACAAGTATAACGGATACACCACCAAAACTGCTATCACGTCCCATTATTTGTCGCAATCTGGTATCGACCCTACTGAGCATCGTGCTACCCACCATCGATATTTCGTCTATAATTAATAACTTCAGTTCCAATAAATTCTCTCGTATGGTATTTGCTATATCAGCTGACAACTCTGGCATTTGCCCTCCATATTGTGTTATTGGCAAAGCAAAAGCAGTATGCAGCGTTACACCGCCTATTAAAAATGCTGCTTTTCCAGATGGCGCGCATAATAGTATTTTCACTGAATTATTTTTTTCACCAGGTGATTCATCGAAATAATTTAGTAATAATTGGTAAATCGAGTTAATTACTGTGCTTTTGCCAACACCAGCCGATCCACTTATATATACTCGAATAGGCAAATTATTCGTTTTAAAACAATTTAAAATGTGCATAGTAATTTGCCTTTGCCTATCGTTCAGTTTATTAAGTGTATTCATCATCTGTTCTGCTGTTTCTTTTGAAGGACTGGTTATTCGTCTTTTCTTTATTTTAGAGCAGTTTTCGATACCCGCTTGACCAAAAACATCAATTTCCTGATATTTTGGTATTCTTGTTTTCATAAATGATTCAACTTCTTCATTTTCTATGTCTTCGTAATTATTTTGAGCTTCACTTAATGCTTTGTCAATGTCTGTATCTCCTATCACGGAAAACACCTTCCGATTTTTTTCAATAACTTCAATATTATCTGCATAAATCTTGTCACAAGATTGACTTTCGATATCATCTATTTCGTTTCTAAAAGGCAAGAAGAGCAACACTTGTTCTCTAAAATAGTTATATGCATCGTCTTGCAATTTGTATCGACGAAATCTGATTAACTTAGTTTTTTGTCTTTTTTTTGTTTCATGTTCACTATTAAACTCTCCGTCGCTACCATCTTCATCGATGTATTTTCTTTGTTCATAATTTGCTGCAAAATCAGCTAGACAAACGTGTGCTAATGTCTCTTGTCGGGCAGAATATTTTTCAACAATATTCTTGTAATATATATCGGTTGATTCGTTGTCCATTTTTAATAAATCTGTGCTGTTTTTTAACATGCGTACTCGTTCATTTCTTGGCGCAGTGTTTATATAAATCACAGCTCTACTACACAATGATAATGGTAGTCCGAGAACATGGTAAACAGCTTCTTGAGCTGACAGGGTATTGCCATTTATAAATACGTTTGCGACTTTTCTAAACTTTTGTCTAATACTTAAGTTTCCATTTTGTATATCTTTTGCTGCTTCTCTTAACAGTCGTGATAATCCTGCATCAATTTTTGTAACATAATTTATCATGTACGAAGCGCAACTATATGGATCCAAGACAAACTGTATGTCCATATTTGATTCTAGGAGATTTAGTATTGTTATATTATACGGATTAATCGCAACATCTATGCTGCGTCTCTTCAAGAAAATTTGTGTTCTTGATAACTTGCTTCTTATTGCGTTGATGTAAGCTTTTTCCGTAATCCCTAGCCGTCCTAACATATTTTCGAACGTAACTAAAATATTACATTCAAAAAATTCTTGCATAAGTTCTTTGATTTTTTTAATATTTGCTTTATCATTTGTACTTTTTTCATGTTCTTCCAATGGCTTTAGAATCATTGTTTTCTTCATGACATATTGTGGGATGTTAAATCTGCATATTGACTTGTTTTTCCTGCCTTTGTAACACGTGTGTGTATGTCGATGAATTTGTAGCTTAACAAGTGGATTTTTAGGAATATATTCACACGATATTATGTTATCTATCCACTTTATCAATGCTATATCCGATTGTGGATTTTCTTCATCGTAAATTGGTGCATTCTTACAATACACGAGATTGTGTGTATGAACAGAACCCCTTGCTTGAAATTCTCGTTTCTGGAAATAATCAATAACATGATTTTCACCGAATGGACCATGTTCATCTTCTAGTATGACCATAATCTGATTGAATCGTTCCTCTATGTATCTGACACATGTTATAGGATCTTCTCGTATAAGCTTTGTTTTTTCCGCTGGATCCAACCATATCGCTTTTTCATCACTGATACTTTTATCGTATCGCAATTTATATAGAATTTTTAATAGATCTACATTTTTAGTTTCACATGCTGAAAAAGTGATAAAGAATGTCGGAATACCACATTGTCTTATCATACTTAATAAATGTTTCTTTTTTGTCTCCCAATACGACGGTGACGATCGTATTTGCTTCAAAAATTTAAAGCCATCGTCATGTCGAATAGAATCGTTTAAAAATTCTTTATTTTTCACATTTTCGACCGTTAGATTATCATTATTCTTCAGACGTCTGAGGCAAATATTTATATTTGACATTACTGCTTTTTCTAATTTTTGTTTCGCCATAAATAATATTCTTGTTGGATCACATGACCTTCTATCTTTGTTTCTTGATTCAAATTTAACTCTTTGTGAATATGTTAACTTGTTTTCTTTATCTAGAATTTCACCACCAAAAATCTTTGGGAAGCATAATTCATCGATGTTTTCAGTTAAATGCCAAGGTACTGGATATTTATCCTGCCCTGGTGCTATAATCTCAGTACTTTTGGATACTTCTTGGTTTCTGTCTAGGATGAGAATTTCATCATTCGGTTCAAATGAATCTGATTCTTCTGAATTAGATTCATTGTCTGATTCACATGCGTGTACTGTTCTGTCTTCGTTCATACAATTTTCAAGATTATCTTCTTTATCTACTATAAACGGTAATTCGAGACTAGCATTCTTTTCGTATTTATTAAAAAAAGTAACATCTACTGTCACTTTATTTTTTGTATATAATGTTGTTTTTTGCAGGTATTCCAAAGCTTCACAAACTTTGGCAGGCTTTATCGTTTCGTGCATGTAATCAGATTTATGGTCCATATGTCGCTTCAATTTAATTTGAATCGTTGACATTGCATTAAATGTGCGTGGTAGAATATTTACCATGTCATTAATTTCCACTGGAACGTTTACTATACTTCCTTTCAATGACAATTGCGGGTTAATGGCGTATGGCTGTAATGCTTTTATTTGCATAAATGGAATGTAGGGCGAGACCATACGTTCTTCAACAGCACTCAAACTGGTTACTACTTCAGGTACATTAGGAAATTGCAAAGAGGCATTTGCTGCCATCTTTGGAACTTCTCCTGATTTGATATATTTATTACATGTTTTGCAGATATATTCGGATGAATTATTTATTATTTTGTTCATAAACTCATGCGTTTCCAAATTTTTTCCGATCAGAATGCTTTCTACTTTAGATTTATTAAAATTCTGAACTGACTTCGTAAAATATAAGTTTTCGCAACATACACACACTATATCCGGTCCCAGTTTCCTGTTTTTCAAATATTTCGATATTAATACATTTTTATAATATTCATTCTCTTTAATACCGTTTTTGATGTTATCATAAACAGATCTGATATAATTTTCCCGATATCGTAAAAAATCATTCAGCCTTAATGATTTTTTTCTCTTATTGTCACGATTTCTTTCATCATTTCTGAAGTTTAAATCCCTCCGCAAAATTTGTATTCTTGTCTTATTTCTTTTATTTTCTATGACTTTGTAATCCTTTTTTTGTCGAATTGCTTTGCATTTATCTCTGTTCTTTTGATTTTCATTTACCTTGTAATCAGAATCTTGTCTTGTCGCTTGCATTCTTTCTATATTTTTTGTATTCTCTACTTCTGTATATGCATAATTTTGTCGTATTTCTCTCATCCGTAGCACGTTCTTTTCATTTTCTGGATCCTTATACGAAGGTTCTTGTCGTCTCTCTTTCATTCGCATCACATTCTTTTCCTTCTCCGGTTCTCTGTAAGAAGGTTCTTGCCGTGTGTCTTTCATTCGCATCACATTCTTTTCCCTCTCCGGTTCTCTGTAATAAGGTTCTTGACGTTTGTCTTTCATTCGCAGCACATTCTTTTCCCTCTCCGATTCTCTGTAAGAAGGTTCTTGCCGTGTGTCTTTCATTCGCATCACATTCTTTTTCCTCTCCGGTTCTCTGTAAGAAGGTTCTTGACGTGTGTCTTTCATTCGCAGCACATTCTTTTCCCTCTCCGGTTCTCTGTAAGAAGGTTCTTGACGTGTGTCTTTCATTCGCAGCACATTCTTTTCCCTCTCCGGTTCTCTGTAAGAAGGTTCTTGACGTGTGTCTTTCATTCGCAGCACATTCTTTTCCCTCTCCGGTTCTCTGTAAGAAGGTTCTTTCCGCAACTTATTCATTCGCTGCTCATTTTTTTTTCTTTCTTCTTCACTGTATATCGTGTTCCGTCTTCGTTTTGCCATATTTATTCTATGTTCTTTCTTTTTATGTTCATCAATATCAAAAGAATCTAACTTTCTATTTGCAATAATATTTATACCATCTTCCTCGTCATGTTTTCGTTTCTTCGTATTCTTTTTCCATTGATCTATTTTCGGTTCTCCACTAGTTTCATCAGACCGTAATGTACGCATGCAAAGTTTGTTCTGTGCAATTTTTTTCAATGTGCTTTTACGTTTTAATTTTGGCATTTTTAAGTGCGTATGTAATTTATTCAAAACATAAATATTTTTTTTTAAATACTACTCCTAATGAAATGTTGCCTAATTCAGGTCTTACCTTAAGACTTCAATTTTTTGTATACCAGTTCATTCAGGTTGTAGCAATAATTGTCCTAATATACCATAAATTATTTTCTTCGGCTTCTCTTCAAATACTCGTTTTTCATGTGCATCTGCTGAATAGAAACAATAAATTTATTCAGTGAATGCTCGATTAGATTTTCTTTCGATTATTCGGTAAAAAACAGTTTAGTTTCGCGTTGAAACTTCAATAATAAATTTCAATTTCGTATTGAACTTTTTCGTATTGTACAACGACCTAATAGGATTACGACGACGACGACCGAAGACGACGACGACGACGACAACGACCGAATATTATCACGACGACGACGACCGACGACGACGACGACGACGACGATGACTAATGATCACAACCCAACACGACGGCTACGACGACGATCGAAGACGACGACGATCGAACACGAAGGCGATGATGACGACGTCGACGACGATGTAGAATACGACGGCGACGATGCCGACGACAACAACGACCGAAGACAATGGCGATGCGGACGACGACTGAAGACTGCGATGACCACCGAAAACGGCTGCGCCTTTTTTCGCGAGCGGATTCAGGCACAGACTTTTAAGCGCCTGATCGACCTCGTTGCCCTTATCCCGGATGTAGAGCGTCGAACGTTTCGTGATGCGTCGCGTTGCGTCCGCCAACAGTATTTAGTCCGCCGACTATAAAAATGACGACAACCATTATACGAATACTACGACTTGGACAATGACAACGACCATACGACGAATACGACATCCAAAATTATATTCACGAACACGAAGGCGACGACGACGGCGACGACAACGACGACAACGACGACAACGACAGGATCACGACGACGACGACCGAAAACGACGGCGACGACGACGACGACGATGATGACGACGATGCCTAATGATGACAACCCAACACGACGGTTACGACGACGATCGAAGACGACGACGACCGAACACGAAGGCAATGATGACTACGTCGACGACGATGACCGAATACGATGGCGACGACGACGACGACAACAACGACCACGATCACCGAATACGATGACCACCGAAAACGGTATCGCCTTTTTTCGCGAGCGGATTCAGGCACAGACTTTTAAGCGCCTGATCGACCTCGTTGCCCTTATCCCGGGTGTAGAGCGTCGAACGTTTCGCGATGCGTCGCGTCGCGTCCGCCAACAGTATTTAGTCCGCCGACTATAAAAATGACGACAACGATTAGACGAATACTACGACTTGGACAATGACAACGACCATTCGACGAATACGACAACGAAAATTATATTCACGAACACGAAGGCGACGACGACGGCGACGACAACGACGAGAACGACAGGATCACGACGACGACGACCGAATAAGATGACGACGATGCCTAATGATGACAACCCAACACGACGGTTACGACGACGATCGAAGACGACGACGACCGAACACGATGGCGACGATGACGACGACCGAACACGAAGGCGATGATGACGACGTCGATGACGATGACCGAATACGATGGCGACGAGGACGACGACAGCAACGACCTAAGACGATGGCGACGGGGACGATGACTGAAGACTGCGTCGACGACCACGACCACCGAAAACGGCTGCGCCTTTTTTCGCGAGAGGATTCAGGCACAGACTTTTAAGCGCCTGATCGACCTCGTTGCCCTTATCCCACGTGTAGAGCGTCGAACGTTTCGCAATGCGTCGCGTCCGCCAACAGTCTTGAGGCCACCGACTAACACAATGACGACAACCATTTGACGAATACGATGACTTGGACAATGACAACGACCATACGACGAATACGACAACGAAAATTATATTCACGAACACGAAGGCGATGACGACGGCGACGACAACGACGACAACGACAGGATCACGACGACGACGACCGAATAAGATGACGACGACGATGATGACGACGATGCCTAATGATGACAACCCAACACGACGGTTACGACGACGATCGAAGACGACGACGACCGAACACGATGGCGACGATGACGACGACCGAACACGAAGGCGATGATGACGACGTCGATGACGATGACCGAATACGATGGCGACGACGACGACGACAACAACGACCGAATACGATGGCGACGAGGACGACGACAGCAACGACCGAAGACGATGGCGACGGTGACGATGACTGAAGACTGCGTCGACGACCACGACCACCGAAAATGGCTGCGCCTTTTTTCGCGAGAGGATTCAGGCACAGACTTTTAAGCGCCTGATCGACCTCGTTGCCCTTATCCCACGTGTAGAGCGTCGAACGTTTCGCAATGCGTTGCGTCCGCCAACAGTCTTGAGGCCACCGAATAACACAATGACGACAACCATTTGACGAATACGATGACTTTGACAATGACAACAACCATACGACGTATACGACAACGAAAATTATATTTATTTCCATTCTTTAATATATTTTTTTATTGTATACATCTCACTTGACGATTTGGGCGACGACGTTCACGACGACGTTGATAACGGCGAGGACGACGACGTTGACGACGATGAGGACGACGACGCGGACGACGACGTGGACAACGACAAGGACCACATCTATACCTTTTTTTTTCTTTTTTCGTTTTCTCGCCTTTTTTATTTTCCGCAGGTTCCTTTCCGACCTCTATTTCTTCCGATTTCGCTGATAAAAAATATCGTCACAGCCATCTCTTTCTGTTTGCAAATAAAAATATGCCGATTACATCAATATTATAATTCACTTTTTTTTATTTTAAAATATTTTTTACCTCGAAAATGTAGCGTGATCCATCTTTTTTCTCTGACTTTTAGTCTTGCTTTTTCTGACTATATTGACGTTTAACAAAAAACAAAATCTAACCGCTTACTTTTTTTTTATACTCTGTGTCCTTTATTTTCATATTTTTTCGTTCTATAATTTTCGTTGTAGAAATTCTATGACTGACAACGACAACAATTACGACGACCAAACACAACGACGACGACGACGATCGAATACAACTGCTACGACGACGACGACCGAAGACGACTGCGACGTCGACGATAATCGAATATTACGACCTAATACGACGACAACTACGATGACGGCGATAAGAATTACGAGAACGACGACGATCGAACACTACGACCGAATACGACTGCGACGAGAACAACGACCGAACACTACGACCGAAGACGACGACGACGACGACAACGACCGAACACTACGACCGAAGAAGACGACGACGACGACGTTGACCGAATACGACGACGACGAAGACAACGACCGAAGAAGACGACGAGGACGACAACCGCAACGTTGACTACGACGGTGACGACGACCGAATACGACGACGACGAAGACAACGACCGAATACGACGACGACGAAGACAACGACCGAAGAAGACGACGACGAAGACAACGACCGAAGAATACGACGACGACGACATTGACCGAATACGACAACGACGAATACAACCTTCGAACACTACGACCGAATTCGACAACGACGACAACTACAACATCGACAACGACAGTGACGACGACGAGCACTACAACGACGACGACAATGACCGAACACTATGACCGAATACGACGATAACTACGACTATGACGACTGAAAATGTCTGCGACGACGACGATGACCGAATAATACGACCGAATACGACGACGACGATGACCCAATACTACTGCGAGGACGACGATGACCGAATACGACGACCGAATTCAATTACGACGACAACCACAACATCGACGACGACGGAGACAACGACCGAACACTGTGAACGAATACGACTGCGACGACTTTTATTGTATACATCAAAATTTGTCATATTTCACCTTCTTAAAATCGTGTATTAACTTACAATCATTTTAATTTTTTTTCAATAATAATATCAACTATTCCACATGCATAACCATAATTTTTTTTTTTTTTTAATTATCTATAATAACTACATTGACGATGCCTCCGATTATATAAACTATTACGACCATTATTACGACACGTACATGACATTCACAGTTACGGATAAATTTTCATATTTTAACGATTAATTTAATAATGACGAATATAAAAACTTTAACGACGACGACGACGACGACGAGGACAACGACCGAACACTGCGACCGAAGACGACGACGACGACGACGACAGCGACCGAACACTACGACCGAAGAAGACGACGAATATGATGTTGACCGAATACGACGGACGACGATGACCGAATACGACGACGAGGACAACAATTACCGTACACTACGACCGAATACGACTGCGACGGCGATAATGACTGAACAATACGACCGAATTCGACGACGACGACGACTGGAGACGACAACGAGCATTAAGATTATTGTGAATCAACCAATTGCACTTATTTTTTCAGAACGTTACACCTTTTTTTTCATTCGGAACGTTACACCTTTTTTTTAATAATATATAATTAAATACAATATAATTCATTTAACAACATCAATTATATACTTTTAAATATTAATCTCGCTTATTGAAAAAAAAACTAAATGCACAACATACCTAAAACGCACATTTTATGGCAATGGTCAATTAACTTTTATGGTTGTCCTTCATGAGAGCGCATTGTTCCTCTGCTCATAATTTAATTCACCCTGTCCTTGTTCCCATTGTCCGCGTCCGCTGCCATATCCTCGTCCCCATTGCCCACGTCCGCCTAACCATCCGCCCTGCCCCCATTGCCCACGCCCACCTAACCATTCTCCCTGCCCCCATTGCCCACGTCCACCTAACCATCCTCTCTGCCCCCATTGCCCACGTCCACCTAACCAGCCTCCCTGCCACCATTGCCCACGTCCATTTCCCCATCCAGCATGGTCCCATTGTCCACGTCCACTTCCCCATCCAGCTTGGTCCCATTGTCCGCGACCTCGTCCCCATTCTTGTTCTCCCCATCCTCCACGACCACGTCCCCATCCTCCGCGTCCACGTAACCATCCTCCTTGTCCTCCTGGCCCCCATTGTCCACGTCCAGTTCCCCATCCCCATTGTCCACGACCATATCCGTGTTCTTCTTGCACCCATTGTCCTAGTCCACGTTCCAATCCGATTTGTCCTCGTCCCTCGTCTTGTCGTTTTTGTTGTAGACATTGTTCCTGTCTTCCCTGCTCTCTGTCTAAATTTTTAATATTTAATTTCCGTCTTGTTTTTCGTCTATGATGTCAACGATTTCCAATAATTTTCGTTTCAATTCACTGTCTTTATATTCTAATCCTAATTCTTCTTGCTGATTCAGTTCCTGATTTCGTCTTTCCATTCTGTCGTTTTCTTGCTCTCTTTCGATTTTTCCGCTTTTTCCGTATCTGTAAAATAAAACAAATATTAACATACCTTCAAAATTACACATTATTCCTACTTACATTATATTTCTTTCTTGTAGATTCTTTCCACCTCTTTTCTTTTTTGTTTTTTCTCTATCCGTATCTTCGCCGTCTTTTTCTTCATGTTCGTCCTTTTTTCCCTTATTCTTATTATTTTCATTGCGTTTCACATTTCTTTCTTGACTTTGAATTTCTCTATCTCTATCATCGCTTTCAGTTTCTTCACTTTCTTCAGAACCCTCGCAGTCGTCACTCTTTTCTCGTTTTCTCAGTTCGCGTTTCTGCCTTTGATCCTTCCTTTTTTTTTATTTCTCATTTCGTTGTCGTCCGTGTGTTTTTCTCTGTACCGTTCATTTTCGTCGCTATCGCTTTCTGAGATTTCAGAATTTTTCTCGTTTTTTTCGCTCCTACCTCGTTTTCGTGATTTTCCTTTCAATTTTCCTTTCTTTTCATTCTTATTTTTCTTATGCTGCGCTTCTTTATCAACCACTCGTTTTTTTTCGCACTTCTCATATTCGCTTTCATCGCTTTCTTTGCACTCTTCTCGTTCCCTTGATCTATTCTTTTCGCGTACAGTTGCTTTTTCTTTTTCACATACTTTCTTCTTTGATCTCTGTTTCTTTATTCTGTTCCGCTCGTGTTCTCCTTCACTTCTTTCTTCGCTTGACTCTCGATCTCTACTACTTCGCTCTCGTACTCTCGTTTCTTCTTCTGTATCGTCTCTTCTTTCACGGTCATTTTTCTCCTTCCTTCGATTACTGGACTTTCTCTCCCTGTGAATAATAAATATTTATTAAAACTCTAATTTTCAAATCAATTTTTTTTTACTTCAACATATTTCTCGACGACGGTTAAACTTTTCAATAAAAAACGAATAAAATGAATATATTTTATATGTATTAATTGTAATACGGTTTATTTTTTATTGAAAAGTTTGCCGTGCCATTGCTGGCAACGGCACGGCACTAGTGATGCAAACTCACACTCGTCGCGAAAAAGTTTCTCGCACGGGTATCGCATACAATTTTATGCCACAGTGCGAGTAGTGCCTATTCCACGCACCCAAGCGAAGCGAAGATAAAAACGATAAAAGCGTATTGAACTTACATTTCGCGTATCCCTCCGATGTGCAGTCCGACCGTCACGAAATGTCAATGACACAAACAAATTGAAACTATCAATCCACGAAAACAAAAGCCAAAGAACCCGTGAATGACGACTCACTTCATTGAGCTGTACAGGGTGTCACACAAAATACAATCGTCGTAGCGATATAACCCAAATGTATAATGATATAACGAAAATCTAAACCGTCTAGTCCGTAACTAGATCTAAACCGTCGATCTTTTAAAATTTGAAATAACGTAAAATACGAACCACTTTACCGATCATCACCAAATTTCGTACGTGGCAGCGCTATATGTTGTTTTTCTACTACAGAACATTCTGGTTCAATTTTTAAAATTTTACGTAATTTTTCGAATTTTTTTTTTTTCGAAAAATTCAAAATTCTATAAAATTTGAACCGCTTTACCGATTTCGTCCAAATGCAATACCATATAACATTGAACGTATTTCCAGATATAAACAACTATTTACCTAAATCGGCGAACTTTTACGAAAGTTAGAGCGATCACGCCCTTTTTTCAATAAATTAAAAAATCACGTAAAATACGAACCACTTTACCGATCATCACCAAATTTCGTACGTGGCAGCGCTATATGTTGTTTTTCGACTACAGAACATTCTGGTTCAATTGTTAAAATTTTACGTAATTTTTCTAAATTTTATTTTTTTTTTCGAAAAATTCAAAATTTTATAAAATCCGAACCGCTTGACCGATTTCGCCGAAATGCAATACCATATAACATTGAACGTATCTCTAGATATAAACAACTATTTAGCTAAATCGGCGAACTTTTACGAAAGTTAGAGCGATCACGCCCTTTTTCAATAAATTAAAAAATCACGTAAAATACGAACCACTTTACCGATCATCACCAAATTTCGTACGTGGTAGCGCTATATGTTATTTTTCGACTACAGAACATTCTAGTTCAATTGTTAAAATTCTACGTAATTTTTAGACATTTTTTTTTTTTGGAAAAATTCAAAATTTTATAAAATCCGAACCGCTTTACCGATTTCGCCGAAATGCAATACCATACAACATTGAACGTATCTCTAGATATGAAGAACTATTTAGCTAAATCGGCGAACTTTTACGAAAGTTAGAGCAACCACGCCCTTTTTTCAACAAATTAAAAATTACATAAAAACTTAATTACTATATATATTTTTTCAAAAATTGCATTATTTAAAGGTGGACGAGTACTCTACTTGCGTGCCAAATTTGAGCCCTATCGCTCAGACGGTTACTGAGTGAGAGGCGATTGAATTTTCGAAGCCCTGCACACACACACACACACACACACACACACACACATACATACGGACATTTTTTCTAGACCACTTTTCTCGACGTTTTGGGTGATTCTAAGCATACTGGCATGAAAATCGCAAAAAAAATTTTTTTCACGAAAACAAAGCTTCCTCTATGAGGAAGCAAAAGGAATCTGATTAGTTTTTTGGTCGCGTAATTGAGATATTTAGGATTTACAGAAGGGTAAAAAGAAAATAAAAGTGGTGGAAGAGAAATTGGGATATATAGTTATAATTACCTAGATGGGCGTTTGGACCTTTACTGTTCAGTAAAGCGGGGGAATATTTTTCAGTTAAGCGAGAGAATATAGTGAATTTAAAGATACAAAGCAGCTTTCATAGTCTACTCTTGATCTCTGAAAAATCTATTCTTGTGTGTAGTTGTAAATACTCATTCCGTGTATCTTCGTGATTAAACATCTAATATACCTGTTCTCAGCTCCGTCACGTCACCCAATAATTGCAACTTCATTCGTGTGCATTGTCTTTATGGTAGTGAGCAATCGCGACAACGGTGTTTGCCGTAGGTAGTGTGACCGACGAAAAGTTGTGCTCTTTGAAGGTAGCAACCGTTGTACAATTGTTCATTATCTTAGAAATCGGTTGAATTATTATTTTTTGATTTCATTTCAAGCTTTAAATTATGTTTCTGCTGCAATATTTGTTATACTTCGGATTTGAGAACAAGTGTTCTAAGTTTCATTTTGAGTTGTATTTAAATTTTGAGCTTTGAACACGCACGCACGCACGCACGCACGCACGCACGCGCGCACGCGCGCACGCACGCGCGCACGCACGCACGCACGCACGCACGCACGCACGCACGCACGTGCGTGTGTGTGTGTGTGTGTGTGTGTGTGTGTGTGTGTGTGTGTGTGTGTGTGTGTGTGTGTGCATTGTAACTATGTAAAATAATGTAAAATAATGTAAATGTATATTGTATGTATATTGTATGTGTGTTGTATATATTTTATTATTCAGTAATTCTCTTTTAAATAAATATTTTTTTCCTCGATAGAGAAAAATAAAAATAAAGAAAATTCATGTCTAGCGCAACCTTTCCACGCTTCGCCAACAGTACGTTCGTATGCATGCCTTAAAAAAGAACTTTCCACCGGCCATGTGCGGGAAGGTGACCACCCTTGTCGCTAGAGAGATGCATGCGTTTTACTTTCTACGACGTGGAAAAAGCAAGGAGTGAAATAGAAGACGAACACAATAGAGCGAGAAAGCGTGCTGTACCCGCTAGTAACGCTGCAGCGTCAACCTCTCAACCGGCGTCGCACGTGGTAAGTATTGGCCATCATTTATGGCTCTTCAACGGCTGGAGAGAATTTTCACGATGCAACCCCACTTAAGAACCCTGTCGCGCGCCTGCAAATCGTCTGTTTTATTTCTTCGTCTCCTTACGAGAAAAAATCAGCGTCCTCCCCACCTCAACTTTTCCGCCTTCAGCCGAAAATTAGCCGTTTTCAGAATGACTCTCAGTCAGTCGAAATTTTCTCGTCAAACCAGCAACACAAACAAAAAAAAATGGCTTCAGTGCATTGCTATGTACATATCCTTGTGATGTTTTTGATTCGCCGGTGCTCGTTTCTCCGGTTCTTGTGGAGTGAAAACCGAGTGAGTGAATTGCGTCGCTTGCCGAAAGAAGTGGTTCTTCGGAAAGTTCGCGGTATGCTGATGTCGGCACGTCAAGCGGATATCAGCGCCGCGTTTAAGAAGGGCTTCCTCGACCATCAGGATCTTCTGGATGAGACCGTGAATGCCATCAATCGCATGAATTGGCAAGAAGTGGACATTCTAATGCCAATTCTGAATGAACATGGTAAGTCTTTTACAATATTATTGTTTTAGTCTTTATTTAGAAATCATTAAAATGTCAAAAAATCGTAAATAAAAATTGCCAAACGTCACTTGTGTGTGTGTGTGTGTGTGTGTGTGTGTGTGTGTGTGTGTGTGTGTGTGTGTGTGTGTGTGTGTGTGTGTGTGTGTGTGTGTGTGTGTGTGTGTGTGTGTGCGTGCGTGCGTGCGTGCGTGCGTGCGTGCGTGCGTGCGTGCGTGCGTGCGTGCGTGCGTGCGTGCGTGCGTGCGTGCGTGCGCGTGAGAGAGACAGAGAGAGAGAGAGAGAGAGAGAGAGATGTTTATTTCGTGTACTGGGACTATAGTCCCCTAAGCACACCGTGCACCAACCAGTCAATACAAGCAAGAAAAAGAAATATTACAAGCAAAAGAAAATAAGGCGATCAAGAACAAAATAACTACAAACTACACTTAAAACTAACTTACAACATAACTTAATATTAAACTACAACTAAAGAAAAATTACAGGCAATTAAAATACAAATAAAAATAAAAACATACACATTCAAGGCGGCAATTCAAAATGAAATTAATTAAGGCGCGGCAAGCAGCGAAGCACGATAAGCAGCGCGAAAAACCGAGAGAGATTCCGCCCGCCTCAACTCCACAGGCAGCGAATTCCACAAGGTGCATGCTGACACGGCAAACGAGTTTCGATATCCCTCAGTGCGGAAACGCGGCACCACGCAGTCGAGCCCGTGAAGCGGCCTCCTCGTATCGTGCACTGACTCCGGGACCTGCTGCGAAACAAGCTCGAACAGCGCGCGCGGCTCACCGCGCAGACGAAGGGCAAAAACGAGCGAGCCAAGAAGATAGCGGCGACGCTCGGCAACCCTAAGCCACTGCAGCTCCCGGAAATAAGGAGTGATATGCTCATCTCTCCGGCCATCAAAAATGAGACGCACGCCGCGATTCAAGGCCCTCTGCAGCATCAAGTCGAGCTCCAGGGCGACACCGGTGAATAACACCGCGCAGTAATCAATGTGCGGCAGGACAAGCGACCTGACAAGCATCAGCCGGACTCCACGAGACAGCCGACTGCGAAGACACCTGAGGCGGTAGACGATGCAATTGATTTTCTCCGACACACGCGAGAAATGCTCGCGCCACGATAAAGAGCTCGTGAGCGTCACCCCGAGACACTTTACTGAGCCGGACAACGGAATCAGCTCCCCGTTGACGTAGATGGGCGGCAAGCCCCCCGCTACCAGGGCATTTACACACCGCGAGGCTCCAACCATAATGGCCTTGGTCTTCGCCGAATTAAGACGCAGACCATTCGAAACCGCCCACGCACAAATAGCACGCACGTCCTCATTGACGCGCGCAATTCCTTCCCTCGCGCTAGCCGGCGGAAACGACAGATACAACTGAAGATCGTCAGCATAAACACTGTACTTACAGCTCGACAGTACACTTCCACAGCCGCCCACGAAGATGGAGAAGAGCATAGGCCCGAGCACAGAGCCCTGCGGCACTCCAGACCGAAGCACCCCCCAGGACGAGCGATTTCCCGCACGGTCATAGACCGCCTGACTGCGCCCGGTGAGGTAGGAAGCGAACCACTGGATCGCGGCCGACGAAAAATTAAGCTCGGAGATCTTGGCAAGGAGAAGATCGAAACGAACGCAATCAAAGGCCTTGGAAAAATCGAAGAGTACAATAACCGTGACCTCCCGCCCGTCCATACCACGCCGAACATCATCAACAACACGGAGAAGCGCCGACTGCGTGCTGTGGAACGGCCTGAACGCAGACTGGTAAGGATCACGTAGATCACGCGCTCCGAAGTACGCCGAAATCTGCCGAGCAATGACACGCTCGAAGGCTTTAGCCAAGACACACAGCAGAGAGATGGGCCGATAGTCCGCTGGCGACGCAGGGGCGGCGACCTTGGGCAACGGGCACACCAACGCGCGCTTCTACACCGACGGGAAAACTCCCTCACTGATAGAACAGTTCATTATGTGCAAAATGTGCGCTCCGAGAACCGTAAAAACGAGGCTGAGCATAACAGTCGAGATTCCGTCGACACCCGCAACATTTGACGTAGCAGCACGCACTGCCGCGTCAAGAGCAGATCGCGTCACCCGCCGAAAAGCGAAGGCATCCTCAGCATCAGCCTGATCCACACGGAGAACATCAACCGACGGCACACCGGCACCGGCAGACAAAAATTGCGCATTCAGAGCCTCCAATGGGAACGCCGGGACGGCAGCAGTCGATTTCGTCGAGAGAAGACCCAACCCTCGAAGCCTAGACCACGTTTTAGCCGCAGAGCCCGCCTCAGTGCGTATGACACGCTTGTAGTACTCATCACGTGCAGTCTTGAGCCGAGATTTCACTTCGTTCCGCAAAGCGACGAAGCGAGGATGCAGATGAGGGCGGCGCGTTTTGACGAACGCACGGCGAAGCCGGTCTCGCCGGCGCATGAGCTCGCGCAACTCGTCCGAGATCCACGGCGCAGGACGGCGCCTAGCGATGACTCTCCTCAGCGGCGCGCGGGCATCGAAGACCCTGACAACAGCAGCATTTAAAAACTCCACCTTCTCGTCAACCGACTGCGCCTGGTACATCGGACCCCAATCGACGGCAGCAAGGTCCCCACACAACACCTCAGGATCCACACCGTTAAGGCTGCGACACACAAATCCCACAGGCTCCCGCGGGGGAGTGGCAATATCATACACAACGTGTATCAGGTCGTGCGCCGACAAAAAAGGCACCGGATACTGGCCTACACCGCTCACCTTCGCCGCTTCATCGACGATGCACAAGTCCAGCCTCGTGCTCGAAGTTGCCGTATGATGAGTAGGGCGGTGGGGGACGAGATACATGCCGTTCGTGCGCACAAAATCCCGCAGATGCACAGCGTCGAAAGAATCCGAATTAACGTCAGCGTTGAAATCCCCGACTATTGCAGCGTGACGGAAATCAGGGAGAATTTCCATGAAGCGATCCTCGAATACGTCGAGGTGACCCAAATGCGGGGGCCGATAAACTACACCGAGCAAAAACGACGCCGCTCCTGGCACTTTAATTTCTGCAATGAGAAACTCAGGCAGACGACAGTAGACTTCCGGCGATGTGGAGATGACCGAGGCTTGAAGGCTACAGTGCACGTAGACACCCACGCCCCCACCCCGCTTGCCCCCTCTGTCATGACGTAACAAGGTGTATCCCGGGATCGCCACCATCTCGTCCGTGATTTCAGGTCGCAGCCAGGTCTCCGAGAGGCAGATCAAGTGAAACGGAGCAGACAACACGTGGAGGCGGAGCTCATCGATGTGGTTTTCGCTGAAGAGCGATTGACAATTCACATGGCAAATTGACAATCGCCGCGACGGCAGATCGATACGGGGCCTAACCATAATTAACAAGCGCCGCCTTGGCAGCGATCCTCCTCCGCAGGATGGGGCAATCCACGCCATTTGTAGCCATATGCTCCCGCGCGCCAAGCCCAGCCGACTCACAGTTGCAACAATACGGACGCTCCTCCTCTGACAAACACGCGTGCGTGCGGTGATCCCCGGCACAGTACCCACAACGCGCTTCACGACGGCAAGCTGCCGCGACGTGGCCAAAATTCAGGCATTTAAAGCACTGAAGCACCCTGACATGATCCGCAAGACGACAGGCAGACCACCCCAGGGAAACTTCCGACAGACTGATGAGGTGCTTTCGATTTTCAGGCGACATCTCAACAACGCAGCGCTTCA
The DNA here is from genome assembly GCA_963932165.1 of Pimpla rufipes. Lineage (NCBI taxonomy): Eukaryota > Metazoa > Arthropoda > Insecta > Hymenoptera > Ichneumonidae > Pimpla > Pimpla rufipes. Next base: position 9,269,758 of record OZ010630.1, read on the forward strand.
ACCGCCCCTTCGGCGGATACACGTACACTATACGCATGCCCTCGACATCCTGCCCAACGAAATTCAGCGACTTTAAATTGGCCAGAATAACCTCCGAATCCATCTCCGCAGGCACCCCGTCAAGCAGCATCCTCGGGTTCAGCGACACATCTTCTCGTACAGCGAGTCCAGCCCGTCGAAGGCTCTCAAGGTCCCTAAGCTGCTCCAAATTTCCTTCTCCAGCCTGCAGACGAAGCCCGTTATTACGCACACGAGAAAGCTTCGAAATCTTTATGCCAAGGGCAACAGGGTTTAGCGACTGACGAAGGGCCTGCTTGGTTTCCGCCGCCGTTGTGAATCGCGCGGCATCGGCGGCCGTCGGCTCAATTATAACACGATTTTTCGCGCTCTTCGGAACCAGCAGAGGAGGCCCACGCGGGAAGTGCAGCACCTCCGAGTGGGAGGAGGTCCGCCCCGCCACCGCCGCCGCATAGTCACGGACAGGAACCGGCGGCTCAGGAACCACCGGCGCTACATTTTGCTTGGCCCCAAAAAACTCGCCACAGGCTGAAACCGTCTCGAGTTTGGCGATCATTTCCAGATACGCAGACGCCAGGGCGTGAAACTGCTCGTGAAACGTCAAAAGGGCGGCGTCGACCTTCTTACGCTTCTCCGCTGACTCCCTGCTCGAAAGCAGCACCCTCGAAATCGACCCCTTCGCCTCCGCAAACGTACGCAACACGTCCTGCACGCCATCCCGCGTGAACGGCAGGTCACGCAGGAGAGTCACCACAGCATCAGGGCGTTCAGGCACTAACGTCCGCCTACGCGCCCCAGCATCCACCGGCGTTGAACCCGAGAGAGTCGGCACGCTCTCGAAGAAACTCTCCGATGCATCACTATCCGTTGCCGACGGCGGCGGCGACGGATCCGCCGATCCCCCAGGCAGATCCCTTCTATGCGGCGCTGCCATACCGACCGCTCACGACGACGTAGTACCGCTGCTGCGGCGCCACCGTCTACTCCTCCAGCGAAGCGTGCCCAACCGGGTTTGAGGTTATGCGGGAAAAGCATCGGAAAAAGCCGTCCACCAACCAAAGGAAGCACCAAAAAGCCGATCCAACAACCGCACCAGATGAAGAAGCCAATTTCGCACAGCCTCAATCTGAAAACACGCCCCCGGCGGGGCAGTAGGCGACAGAAAAAGGCAACAACCAGCAAGCAGAAAAGAGACGTGTTTGTGTACTCACAGTCATAGAGAGAGAGAGAGAGAGAGAGAGAGAGAGAGAGAGAGAGAGAGAGAGAGAGAGAGAGACGTGGAAGTCTGAGCACACATCGAGACTGAGAGAGATGCTCTCTCCATCTATGCATCTATCTCCGTCTCTGTCTCGACGTCTGCTCAAACCTTTACCTCTCTCTTTATCTCTATCCCCCCCCCCCCTCCATACTTAATTTTTAACTTAATTTTTTTAACTATTTTTCAGCAAGACGATCTTTGATGGAGGATTCGGATGAGGAGCCGGACATCGAGGCCCGAGATGAAGCGGCAGCGTCGACACCTCTAGCTCATTCAATGGACCCGAATTCCATTGAAGGGCGCGAGGTGAAGACGATGCTCGGGCTCGAGATGCAGCACACTGCAGCACCATCATCACACGGTTTCAACCAGTATGAAGAGTATGATGGTGCTGTAGCGGGCCCATCGGGAATCGGCAACGGCAACAACAACAACAACAACAACATGGAGGACAACGACAGCGACGAATCCACGACGATGTCGGACTTGGGGGAGGTGGTGTCGCCTCCATCACCGCGACGAACTCCGCCAAGGATAATTTCGCCATCACCAAGCGACAACTTCGATGTGCCGCCGGAGTGGGCGAATGAGCAGCCCCGAGGATGGATTCGCCGCAGCCCTCGGAGAGAGCCAATCGTGCCACTTCGCGTCGTCGATGACGATTTTGATTTTATCGACATGGAGTGGCAAGCGGACGCATCATCCGAATCTGGTAAATATTCATGAAAATAAAAAAACAAAATATGGGAAGTTGTATATGTATATTTACGTTTAATTGTTATGTTTCAGGTAGGGGTGTGCACGAGCTCGTTCGAACACGCTCGATGCATGCCCGTGAAGCTCGGCACCTGATCGAGCTTTGCATCGAGCAAGGCGGTTGCATCGAACAATCCGAGCCGCTCGACCTACTCGAGCCGCTCGGGCTACTCGAGCCCGGCGGCCGCTCGAGCTACTCGGGCCGTTCGAGCTGCTCGAGCCCGGCGGCCGCTCGAGCTACTCGGGCCGTTCGAGCTGCTCGAGCTACTCGGACCGTTCGAGCTGCTCGAGCCGACCGAGGCTCGGGCCGCCCGAGAGGATCGAGCGGCTCGAGCGGCCGAAGCAGCTCGAAGCGGCTCGAGCGGCCGACGCAGCTCGAGCATCCAAATGACTCGAGCAGGTTCGATGAGTTACAATTATTATTATGCTAAATTCATTATTTCAGTACCTTTCCGAGTACAGTACCGAGTAGTTGTCGGCGCAACCAGAGTTGGGGGCAATGCATAATTTTTGTTATGCATCACCGTTTTTTTAACCCATTATTTAAAAAATGGATAATGGAATTCGAATCCACCACACATTACTTTTTTAATGAGTAATGGAGCAGAGATCCAGCATACATATTCTTTTTGATGGAGCAGGAATTCATCACCCATTACTATCTAAATATGTATATATTTCGATGTCCAGGTTGGTTTCCCCATAGTTTTCGATGTCCAGGTTGGTATCCCCATAGTTTTCGATGTCCAAATTGATCTTCCCATACTTTTCGATGTCCAGGTTGATTTCTCCATAGTTTTCGATGTCCAGGTTGGTTTCCCCATAGTTTTCGATGTCCAGATTGGTTTCCCCATAGTTTTCGATGTCCAAATTGATCTTCCCATACTTTTCGATGTCCAGGTTGATTTCTCCATAGTTTTCGATGTCCAGGTTGGTTTCCCCATAGTTTTCGATGTCCAGGTTGGTTTCCCCATAGTTTTCGATGTCCAGGTTGGTTTCCCTATAGTTTTCGATGTCCAAATTGATCTTCCCATACTTTTCGATGTCCAGGTTGATTTCTCCATAGTTTTCGATGTCCAGTTTGATTTCCCCATAGTTTTCGATGTCCAGGTTGATTTCCCCATAGTTTTCGATATCCAGGTTGATGTTTCCATTGTTTTCGATGTCCAAGTTGATGTTTCCATTGTTTTCGATGTCCAGGTTGATTTCTCCATAGTTTTCGATGTCCAGTTTGATTTCCCCATAGTTTTCGATGTCCAGGTTCTTTTCCCGATAGTTTTCGATATCCAGGTTGATGTTTAAATTGTTTTCGATGTCCAAGTTGATGTTTCCATTGTTTTCGATGTCCAGGTTGATTTCTCCATAGTTTTCGATATCCAGGTTGATTTCTCCATAGTTTTCGATGTCAGGTTGATTTCTCCATTCTCTCGATCGCCAAAATCAACCTGGACATCGAAAACTATGGAAAAATCAACCGGGACATTGAAAACTATGGAGAAATCAACCTGGACATCGAAAACTATGGAGAAATGAATCTGGACATCGAAAATAATGGAAACATCAACCTGGACATCGAAAACTATGGAGAAACCAACCTGGACATCGAAAACTATGGAGAAACCAACCTGGACATCGAAAACTATGGAAAAATCAACCGGGACGTCGAAAACTATGGAGAAATCAACCTGGACATCGAAAACTGTGGAGAAATGAATCTGGACATCGAAAACAATGGAAACATCAATCTGGACATCGAAAACTATGGGGAAACCAACCTGGACCTCGAAAACTATGGGGAAACCAACCTGGACCTCGAAAACTATGGAGAAGTCAACCTGGACATCGAAAACTATGGAGAAATCAACCTAGACATCGAAAACAATGGAAACATCAACCTGGACATCGAAAACTATAGGGAAATCAACCTGGACATCGAAAACTATGGGGAAACCAACCTGGACCTCGAAAACTATGGAGAAGTCAACCTGGACATCGAAAACTATGGAGAAATCAACCTAGACATCGAAAACAATGGAAACATCAACCTGGACATCGAAAACTATAGGGAAATCAACCTGGACATCGAAAACTATGGGGAAACCAGCCTGGACATCGAAAACTATGGGGAAATCAACCTGGACATCGAAAACTATGGGGAAAACAACCTGGACATCGAAAACTATGGAAACCAACCTGGACATCGAAATATATACATATTTAAAAAGTAATGTGTGATGAATTCCTGCTCCATTAAAAAAATAATGTGTGCTGGATCTCTGCTCCATTATCCATTAAAAAGTAATGGTTGCTGGAACTCTGTTTCAATAAAATTTTTGAAAATAATGGGTG